>OY284473.1:29539717-30105745 GCA_958336335.1 Dilophus febrilis | reverse complement strand
GTAAAGTTGTTTGTAAATTCAAATTCGAATGATTTGAAGAAAATGATGAAGAAAATCGTCGTTTTTTATTATTACTACTACTACTACGACTACTACTACTACGACTTAAATCTTGTGGTTGTGAAATATCGTCATCATCATCATCATCATCGTCCTGATCGTCCTGATCGTTGTCTTCATTATCTTTTGGATGATTTGGAATTGTAAATCTTTTATTATTTTCATTATCATCTTCTTCATCATTATCTTCATCTTCATCTTCATTTTCATCCTCAGCTTCTTTTACTTTAATCACTTCCATATTATTATTATTATTCGTATTTGTTATTGTGTGATGTTGATTTGATGATGGCGGCATCCTCTCCGAAATCCCAATAACATCATTTTCCTCCATATCATCAATTTTATTCAGCGATTCCGCGATTCTATTTTCAATTGTTACATTATTATTATTTAATAAATGATTCATAGCGGAATATGATGATGCAGATGATAATAAGGATGATGATGAGGCATCAACATCAACATCACCACCACCACCACCACCACCACCACCCGTCGGATTAATTGCTAAAAATGCTGTTGGATCTAAAAATTGTTGTCCTAAACTCGTTGTCTGATGTTTTAAATAGTGTATTTTTAATTTGGTCATGTCACAAAATGCTTGATTACACAATTCACAATGACAATGGAATTTACGTTTTAATTTACAAAATTTTCGTTGACATGGTCCACCATTATTTTCATTTGATTCCGTTATCATTGTCATCATTGTTGCGATCATCATTTCATTATCAACAGCAGCAGCAGCAGCTGCAGTCATTTTGTTTTGTTGACCAATTTGTTTTGGTCTTGGTTCAGCAGTCAACGACGTTGACGACGTTGACGACGTTGACGACATTACGGTATTGGAAACTGATTCAATTGGACGTGATTTAATCGGTGATTGATGGACATCAGTGGATTGACCGACAGTTGTTGTTGTTGTATTATTACCTGATTGTTCTGTATCAGAATTTTGTGGAAAATAAGTACCAGCTGCTCGTACAACAGATATTTTTTCATCAAATTGTATTAATGGCTGTGGATGATGACGTTGATTGTGATGATTGTGATTGTGATTGTGATGATTGTGATGATTATGAATTGGATGATGTGAACGTTTATTTAAAATTGATTTTATTGATGGACTGTTAATGGTTTTTAATGATTTTTTAATTGTAGATAATTTAATTTCATCATCATCATCTTCTTCATCATCATCGCCATCGTCATCGCCATCGTCGTTATCTTCTTCTTCTTCTTCTTCTTCTTCTTCTTCATCAGGATCATTCATTTTTTTAATGGTAATCATTTTACTATTATTATTATCTTTTTGATGACTTGTAGTAGGTGATGATCCATTAGAAGAAGAAGATGATGAGGATGAAGAAGAGGACGAAGAAGATGAAGAAGATGAAGATGATGAAGATGAAGATGATTTTAAAGATTGAGATAAAACATCAATTGTTTCTGCCGTCCCAATCGTCCCAATTGTCCCAATTTCATTCATTGTACATTGTAAATGGAATTTAATTGTATTATTAAAACTGTCCTCAACACCACAATCATCGTCATCATCCTCATGATTATCAATGGCAATGAATGATAATTTACATTTAAGACAATGATAATGTGAATTTTTCTGTTAAAAAAAAAAAAAAAAAAAAATAGATATTATTATATATAAGAGATTTTCAGACATTGCTGCGATGACAGAAAATCATGAAACATTACCTTATTATATAAACATTGCGGAATCCTTTCAATTTTCCATTCCTCATTTCCATCACCACCCCATTGACAATCATAATTTTCATTAAAATATTGTAAATTATTGGGAATTTTCCTCCGATCTTTCATCTTCTTATTCTTTCCATTTTTCTTCTTCTCCCGATGACTCTGATGACATTTCTTTAGATGATTTTCAATTTCAGTTAAATGAATTGTTGAAAAATTACATTGACGACGATAATAATGAAATTTTGTCTGACAATCGCCAACAATTATCGATTCATTAATATCTTTTGATCTTTTGTTCATTTCCATTCCAGTCTTTTTTATCATAACTTCTTCTTCTTCTTCTGGTTCTTCTTGTTCTGTTTCTTGATCCTCGGTATCGAAATACGTACAATGATAATGATTTATAAAATTTAATTGACAAAATTTATTACAAATTATTGGATCTTTCACTTTTACTACACTAGAATTTTTGTTATCATCATCATCATTCCGTTCCGAATTAATTTTATAATATTTATAATAATAATTTGATGATGTCAATGACTTGGACTCCATTTGATTTACTAAATTCTTTTGGTTTAATGGAATTTTATTCAATGATATTTCTGTTGGAATTGGATTTGCGGTCGTTGAATTTCCTAAAATTGTTGTTGAATTATTTCCAATTAAATGTTGTTGACTGTGAGATTGTAAATGATGGGAATTAGATTGCGGCTGTTGTTGTTGATGATCCAATTGATGATGTTTTTCTAATTTAAAACTTGTAAAAATTGCTTGTGGTGAATTTTGAATCTAAACAGTACAATAAAAAACAATGAAATAAAAAGATAAATAAAAATTGGAATGGAAAAAAAAGCATAAAAAGAACAGAATTTCATTTAATTTAATTTTTTTTTTTTACATTATTATAAACTTCAACGACACGATTTTTTGGTGGTCTTCCTCGTTTCCGATTAAAAAATCCCTCAATTGATGTAATTTGAAGCAGATGATTTGAATGCTGTTGAAGAATACGTTCAACATGACCCCTGGTCAATTCATGTACGCGTAAATGTTGTGATAAATCATTAAAATTTTTTAAAACAATTGCATGATCACATCCAGAGATTAGACAATGGAAATGAGGAGTGGACGATGAAGATGGTGATGTTGAATTTGTATCATTCGAATTTGATGAACCAAATTGACATACAATTAATAATTGTTTATTGCTGCCGGCCACTTCATCAATTAACTGCGATTCCGAAATTGTAGATGATTTTGTAATATTTTTCAAATTTAATGGTTCATTTTGTTGTTGTTCGTTAAGGTTTTGCTGTGATGGATTTGAATTACGAATTGATGAATGTAATTGTTTTGTACAATAATCACTAAAATATGTTTGTATCATTAAATGGAATTCATCAAGTGATGGACCATTATTGCCGCCGGAGCCGGAACCGTTGCCACCAATTCCGCCTCCAATCATTGAATGTGATTGTTGAAATTGTTGCAACTGTTGACGTTCAACAAATCCGGAATTTTGTATAAGAGTCATTGGAATACCATCCTCTAAATTATCTAAATTATCACCCATTGACAAATTATTATTATTGTTATTGTTATTGCTATTGTTATTGCTATTTCTATTTCTATTGCCATTTTTATTATTATTATTATTAATTAAACCATCATCAATTTTATGAAATTCAACTGTTGTTGTTAATTTATC
The DNA here is from genome assembly GCA_958336335.1 of Dilophus febrilis. Taxonomy (NCBI): domain Eukaryota; kingdom Metazoa; phylum Arthropoda; class Insecta; order Diptera; family Bibionidae; genus Dilophus; species Dilophus febrilis. The sequence continues at coordinate 30,102,252 of OY284473.1, read as the reverse complement.
ATCATTATTTATCATCATTTTATTGTTTTTGAATTCTCTTCCATATTTTGTATCATCAGACCGGACGGCCGCCGTCGCCGCCGCTGCTACATCAATTGTTTCCACAAAATTATTCACATTGACTTTTTTATTAGATAAATTATTCTGATAATATCCAGATCTTATCAATTCTTCATCATCTGCATCTGCATCATCATCGTCATCCTCTTCATCATCATCATCGACATCTTCATCGTCATTGACGTTGACCTTTTCCTTTTTTAATTTATTTCGTATTTTATAATTTAAATTTAAATCATCATCCATTAAATCATTTTTATTATTATTATTATTATTATTTAAATCATCATCCATTAAATCATCATCATCATTTAAATCATTATCATTATCATTACCATTATTACCATTTAAATCATCATCATCATCATCATCATCATCATCATCATAATGATAATTAAATTTTCGTTTCTTAGATGATGGGTTTTTCATCATTTTCAGTGATTTTTTTAAATGTTTTTTTTCTTTAAACATTTTAAATGATGTTGGCATCGTTGATGATGATGTTGATGTTGATGATGAGGTTGATCTTAATGATGATTTTAAACAATCAGAAATCATTTGTGCTGATGGTAATTTACCTGCAGTTGTCATTCTATCAATGGCCATTTCATCTAAATCCATTTTATTACCCAATATCGATGATGATCTGGATGATGTTCTTGATGATGATTTTGAATTCGACGATGATGATGATGATGATGTCGATGAAGATGAAGATGATTGATTTGATTGATTTGATTGATTTGATTGATTTGATTGTTGTTGTTGTTGTTGTTGTTCTGATTGATCATCCATTGATGAATTTGTATTCGTACCACCGGACATTATAAGATGATGAGCTTTTTGGGCCAATTTAAATCGACGATATGCTTGTTCCGAATCTAAACGTTCATGTTTACGTTTGTGACTCAACAATTGACCACTGGAATGTAATACATAATAGCAATTATCACGTACACAATGAATATGATTACAGGTACGTGAAAATCGGCATTGTTCAAATGGACATGATTCTGTTTTTAGAAATTTCTTAAAACCATCTCTTGCCAATTGTTCATCTTTTATGTGATATGTTTTATGTTTTTCTGTGAATTTAAATAAATTTTTTGTCAATTAAAATTGGTTGGTGATTTTTTAAAATTAAACGAATTGACCGATTGGGTTGAAAATTTCAGGATAAGATCGAAATAGAGTTAAGAAAAGATTGGTAAAGTTTCAAAAGAATTGAATCGCTGGATTTTCCGTAATGATCTTCCTAAGAGTGATGACAATTTTGCCAATATACAAAAAAAATATCAAAGTTTTTTCAATCAATCCATTGGCGATTTTTTTAAAATTCAACCAACAAACCGATTGGGCTGAAAATTTCAGGATAACATCTTAATAAAGTTAAGAAAAGATTGGTAAAATTTCAAAAGAATCGAATCACTAGATTTTCCATGATCGTCCCGCCAAAAAGTGATGAAAATTTTCCATCAAAACCAAATTATTATTAATAATTTTCCCTAACCCCACCGGGAACTTTTTGTTTCTGCTGTTGATTTTAAATATATTTATTTGTAATAGAACTGAATCGAAAACAAAATGAATCAACAACAAAGTAAAAATTTAATTTTCTATTAACAAACAATTAAATAAGCAACAGAAGAAATAATAAATAATAATAATAAATACCAAAATCAGTTGTACATTGTAAAGATTTTTAGTTTAGTTATATATAGTACTTAAAAAATGTAATAAAATTTCTTAAAGCATCATAAGTAAAATGCCATAAATAAATAAATAAACAAAAAAATATAATTTGTATAAGTGACAAAAAAAAAATAGAAGGATTGTGTTTTTTTTTTGGTGATGATGACGACGACAACGACGACTTCATCATCTTTTATTTTAATTGAGTTTTCTAATTTGTATATATTTTTTTTTTGTTTTTATGACTATTTCAAGTATATATTTTTTTATTTATTTTCATTTTGTGATTGCAACAATGTAAAATTTTGTTTATTTTGAGTGATTTATCGAGGGACGACGACACAAGGAATTGATATTTTTATTTGTTAAATTATATTACTATACTCACCCATATCGGCTTTATTCTTAAACGTATACTGACAATTATTTCGTCGACAATGAAAATGTGTTGTTCGTTGACCAGAAAATGCACAATAATTTTGCATACATTCTTCGGTGGCACGAAATCGTTGAAAGCTAAACGCAAAAAAAAAACCAATCAACAAACGCTGAACAACAAAACAAAAGAAAGAACCATCCCCCCCCCCCCCCCCAAAAAGCAATATTGTATATTAACTTACCCTTCCTGAATGATTGCCGAATCTTTACGATGATAATTTGAATGCATTTGAACATCACTGGTGCTAATATAAACCTTATCACAATTTGGTTGTAGACAATGGTAATGGGTTTGTTTTCGATTGTGTGAACATCGTTGAAATTGGGTGGTGCAATCGTCACCCGATGAAAATCGTAAAAATCCATGATTTAAACTTTCATTACGTTTTTTATGCCATTTTAAATGCCGAATGATTTCTTCCTTTTTATTCAATATTTTACCCAAACAATTTATGTCAAAACAATGGAAATGTTCACGTACATTTTCCGTTATACATTTTCCATAATTACATTCCAAAAATGAATTGTATTTTGTTAAATACTTTGATGATTCTGTTCAAAAGAAAACAAAAAATTACATTATTTTAATTGTACAATGGTTTAATTGACATTTTTACTATAGAATTTGTTCAACAACCCTATTCGCTTGATAAGGGAAGTTTTTAGAGAATTTAATTATCTTTCCAATGAATCCAGCGCGGTTATTGTATCTCAATTGGTTGCAGAGTTATAGTGTTTTTACTATACCCCTTATATTATAAAAAATGATTTTTTTTACCTTTAATTAATAAAACGGAACCTCGAATCCTTTCAATTTTTAAGGGTGAAATTTATTAAAAACGGTATAGATTTTAAGGGTGAATCTTAAGCGAAAAATGATGAATTTTCCGAATTTACAATAATATTTAGGGGTGCCCATACAAAAAGTCTATGTAATGTGACAATTTTTAACATTTTCCAATTTTTACTATAGAATTTGTTCAACAACCCTATTCGCTTGATAAGGGAAGTTTTTAGAGAATTTAATTATCTTTCTAACGAATCTAGCCCGGTTATTGTATCTCAATTGGTTGCTGAGTTATAGTGTTTTTACTATACCCCTTATATTATAAAAAATGATTTTTTTAACTTTAATTAGTAAAACTGAGCCTCGAATCATTTCGATTTTTAAGGGTGAAATTTATTAAAAACGGTATAGATTTTAAGGGTGAATCTTAAGCGAAAAATGATGAATTTTCCGAATTTACAATAATATTTGGGGGTGCCCATACAAAAAGTCTATGTAAAGTGACAATTTTTAACATTTTCCAATTTTTACTATAGAATTTGTTCAACAACCCTATTCGCTTGATAAGGGAAGTTTTTAGAGAATTTAATTATCTTTCCAACGAATCCACCCCGGTTATTGTATCTCAATTGGTTGCTGAGTTATAGTGTTTTTACTATACCCCTTATATTATAAAAAATGATTTTTTTAACTTTAATTAGTAAAACGGAACCTCGAATCTTTTCAATTTTTAAGGGTGAAATTTATTAAAAACGGTATAGATTTTAAGGGTGAATCTTAAGCGAAAAATGATGAATTTTCCGAATTTACAATAATATTTGGGGGTGCCCATACAAAAAGTCTATGTAAAGTGACAATTTTTAACATTTTCCAATTTTTACTATAGAATTTGTTCAACAACCCTATTCGCTTGATAAGGGAAGTTTTTAGAGAATTTAATTATCTTTCCAACGAATCCACCCCGGTTATTGTATCTCAATTGGTTGCTGAGTTATAGTGTTTTTACTATGCCCCTTATATTATAAAAAATGATTTTTTTAACTTTAATTAGTAAAACGGAACCTCGAATCCTTTCAATTTTTAAGGGTGAAATTTATTAAAAACGGTATAGATTTTAAGGGTGAATCTTAAGCGAAAAATGATGAATTTTCCGAATTTATAATAATATTTGGGGGTGCCCATACAAAAAGTCTATGTAAAGTGACAATTTTTAACATTTTCCAATTTTTACTATAGAATTTGTTCAACAACCCTATTCGCTTGATAAGGAAAGTTTTTAGAGAATTTAATTATCTTTCCAACGAATGCAACCCGGTTATTGTATCTCAATTGGTTGCTGAGTTATAGTGTTTTTACTATACCCCTTATATTATAAAAAATGATTTTTTTAACTTTAATTAGTAAAACGGAACCTCGAATCCTTTCAATTTTTAAGGGTGAAATTTATTAAAAACGGTATAGATTTTAAGGGTGAATCTTAAGCGAAAAATGATGAATTTTCCGAATTTATAATAATATTTGGGGGTGCCCATACAAAAAGTCTATGTAAAGTGACAATTTTTAACATTTTCCAATTTTTACTATAGAATTTGTTCAACAACCCTATTCGCTTGATAAGGGAAGTTTTTAGAGAATTTAATTATCTTTCCAACGAATCCACCCCGGTTATTGTATCTCAATTGGTTGCTGAGTTATAGTGTTTTTACTACACCCCTTATATTATAAAAAATAATTTTTTTACCTTTAATTAATAAAACGGAACCTCGAATCATTTCAATTTTTAAGGGTGAAATTTATTAAAAACGGTATAGATTTTAGGGGTGAATCTTAAGCGAAAAATGATGAATTTTCCGAATTTACAATAATATTTGGGGGTGCCCATACAAAAAGTCTATGTAAATTGACAATTTTTAACATTTTCCGAATTTTACTATAGAATTTGTTCAACAACCCTATTCGCTTGATAAGGGAAGTTTTTAGAGAATTTAATTATCTTTCCAACGAATCCCGCGGGGTTATTGTATCTCAATTGGTTGCCGAGTTACAGTGTTTTTACTATACCCCTTATATTATAAAAAATGATTTTTTTACCTTCAATTAATAAAACGGAACCTCGAATCATTTCAACTTTTAAGGGTGAAATTTATTAAAAACGGTATAGATTTTAAGGGTGAATCTTAAGCGAAAAATGATGAATTTTCCGAATTTACAATAATATTTGGGGGTACCCATACAAAAAGTCTATGTAAAGTGACAATTTTTAACATTTTCCGATTTTTACTATAGAATTTGTTCAACAACCCTATTCGCTTGATAAGGGACGTTTTTAGAGAATTTAATTATCTTTCCAACGAATCCAGCCCGGTTATTGTATCTCAATTGGTTGCTGAGTTATAGTATTTTTACTACACCCCTTATATTATAAAAAATAATTTTTTTACCGTTAATTAATAAAACGGAACCTCGAATCATTTCAACTTTTAAGGGTGAAATTTATTAAAAACGGTATAGATTTTAAGGGTGAATCTTAAGCGAAAAATGATGAATTTTCCGAATTTACAATAATATTTAGGGGTACCCATACAAAAAGTCAATGTAAATTGACAATTTTTAACATTTTCCGATTTTTACTATAGAATTTGTTCAACAACCCTATTCGCTTGATAAGGGAAGTTTTTAGAGAATTTAATTATCTTTCCAACGAATCCAGACCGGTTATTGTATCTCAATTGGTTGCTGAGTTATAGTGTTTTTACTATGCCCCTTATATTATAAAAAATGATTTTTTTAACTTTAATTAGTAAAACGGAACCTCGAATCCTTTCAATTTTTAAGGGTGAAATTTATTAAAAACGGTATAGATTTTAAGGGTGAATCTTAAGCGAAAAATGATGAATTTTCCGAATTTATAATAATATTTGGGGGTGCCCATACAAAAAGTCTATGTAAAGTGACAATTTTTAACATTTTCCAATTTTTACTATAGAATTTGTTCAACAACCCTATTCGCTTGATAAGGAAAGTTTTTAGAGAATTTAATTATCTTTCCAACGAATGCAACCCGGTTATTGTATCTCAATTGGTTGCTGAGTTATAGTGTTTTTACTATACCCCTTATATTATAAAAAATGATTTTTTTAACTTTAATTAGTAAAACGGAACCTCGAATCCTTTCAATTTTTAAGGGTGAAATTTATTAAAAACGGTATAGATTTTAAGGGTGAATCTTAAGCGAAAAATGATGAATTTTCCGAATTTATAATAATATTTGGGGGTGCCCATACAAAAAGTCTATGTAAAGTGACAATTTTTAACATTTTCCAATTTTTACTATAGAATTTGTTCAACAACCCTATTCGCTTGATAAGGGAAGTTTTTAGAGAATTTAATTATCTTTCCAACGAATCCACCCCGGTTATTGTATCTCAATTGGTTGCTGAGTTATAGTGTTTTTACTACACCCCTTATATTATAAAAAATAATTTTTTTACCTTTAATTAATAAAACGGAACCTCGAATCATTTCAATTTTTAAGGGTGAAATTTATTAAAAACGGTATAGATTTTAGGGGTGAATCTTAAGCGAAAAATGATGAATTTTCCGAATTTACAATAATATTTGGGGGTGCCCATACAAAAAGTCTATGTAAATTGACAATTTTTAACATTTTCCGATTTTTACTATAGAATTTGTTCAACAACCCTATTCGCTTGATAAGGGAAGTTTTTAGAGAATTTAATTATCTTTCCAACGAATCCCGCGGGGTTATTGTATCTCAATTGGTTGCCGAGTTACAGTGTTTTTACTATACCCCTTATATTATAAAAAATGATTTTTTTACCTTCAATTAATAAAACGGAACCTCGAATCATTTCAACTTTTAAGGGTGAAATTTATTAAAAACGGTATAGATTTTAAGGGTGAATCTTAAGCGAAAAATGATGAATTTTCCGAATTTACAATAATATTTGGGGGTACCCATACAAAAAGTCTATGTAAAGTGACAATTTTTAACATTTTCCGATTTTTACTATAGAATTTGTTCAACAACCCTATTCGCTTGATAAGGGACGTTTTTAGAGAATTTAATTATCTTTCCAACGAATCCAGCCCGGTTATTGTATCTCAATTGGTTGCTGAGTTATAGTATTTTTACTACACCCCTTATATTATAAAAAATAATTTTTTTACCGTTAATTAATAAAACGGAACCTCGAATCATTTCAACTTTTAAGGGTGAAATTTATTAAAAACGGTATAGATTTTAAGGGTGAATCTTAAGCGAAAAATGATGAATTTTCCGAATTTACAATAATATTTAGGGGTACCCATACAAAAAGTCAATGTAAATTGACAATTTTTAACATTTTCCGATTTTTACTATAGAATTTGTTCAACAACCCTATTCGCTTGATAAGGGAAGTTTTTAGAGAATTTAATTATCTTTCCAACGAATCCAGACCGGTTATTGTATCTCAATTGGTTGCTGAGTTATAGTGTTTTTACTACACACCTTATATTATAAAAAATAATTTTTTTACCTTCAATTAGTAAAACGGAACCTCGAATCATTTCAACTTTTAAGGGTGAAATTTATTAAAAACTGTATAGATTTTAAGGGTGAATCTTAAGCGAAAAATGATGAATTTTCCGAATTTAAAATAATATTTGGGGGTGCCCGTACAAAAAGTCTATGTAAATTGACAATTTTTAACATTTTCCGATTTTTACTATAGAATTTGTTCAACGACCCTATTTGCTTGATAAGGGAAGTTGTTAGAGAATTTAATTGTCTTTCCAACGAATCCACCCCGCTTATTGTATCTCAATTGGTTGCTGAGTTATAGTGTTTTTACTATACCCCTTATATTATAAAAAATAATTTTTTTACCTTTAATTAGTAAAACGGAACCTCGAATCATTTCAACTTTTAAGGGTGAAATTTATTAAAAACGGTATAGATTTTAAGGGTGAATCTTAAGCGAAAAATGATGAATTTTCCGAATTTACAATAATATTTGGGGGTACCCATACAAAAAGTCTATGTAAAGTGACAATTTTTAACATTTTCCGATTTTTACTATAGAATTTGTTCAACAACCCTATTCGCTTGATAAGGGACGTTTTTAGAGAATTTAATTATCTTTCCAACGAATCCAGCCCGGTTATTGTATCTCAATTGGTTGCTGAGTTATAGTATTTTTACTACACCCCTTATATTATAAAAAATAATTTTTTTACCGTTAATTAATAAAACGGAACCTCGAATCATTTCAACTTTTAAGGGTGAAATTTATTAAAAACGGTATAGATTTTAAGGGTGAATCTTAAGCGAAAAATGATGAATTTTCCGAATTTACAATAATATTTAGGGGTACCCATACAAAAAGTCAATGTAAATTGACAATTTTTAACATTTTCCGATTTTTACTATAGAATTTGTTCAACAACCCTATTCGCTTGATAAGGGAAGTTTTTAGAGAATTTAATTATCTTTCCAACGAATCCAGACCGGTTATTGTATCTCAATTGGTTGCTGAGTTATAGTGTTTTTACTATGCCCCTTATATTATAAAAAATGATTTTTTTAACTTTAATTAGTAAAACGGAACCTCGAATCCTTTCAATTTTTAAGGGTGAAATTTATTAAAAACGGTATAGATTTTAAGGGTGAATCTGAAGCGAAAAATGATGAATTTTCCGAATTTAAAATAATATTTGGGGGTGCCCGTACAAAAAGTCTATGTAAATTGACAATTTTTAACATTTTCCAATTTTTACTATAGAATTTGTTCAACAACCCTATTCGCTTGATAAGGGAAGTTTTTAGAGAATTTAATTATCTTTCCAACGAATCCACCCCGGTTATTGTATCTCAATTGGTTGCTGAGTTATAGTGTTTTTACTATGCCCCTTATATTATAAAAAATGATTTTTTTAACTTTAATTAGTAAAACGGAACCTCGAATCCTTTCAATTTTTAAGGGTGAAATTTATTAAAAACGGTATAGATTTTAAGGGTGAATCTGAAGCGAAAAATGATGAATTTTCCGAATTTAAAATAATATTTGGGGGTGCCCGTACAAAAAGTCTATGTAAATTGACAATTTTTAACATTTTCCAATTTTTACTATAGAATTTGTTCAACGACCCTATTTGCTTGATAAGGGAAGTTGTTAGAGAATTTAATTGTCTTTCCAACGAATCCACCCCGCTTATTGTATCTCAATTGGTTGCTGAGTTATAGTGTTTTTACTATACCCCTTATATTATAAAAAATAATTTTTTTACCTTTAATTAGTAAAACGGAACCTCGAATCATTTCAACTTTTAAGGGTGAAATTTATTAAAAACGGTATAGATTTTAAGGGTGAATCTTAAGCGAAAAATGATGAATTTTCCGAATTTACAATAATATTTAGGGGTACCCATACAAAAAGTCAATGTAAATTGACAATTTTTAACATTTTCCGATTTTTACTATAGAATTTGTTCAACAACCCTATTCGCTTGATAAGGGAAGTTTTTAGAGAATTTAATTATCTTTCCAACGAATCCAGACCGGTTATTGTATCTCAATTGGTTGCTGAGTTATAGTGTTTTTACTACACACCTTATATTATAAAAAATAATTTTTTTACCTTCAATTAGTAAAACGGAACCTCGAATCATTTCAACTTTTAAGGGTGAAATTTATTAAAAACTGTATAGATTTTAAGGGTGAATCTTAAGCGAAAAATGATGAATTTTCCGAATTTAAAATAATATTTGGGGGTGCCCGTACAAAAAGTCTATGTAAATTGACAATTTTTAACATTTTCCGATTTTTACTATAGAATTTGTTCAACGACCCTATTTGCTTGATAAGGGAAGTTGTTAGAGAATTTAATTGTCTTTCCAACGAATCCACCCCGCTTATTGTATCTCAATTGGTTGCTGAGTTATAGTGTTTTTACTATACCCCTTATATTATAAAAAATAATTTTTTTACCTTTAATTAGTAAAACGGAACCTCGAATCATTTCAACTTTTAAGGGTGAAATTTATTAAAAACGGTATAGATTTTAAGGGTGAATCTGAAGCGAAAAATGATGAATTTTCCGAATTTAAAATAATATTTGGGGGTGCCCGTACAAAAAGTCTATGTAAATTGACAATTTTTAACATTTTCCAATTTTTACTATAGAATTTGTTCAACAACCCTATTCGCTTGATAAGGGAAGTTTTTAGAGAATTTAATTATCTTTCCAACGAATCCACCCCGGTTATTGTATCTCAATTGGTTGCTGAGTTATAGTGTTTTTACTATACCCCTTATATTATAAAAAATAATTTTTTTACCTTTAATTAGTAAAACGGAACCTCGAATCATTTCAACTTTTAAGGGTGAAATTTATTAAAAACGGTATAGATTTTAAGGGTGAATCTGAAGCGAAAAATGATGAATTTTCCGAATTTAAAATAATATTTGGGGGTGCCCGTACAAAAAGTCTATGTAAATTGACAATTTTTAACATTTTCCAATTTTTACTATAGAATTTGTTCAACAACCCTATTCGCTTGATAAGGGAAGTTTTTAGAGAATTTAATTATCTTTCCAACGAATCCACCCCGGTTATTGTATCTCAATTGGTTGCTGAGTTATAGTGTTTTTACTATACCCCTTATATTATAAAAAATGATTTTTTTAACTTTAATTAGTAAAACGGAACCTCGAATCCTTTCAATTTTTAAGGGTGAAATTTATTAAAAACGGTATAGATTTTAAGGGTGAATCTTAAGCGAAAAATGATGAATTTTCCGAATTTATAATAATATTTGGGGGTGCCCATACAAAAAGTCTATGTAAAGTGACAATTTTTAACATTTTCCAATTTTTACTATAGAATTTGTTCAACAACCCTATTCGCTTGATAAGGGAAGTTTTTAGAGAATTTAATTATCTTTCCAACGAATCCACCCCGGTTATTGTATCTCAATTGGTTGCTGAGTTATAGTGTTTTTACTACACCCCTTATATTATAAAAAATAATTTTTTTACCTTTAATTAATAAAACGGAACCTCGAATCATTTCAATTTTTAAGGGTGAAATTTATTAAAAACGGTATAGATTTTAGGGGTGAATCTTAAGCGAAAAATGATGAATTTTCCGAATTTACAATAATATTTGGGGGTGCCCATACAAAAAGTCTATGTAAATTGACAATTTTTAACATTTTCCGATTTTTACTATAGAATTTGTTCAACAACCCTATTCGCTTGATAAGGGAAGTTTTTAGAGAATTTAATTATCTTTCCAACGAATCCCGCGGGGTTATTGTATCTCAATTGGTTGCCGAGTTACAGTGTTTTTACTATACCCCTTATATTATAAAAAATGATTTTTTTACCTTCAATTAATAAAACGGAACCTCGAATCATTTCAACTTTTAAGGGTGAAATTTATTAAAAACGGTATAGATTTTAAGGGTGAATCTTAAGCGAAAAATGATGAATTTTCCGAATTTACAATAATATTTGGGGGTACCCATACAAAAAGTCTATGTAAAGTGACAATTTTTAACATTTTCCGATTTTTACTATAGAATTTGTTCAACAACCCTATTCGCTTGATAAGGGACGTTTTTAGAGAATTTAATTATCTTTCCAACGAATCCAGCCCGGTTATTGTATCTCAATTGGTTGCTGAGTTATAGTATTTTTACTACACACCTTATATTATAAAAAATAATTTTTTTACCTTCAATTAGTAAAACGGAACCTCGAATCATTTCAACTTTTAAGGGTGAAATTTATTAAAAACTGTATAGATTTTAAGGGTGAATCTTAAGCGAAAAATGATGAATTTTCCGAATTTAAAATAATATTTAGGGGTACCCATACAAAAAGTCAATGTAAATTGACAATTTTTAACATTTTCCGATTTTTACTATAGAATTTGTTCAACAACCCTATTCGCTTGATAAGGGAAGTTTTTAGAGAATTTAATTATCTTTCCAACGAATCCAGACCGGTTATTGTATCTCAATTGGTTGCTGAGTTATAGTGTTTTTACTACACACCTTATATTATAAAAAATAATTTTTTTACCTTCAATTAGTAAAACGGAACCTCGAATCATTTCAACTTTTAAGGGTGAAATTTATTAAAAACTGTATAGATTTTAAGGGTGAATCTTAAGCGAAAAATGATGAATTTTCCGAATTTAAAATAATATTTGGGGGTGCCCGTACAAAAAGTCTATGTAAATTGACAATTTTTAACATTTTCCGAATTTTACTATAGAATTTGTTCAACGACCCTATTTGCTTGATAAGGGAAGTTGTTAGAGAATTTAATTGTCTTTCCAACGAATCCACCCCGCTTATTGTATCTCAATTGGTTGCTGAGTTATAGTGTTTTTACTATACCCCTTATATTATAAAAAATGATTTTTTTAACTTTAATTAGTAAAACGGAACCTCGAATCTTTTCAATTTTTAAGGGTGAAATTTATTAAAAACGGTATAGATTTTAAGGGTGAATCTTAAGCGAAAAATGATGAATTTTCCGAATTTACAATAATATTTGGGGGTGCCCATACAAAAAGTCTATGTAAAGTGACAATTTTTAACATTTTCCAATTTTTACTATAGAATTTGTTCAACAACCCTATTCGCTTGATAAGGGAAGTTTTTAGAGAATTTAATTATCTTTCCAACGAATCCACCCCGGTTATTGTATCTCAATTGGTTGCTGAGTTATAGTGTTTTTACTATGCCCCTTATATTATAAAAAATGATTTTTTTAACTTTAATTAGTAAAACGGAACCTCGAATCCTTTCAATTTTTAAGGGTGAAATTTATTAAAAACGGTATAGATTTTAAGGGTGAATCTTAAGCGAAAAATGATGAATTTTCCGAATTTATAATAATATTTGGGGGTGCCCATACAAAAAGTCTATGTAAAGTGACAATTTTTAACATTTTCCAATTTTTACTATAGAATTTGTTCAACAACCCTATTCGCTTGATAAGGAAAGTTTTTAGAGAATTTAATTATCTTTCCAACGAATGCAACCCGGTTATTGTATCTCAATTGGTTGCTGAGTTATAGTGTTTTTACTATACCCCTTATATTATAAAAAATGATTTTTTTAACTTTAATTAGTAAAACGGAACCTCGAATCCTTTCAATTTTTAAGGGTGAAATTTATTAAAAACGGTATAGATTTTAAGGGTGAATCTTAAGCGAAAAATGATGAATTTTCCGAATTTATAATAATATTTGGGGGTGCCCATACAAAAAGTCTATGTAAAGTGACAATTTTTAACATTTTCCAATTTTTACTATAGAATTTGTTCAACAACCCTATTCGCTTGATAAGGGAAGTTTTTAGAGAATTTAATTATCTTTCCAACGAATCCACCCCGGTTATTGTATCTCAATTGGTTGCTGAGTTATAGTGTTTTTACTACACCCCTTATATTATAAAAAATAATTTTTTTACCTTTAATTAATAAAACGGAACCTCGAATCATTTCAATTTTTAAGGGTGAAATTTATTAAAAACGGTATAGATTTTAGGGGTGAATCTTAAGCGAAAAATGATGAATTTTCCGAATTTACAATAATATTTGGGGGTGCCCATACAAAAAGTCTATGTAAATTGACAATTTTTAACATTTTCCGAATTTTACTATAGAATTTGTTCAACAACCCTATTCGCTTGATAAGGGAAGTTTTTAGAGAATTTAATTATCTTTCCAACGAATCCCGCGGGGTTATTGTATCTCAATTGGTTGCCGAGTTACAGTGTTTTTACTATACCCCTTATATTATAAAAAATGATTTTTTTACCTTCAATTAATAAAACGGAACCTCGAATCATTTCAACTTTTAAGGGTGAAATTTATTAAAAACGGTATAGATTTTAAGGGTGAATCTTAAGCGAAAAATGATGAATTTTCCGAATTTACAATAATATTTGGGGGTACCCATACAAAAAGTCTATGTAAAGTGACAATTTTTAACATTTTCCGATTTTTACTATAGAATTTGTTCAACAACCCTATTCGCTTGATAAGGGACGTTTTTAGAGAATTTAATTATCTTTCCAACGAATCCAGCCCGGTTATTGTATCTCAATTGGTTGCTGAGTTATAGTATTTTTACTACACCCCTTATATTATAAAAAATAATTTTTTTACCGTTAATTAATAAAACGGAACCTCGAATCATTTCAACTTTTAAGGGTGAAATTTATTAAAAACGGTATAGATTTTAAGGGTGAATCTTAAGCGAAAAATGATGAATTTTCCGAATTTACAATAATATTTAGGGGTACCCATACAAAAAGTCAATGTAAATTGACAATTTTTAACATTTTCCGATTTTTACTATAGAATTTGTTCAACAACCCTATTCGCTTGATAAGGGAAGTTTTTAGAGAATTTAATTATCTTTCCAACGAATCCAGACCGGTTATTGTATCTCAATTGGTTGCTGAGTTATAGTGTTTTTACTATGCCCCTTATATTATAAAAAATGATTTTTTTAACTTTAATTAGTAAAACGGAACCTCGAATCCTTTCAATTTTTAAGGGTGAAATTTATTAAAAACGGTATAGATTTTAAGGGTGAATCTTAAGCGAAAAATGATGAATTTTCCGAATTTATAATAATATTTGGGGGTGCCCATACAAAAAGTCTATGTAAAGTGACAATTTTTAACATTTTCCAATTTTTACTATAGAATTTGTTCAACAACCCTATTCGCTTGATAAGGAAAGTTTTTAGAGAATTTAATTATCTTTCCAACGAATGCAACCCGGTTATTGTATCTCAATTGGTTGCTGAGTTATAGTGTTTTTACTATACCCCTTATATTATAAAAAATGATTTTTTTAACTTTAATTAGTAAAACGGAACCTCGAATCCTTTCAATTTTTAAGGGTGAAATTTATTAAAAACGGTATAGATTTTAAGGGTGAATCTTAAGCGAAAAATGATGAATTTTCCGAATTTATAATAATATTTGGGGGTGCCCATACAAAAAGTCTATGTAAAGTGACAATTTTTAACATTTTCCAATTTTTACTATAGAATTTGTTCAACAACCCTATTCGCTTGATAAGGGAAGTTTTTAGAGAATTTAATTATCTTTCCAACGAATCCACCCCGGTTATTGTATCTCAATTGGTTGCTGAGTTATAGTGTTTTTACTACACCCCTTATATTATAAAAAATAATTTTTTTACCTTTAATTAATAAAACGGAACCTCGAATCATTTCAATTTTTAAGGGTGAAATTTATTAAAAACGGTATAGATTTTAGGGGTGAATCTTAAGCGAAAAATGATGAATTTTCCGAATTTACAATAATATTTGGGGGTGCCCATACAAAAAGTCTATGTAAATTGACAATTTTTAACATTTTCCGATTTTTACTATAGAATTTGTTCAACAACCCTATTCGCTTGATAAGGGAAGTTTTTAGAGAATTTAATTATCTTTCCAACGAATCCCGCGGGGTTATTGTATCTCAATTGGTTGCCGAGTTACAGTGTTTTTACTATACCCCTTATATTATAAAAAATGATTTTTTTACCTTCAATTAATAAAACGGAACCTCGAATCATTTCAACTTTTAAGGGTGAAATTTATTAAAAACGGTATAGATTTTAAGGGTGAATCTTAAGCGAAAAATGATGAATTTTCCGAATTTACAATAATATTTGGGGGTACCCATACAAAAAGTCTATGTAAAGTGACAATTTTTAACATTTTCCGATTTTTACTATAGAATTTGTTCAACAACCCTATTCGCTTGATAAGGGACGTTTTTAGAGAATTTAATTATCTTTCCAACGAATCCAGCCCGGTTATTGTATCTCAATTGGTTGCTGAGTTATAGTATTTTTACTACACCCCTTATATTATAAAAAATAATTTTTTTACCGTTAATTAATAAAACGGAACCTCGAATCATTTCAACTTTTAAGGGTGAAATTTATTAAAAACGGTATAGATTTTAAGGGTGAATCTTAAGCGAAAAATGATGAATTTTCCGAATTTACAATAATATTTAGGGGTACCCATACAAAAAGTCAATGTAAATTGACAATTTTTAACATTTTCCGATTTTTACTATAGAATTTGTTCAACAACCCTATTCGCTTGATAAGGGAAGTTTTTAGAGAATTTAATTATCTTTCCAACGAATCCAGACCGGTTATTGTATCTCAATTGGTTGCTGAGTTATAGTGTTTTTACTACACACCTTATATTATAAAAAATAATTTTTTTACCTTCAATTAGTAAAACGGAACCTCGAATCATTTCAACTTTTAAGGGTGAAATTTATTAAAAACTGTATAGATTTTAAGGGTGAATCTTAAGCGAAAAATGATGAATTTTCCGAATTTAAAATAATATTTGGGGGTGCCCGTACAAAAAGTCTATGTAAATTGACAATTTTTAACATTTTCCGATTTTTACTATAGAATTTGTTCAACGACCCTATTTGCTTGATAAGGGAAGTTGTTAGAGAATTTAATTGTCTTTCCAACGAATCCAGCCCGGTTATTGTATCTCAATTGGTTGCTGAGTTATAGTGTTTTTACTACACACCTTATATTATAAAAAATAATTTTTTTACCGTTAATTAATAAAACGGAACCTCGAATCATTTCAACTTTTAAGGGTGAAATTTATTAAAAACGGTATAGATTTTAAGGGTGAATCTTAAGCGAAAAATGATGAATTTTCCGAATTTACAATAATATTTAGGGGTACCCATACAAAAAGTCAATGTAAATTGACAATTTTTAACATTTTCCGATTTTTACTATAGAATTTGTTCAACAACCCTATTCGCTTGATAAGGGAAGTTTTTAGAGAATTTAATTATCTTTCCAACGAATCCAGACCGGTTATTGTATCTCAATTGGTTGCTGAGTTATAGTGTTTTTACTACACACCTTATATTATAAAAAATAATTTTTTTACCTTCAATTAGTAAAACGGAACCTCGAATCATTTCAACTTTTAAGGGTGAAATTTATTAAAAACTGTATAGATTTTAAGGGTGAATCTTAAGCGAAAAATGATGAATTTTCCGAATTTAAAATAATATTTGGGGGTGCCCGTACAAAAAGTCTATGTAAATTGACAATTTTTAACATTTTCCGATTTTTACTATAGAATTTGTTCAACGACCCTATTTGCTTGATAAGGGAAGTTGTTAGAGAATTTAATTGTCTTTCCAACGAATCCACCCCGCTTATTGTATCTCAATTGGTTGCTGAGTTATAGTGTTTTTACTATACCCCTTATATTATAAAAAATAATTTTTTTACCTTTAATTAGTAAAACGGAACCTCGAATCATTTCAACTTTTAAGGGTGAAATTTATTAAAAACGGTATAGATTTTAAGGGTGAATCTGAAGCGAAAAATGATGAATTTTCCGAATTTAAAATACTATTTGGGGGTGCCCGTACAAAAAGTCTATGTAAATTGACAATTTTTAACATTTTCCGATTTTAACTATAGAATTTGTTCAACAACCCTATTCGCTTGATAAGGGAAGGTTTTAGAGAATTTAATTATCTTTCCAACGAATCCAGCCCGGTTATTGTATCTCAATTGGTTGCTGAGTTATAGTGTTTTTACTATACCCCTTATATTATAAAAAATGATTTTTTTAACTTTAATTAGTAAAACGGAACCTCGAATCCTTTCAATTTTTAAGGGTGAAATTTATTAAAAACGGTATAGATTTTAAGGGTGAATCTTAAGCGAAAAATGATGAATTTTCCGAATTTATAATAATATTTGGGGGTACCCATACAAAAAGTCTATGTAAAGTGACAATTTTTAACATTTTCCGATTTTTACTATAGAATTTGTTCAACAACCCTATTCGCTTGATAAGGGAAGTTTTTAGAGAATTTAATTATCTTTCCAACGAATCCAGCCCGGTTATTGTATCTCAATTGGTTGCTGAGTTATAGTGTTTTTACTATACCCCTTATATTATAAAAAATGATTTTTTTAACTTTAATTAGTAAAACGGAACCTCGAATCCTTTCAATTTTTAAGGGTGAAATTTATTAAAAACGGTATAGATTTTAAGGGTGAATCTTAAGCGAAAAATGATGAATTTTCCGAATTTACAATAATATTTGGAGGTACCCATACAAAAAGTCTATGTAAAGTGACAATTTTTAACATTTTCCGATTTTTACTATAGAATTTGTTCAACAACCCTATTCGCTTGATAAGGGAAGTTTTTAGAGAATTTAATTATCTTTCCAACGAATCCATCCCGGTTATTGTATCTCAATTGGTTGCTGAGTTATAGTGTTTTTACTACACACCTTATATTATAAAAAATAATTTTTTTACCTTCAATTAATAAAACGGAACCTCGAATCATTTCAACTTTTAAGGGTGAAATTTATTAAAAACGGTATAGATTTTAAGGGTGAATCTTAAGCGAAAAATGATGAATTTTCCGAATTTACAATAATATTTGGGGGTGCCCATACAAAAAGTCTATGTAAATTAACAATTTTTCATCAAAAAAGTATGTTCCGCTCGATTCATATTATCATACACAGACACACCATATAATTTTCAATTGTTTTATTATATATATATATAACAATCAAAATTTAAAATAATCTATAATAATAATAATAATGATAACACAAAAAACCAAAAAAATCACACAACAATAAATCGATCGTTAAAATACACGCACCTACACACACAATCACAATCACAATCATCAAACCAGATCAGATCTGTTTGCGTTTGGTGCGAGCAATGAATATAAAAAATATATAATAAAAATGTAAAAAAATAAAAAATTACCATTTAAAATCAACACAAAAATATGAATAAATTTTTTTTTTTTTTAAATGAAAAAATTATTATATAAACCATTTATGCTATATAGTTTTATGTATCAATTCAGATAGAATTAAAAAAAAAAACACACAACACTTTCGTCGCAGCATCACAACACAACGATTTTTTTTTGGTGTCATTTTTATTTATTTATTATTACCCATATAGAAAAAAATATGATGTATTTAAACTAATTTAAACAAAAAAAAAAAAAAACTCTTAATTTATTTTATTTAATATATCGTGGGAAATAATTTTTTTATGTATATATATAAAAAATAAATTAACAGAGAAACAAAAAAAAAAAAACACGAACACGAACGAACGAACGCAATCACACACAGAATTTATATATTTTACTACTAAATTAAATTCAATAATAAAAAATTAAAATACTATATATAATAAATCAGTAGTAGCAGCAGCAACAGCAGAGGAATTAATAACAAAAAAAAAAAAAATTTATTATTATCAAATTCACAGTTTCCAAAAATTTGTATGATGCGGAACTTGTATAATGAATATAGTTAGAGCGCGCGATTGTATATTTTAATTTTTTTTTTAAAAAACCGCAATATTTCTTGTTTTAATTATAGATTTTTTTTTTTCTTTTGTTTGTTTGTAACACACACAAAAAAATAAATTACAATTGCAATTCCCAAGAATTTTATCATTTAAAATTGAATGTGTTATTATATTTAATGGAATTTGGGAGAAATTGGGCTGAAAATGTATTGATTGAACATTCTTCTGTCCTCTTGATTGATAGAGAGACAAAATAAAAAAAAAAAAACAAATTTTTGTAAAGTTTTAAAATAATTTTCATTAACTGAAATTTTCCCCAAACGTCCCCCGAAATAACGATGAAATTTTCTCATTGAAAAAAAATACAAAACAAAATACCTTTTCCCTAAAAATCCCTACCCACCCCAACAAAGTCTCAATATCAAATGGTTTTTTTTTTCTTTAACTTCCTTCACCATTCAAAAACCCTAAATTAATGTTATCTTTTATAAATTTTCCACTTACCAAAACTATTTAATTGTTCATCATTTTGTAAATTTGCCAATTGCTGTTGAGTCATCGATGAAAAATAATCCTAATATTTAATGACAGGAAACGGGATTAAAAATAAATATCCAAAAACCAGTAAAAAAAAATACTCAAATGCCATAAAATATAATTAATTTCTATTTGTGTATTTTTTTTTTTTTTTTGTTTTGGTTTTAACTTTTTTCGTTGTAAGAATAAACAATTAATTAAAACAAAAAACCCTTACCAATGAAGATTTATCATAAAAATTATCCATTGATTTATTTAATGATTGATTACGATCGGTAGAAGAAGCACGGCTGGCGGCCGTGGAAGAAGCAGCACCAGCACCAGCACCAGCATTACTTAAACAAAATTCATTAAATAATTGATCGTCACTAAACGATTGATTTGAATCATTATTATTATCGATATTATTAAAACGTAATGATAAATCAAATGGTGGTGTAACAGTTCCATTATTATTATCTTTAGTATTATTGATTGTTTGTAATGGAGTTGGGGTTGTTGTTGTTGTTGTTGTTGTTGTTGTCGGTGATTGTGATCTTATGGGCGATGAAGAAGATCCCGATGATGATGATGATGCGGATGACAATGACAATGTCATTGGTTTTTCAATTAAATTATTTTTATCATTCATTGAACTTTTATCATTTTTATTTAATTCATTGTATTCGAATTTTATTGTATTTTGCTGTTTAATTAACGAATTATTATTATTATTATTATTATTATAATTATTGCTACCGGTTAAAATTGGCGATAATGATTTTTTCATTGATAAAACATTTTCTTCACTATTCATCACTAATTCACAATTTATTTTCGAATTAATTGATTCCATTTTTATTGATTCAAATTCACCAATAACATCACATTTTAATTTTTGATCATTTATTTGGTCATTACACGCCAGAAGTTCAGAAGTTGTTTCTGACGAAGATGATGTTGTGGATGGAACAACAACTGATTGATTTCCGGCGGTTGATACGGCTGATGCTGCTGCTGCAGCCGCTGCAATTGCTGCCATTTTTAACATATTCTGTTGTTCTTGTAAAATTTGTTGATGATGTGTTATTAATTTGGCTAAATCTAAATGTTGTTGATGTTGTTGCTGTTGTTGCTGTTGATGTTGCTGTTGCTGTTGCTGTTGATGTTGCTGTTGCTGTTGATGATCAAATAATTGAATTGGTGTTTTTGGTGGTGTCGGTGGTTCTTGTAAATTTTGTGAAAGCATCATCATAGAATCCGGATCTGATGAAAGTCCTCCAGTACCAGCACCAGCACCCGAACCACTACCAATTGGTAAAATTCCATCATTTAAAGCGGCTGCTGCTGCTGCAGCTGCTGCAATGGCTATTGGTAATGGAAATCCTGATACAAATCCTTGGCTGCCAATTGCCGTCGTCGTCGTTGTTGTTTCTTGTTGTACATTTCCTGAAAATAAATAATTTTCATTATCAATTTTATTATTATTATTTGTTGTTTGATTTTTTAAAATATTTATTATTAAATATTTATAAAATTCTTCATCATAATTCATAATATAATAAATATATCTGGCAGGATTTATTTGTTTATAACCAAATAATAATAAAATAAATAAAATGTGAAAAAATCTCAACACACAAAACAGAGTTTGTTTTTTTTTTCTTTCTATTTTTTGGCTTGTGCGAATTTTATTTTATTTTTTTTTTTTTTAGTAAAAACCTCTCTTATATAACAATAATGCTTATTTCATCGATGTGAAAATCGAAATGAAGAAATTTAAAATTCTATTTTATGTGTGTTTTTTTATTTTATTTATTTTTTTTAAAGTTTTTCATTTATTTATTAATAATATTTTTCATTCATTTTTTTTTTCTTTTTTTTTCATGTATCCCTACCATTTTTTTGGTTTTTTTTTTTATTTAGGGAAAAAGAAAAAGGTAAAAAAATCTCCCTGTTGAATGTAAATGGAATTTATAAAAAAAAAAAAATAAAATAAAATAAAATAAAAAATAAGGGGGTAATTTTGATTTTGATTTTTTTATTTTTTTTGGTATTTTATGTAAAAATAAATTGGATTTTTTTACTAAAATAATTTTGTTTACTTGTTTGATCATATAGGAATATAAAAAGGAAGGAAAAAGGACGTCCTTCTTTTATTTTTTGTTGTTGTTTTCGCTCTTTCTCTATAATAAATTTTCACAATATCGGCAACAGCAGCAGCATTCAAGATTCCCCCCCCCCCCAACTACGAAAATTTGATTTTTTTTATGTTTTTGGTAAAAATAATGAAAAAAATAAAGGAAATTTTTTTTTGGTTTACCGGTTAAAAAGCGACCAAAAAAATAAAATTAATGTACCGGTTAAAAAGCGACCTTTAAATTCGTCTACCGGTTGAAAGGCGACCCTAAAATTCGTCTACCGGTTAAAAAGCGACCTAAAAATTCATCTACCGGTTGAAAGGCGACCCTAAAATTCGTCTACCGGTTAAAAAGCGACCTAAAAATTCATCTACCGGTTAAAAGGCGACCTCCAAATTCGTTAACCGGTTAAAAAGCGACCTCAAAATTCATCTACCGATTAAAAGGCGACCTCCAAATTCGTTTACCGGTTAAAAGGTGACCACCAAATTCGTTTACCGGTTAAAAGGCGACCTCCGAATTTGTTCACCGGTTGATAGACGACCTCCAAATTCATCTACCGGTTAAAAAGCGACCTCAAAATTCATCTACCGGTTAAAAGGCGACCTCCAAATTCGTTAACCGGTTAAAAAGCGGCCACAAAATTCATCTACCGGTTAAAACGCGACCTCAAAATTCATCTACCGGTTAAAAGGCGACCTCCAAATTCGTTAACCGGTTAAAAGGCGACCTCCAAATTCGTTAACCGGTTAAAAAGCGACCTCCAAATTCGTTAACCGGTTAAAAAGCGGCCACAAAATTCATCTACCGGTTAAAAGGCGACCTCCAAATTCGTTAACCGGTTAAAAGACGACTTTTTAATTACCAAAAAACTTTTCTACCGCTTAAAAAGCGACTTTTACAATTTTCTACCGATTGAAAAGTGACTTTAAGATGATTTTGAATGCAATTTGCTTAAAGGAAAACCTTTTCTATCGATTGATAACCGACCGATAACCGATTCTAAAGAAAATTTTATTTTTAAGTGAAAACCTTCTTACCGGTTAAAAACCGATCATAAGATCATTTTGAATGCAATTTTCTTAACCTAAAAAACTTTAATCTACCGATTAAAAAGGCGATCGCATATATATATAGGACCGGCAATACCCCACTAATTCCGCCTCCACGAAGACAACATTTCTTTATCAATACATCCATACGCATAGACCATCGAATCTGTATAAGGAACACGCAGCAGCTGCAGCTGTCTGGCTGGAAAACAAAAAATCAAAAAAAATATCAAGCGGGCGGAAAGAAAATCTTTATGATTATTACATAAAAACGAAAAATGCATTATTTTATTATTATTATTATTATTATAGCTGTTATTGTTGTTATATTGCTATTATATACTGTTTTTTTTTTTTTTTATGTCTATCTATCATCAGTTAAATTAAATTCTTGTCACGTCTTTCACCAAAAAAAAAATTATATTCATTCTAATATTTTTATTTGATTATTCTTTCATTATTTTGATTTTTTTTTCTATCGAATCTCTATCGAATTTTAAATACATACAAATAAAAAAAATGAAACAGCAGGGAAACAAACGATCAAGATAGAATATAAGAAATTTATAAGTGTCAAAGGCTTAAAAGGAAAGGAAACAAAACGAAAAAACCTTTTTTTCAAAGAATTGCATAATATATGAAAAAAAAAATCATCATCATCATTACCTTTATTTATATGAAAAATATTCAATAAGTTAATGATTGCGAAATAAATTTGATTTATTGATTGATTGATTGATTGATTGTGGAATGTACCAAGAGCATTTCCGTCCGTTAAGTCTTGATGGCTTGGCCTGGCCAACAACCGACAACACCGACAAAATAACAACAACAATAACAACAATAATATTACAATACCGGATCTGTTTTCAGAAATCATTAATCGTTCGCATTATTGTTTAGGTATAAAAAATACAGAAAATTTCTATATTCATTCATCATCGTCGTTTTTTCATCTTTTTCATTTTTTTTTAAAATAGAATTACATATAAACGAAAAAATGAATGTGAGTTTTTGTTTTGTTATGTGAAAGGGGTAAATTTTTTTCTTTCATTTCATTTAAAATTTTAATCGAAAAAATGGAATGGAATATAACATTTTTATAAAATATAAAATCCTTTATATATATATTGCGTATATATATATTTGTTTTGCGTCTATAACCGTTTTTATTTTGTTATATTTTTTGGTTGTGTTTGTTTCTAAAATATATGATAAAAAGGATTTAGACAAAAAAAAATTGTATTTAACATTATTAAAATATATATGATGGGAGATTGTTTATGGAATAGTATTTATTTTTTTTTTTTTTTGGTGTTTAGAATTGTATTTAGAATTGAAAATAAAAACGATTATGGAAGGAATATTTTGGAAGTTTAGGAAGGTTAGGAAGGTTTAGGTTAAGGTTTAGGAATGAAGGACTTTTCATTATAAAGATTATCATTCTCTGCGATAAGATTCTGATATGATTGCGTTCTTATAAAAAAAGTATTTAGAAACCTGTAAATATGTCAATGAATGTTTTAAAATATGTCTTTTAAAAAACTTTTTTGGTTACCGGTTAAAAGGCGACCATCAAAATTCGTTTACCGGTTGAAAAGCGACCATCAAAATTCATCTACCGGTTGAAAAGCGACCACAAAATTATTATACCGGTTAAAAGACGACTTTTTAAATTACAAAAACTTTTCTACCGCTTAAAAAGCAACTTTTTTGACAATTTTCTATCGATTAAAAACCGATCCTGAGATGATTCTAAAGGATTTTGTTCAAGTGAAAACCTTTCTAACGATTAAAAACCCATCCTGAGATGATTCTAAAGGATTTTGTTTAATTGAAAACCTTTCTAGCGATTGCAAACCGATCCTGAGATATTTCTAAAGCATTTTGTTTATAAGAAAATTTTCCTACCGCTTAAAAGACGACTTTTTAAATTACAAAAAACTTTGCTACCACTTAAAAAGCGACTTTTTTTTTCAATTTTCTATCGATTAAAAACCGATCCTGAGATGATTCTAAAGAAAATTTTGTTGAAGTGAAAACCTTTCTACCGATTTCAAACCGATCCTGAGATGATTCTAAAGGATTTTGTTGAAGTGAAAACCTTTCTACCGATTTCAAACCGATCCTGAGATGATTCTAAAGGATTTTGTTTAACTGAAAACCTTTTTACCGATTTCAAACCGATCCTGAGATGATTCTAAAGAAAATTTTGTTTATAAGAAAATTTTCCTACCGCTTAAAAGACGACTTTTTAAATTATAAAAAACGTTTCTACCACTTAAAAAGCGACTTTTTTTTGACAATTTTCTATCGATTAAAAACCGATCCTGAGATGATTCTTAAGGATTTTGTTTAATTGAAAACCTTTTTACCGATTTCAAACCGATCCTGAGATGATTCTAAAGAAAATTTTGTTGAAGTGTGCGAACACCTTTCTATACCGATTTCAAACCGATCCTGAGATGTTTCTTGAAAGCATTTTCTTTAAGTGAAAACCATCTTACCGGTTAAAAACCGATCATAAGATCATTTTGAATGGAATTTTATTAAAAGGAAAAACTTTTTTCTACCTACCGCTTAAAAAGCGACTTTTTTTTTTTCAATTTTCTATCGATTGAAAACCAACCATAAGATCATTTTGAATGCAGTTTTTATTATAAGGAAAAACATTTCCTTTTTAATTTTTTAAATTTTGTGTTTTTAGAGAGGAAGAAAGGAAGAAAGGAAGAAAGGAAGAAAGGAAGAAAGAAAGAAAGGAAGAAAGAAAGGACTTTTCATTAAAGATTATCATTCTCTGCGATAAGATTCTGATGACTGCGTTCTTTAGTAAAAAGTATATAAAAACCTGTAAATCTATGTGAATGATTGATTATTTCAATGAATATGTCTTTTTCAAAATTTTCTTTTTACTGTGTCATCAACTCTGGCACACTGGCGAATATTTTTCCTCATCACTCCTTGATGTCTTTACTCATTTTCCCTATCCCTTTAGGACATTCCTTTATTTCTTAAATTGTATATCATAAATAATAACTCTTGACCCTATATATCTTGATTTAATATAAATATATTTTCAATCAATAAATAATATGAATCAATTAATATATACATTGTTGTGTGTGAATGGCAAAATTATAGTTATATTAAATTCTAATTTCATTCAAAAAAAAAATGAAAACGCAACGATTCACACCACCAAATTGAATTGATCCTTATTTTTATTTATTATTGATCCTATTTTTTTTTATAAAAAAATAAAATTATCTCATTAAATATCCATTACAATAAATTATCTAAAAAATGTCACAATTTATTTATGGTATTTTGAATAGAATTGAAAATAATATAAATAGAAATATTAATAAAAATAGGGATATTATTTTTTTCCCTTTCCTTCTTCTTCTTCTTCTTCTTCTTCATGGATTTTTTTTTTTTTGCAAAGGTTCAGTAAACGAAACGAAAAACAAAAAAATAAACGCAACAAGTTTTTTTTTTTTTTTTTTGTTATTATCTTTTCAAGTTTAAGTTTATTTATATCACAAACACAAACACACATTTAAAAAGATAACTTATTTGTGTGTGTGTGTGTGTTTGTTCATTGATCCTGAATATTATATAACCGCACCAAAAAATTAATAAAAATAAATACAATAAGGACCTTTTAAAAGAAACGAAGAATGAAATAAACAAAAATATAAAGACGAGCATAGCAAAATAACTAATAATAATAATAATACGCACAGTCACAAATCACAAATCAAAGCAGAGTTCAAATTCGCGGTCGTTTGCATTACGAGAAAATAAAAAAAAAAAAACAGAAAAGGATATTTATTAATATTATTATTATTATTGGTAAAATAATAAATGTGTGAAAAAGGGAATTTTTTTTTTTTTAATAAATAAATAAAAAAATATACGCACAAATACATAAATATTATTCGTGTGTCTATGTACCGATTAAAAATTCAGATAAATTTGATCCTTTTTATTCTTTATCATCATCATCTTCTTCTTTTTAATGTTGTTGTTTTGTGTTATTATTATTATTTTGCATGAGATCCTTTTCTCATATATAAAATAAGGTAAAAAAATAAATCAAAAATTATGGTTTTTTTTTTTTTGTTTTTTTTGTGCAATTTTTAAAGGATATTTTTAGTTTTTTTTTTTATATATTGGATTTATTATTAATATTAATAATAATAATGATGATGATAGAAAAAAAAGGTTAGATTTTTTTTTTTTGGTATTGGGTTACAAAAAGTTCACACACAATAAAATTGTATTATGTTTTTCTCGATATATTTAAGGATATTTAAAAAGGATATATAATAGAAAAATGAACCATATAGTAAGTAGAAATATATATAAAAAAAAAAAAAAATATAGAGATCAAGGGGTTCTTTGGCTGCTGTACTTTGAAAATAAATATTCCTCGTTTTGTTTTGTGAAGTAAAAAAGAAAAAAAAAAAACACACAAAAAAAAAAGGTCCTAAGTAAATATGAAAAAAATTAAAATCTACGATATAAGGAAGAATTAAATAGAGATCATGTTTTATGAACTCTTTTTTTGAACTTCTTATATATATATATATGTATATGAAATGAAATAGGGGGGAAATAACCTTTCGTTTTGTTTTGTTTTGTTTCTTTGATATACACGGTTTTTGGTGATGTTTGCCCCGGCTTTGCTCGCAATCATCAAATGATAAAAAAAAAATATAAATAATAATTTCTTATCTTATTATTATGAATTTAAAATAATTGAATATTTGATATTCCATATTCGTAATTATAATGTGTATGGAAAAAAAATCATTTTGATATTATGTGATCGGATGGTCGAGTTGGTAGCGAAGCCAGCCATTCCGGAGGGGGGAAATTATCATCGACTGGGATTATATTTTTTTCGTTCTTTCATATTATTTCCACATATAACGAAAAGGCGAAAAAAAATAAATTTTTGCTTTTCTTTTTTCTGATAAATTTCCTCGAATTTACAAAGTGTATGAAAAATAACAATTTGTATTTGTACATGCGTTGATGGTCGAGTTGGTAGCGAAGCCAGCCAATTTATATTTTGGTGGTAATACACTAAATGATTTTCATATGAAAATCTTCATCACCTGAACTGAACAAGTGTGTGTGTCAGTGTAATTCAAATGCCTGGGATATGACAGAAATAAACAGAAACGACGAAAAGGTGGAAAAGTTTAATTTTTGCTTTTTTTTTGCTAAATTTTGATCTGAAAAATACAAGAGTTAACTCTTGTAAAAATTTTGTTCATGTCGTCCTAGGGATTCCAAATTTTACTCGGTGGTAGAGCGCAAGCTCAGCTACATTTTCCATAAGTATGAGATTTTCAGATGGTTCAGGGACACCAGGACCTGGCCTTAAAAATCACGATTTTCCCGATTTCAAATCCCTATAACTTTTGATTTTATTCTGGGAAATACTTGGGGGTATCGATAAATCGATAGGGAATTTAATTACCTTTCGATTGATATTAGTCCCGATATTATACTTCCATTTGTTTGGCCAGGAGGCTGGATTGAAATTTGGGTAATCCCAAGTAGACCTCCATTCCGTGATGGATTTCAATAGGAAGGAGTTGCTTCATTTCCAAATTCTATATATCGTTAGAAAGGAGAAAGATTGATCTTTCACATGAAATGGGTTCCAAAAGAATCCGATGAAAATTGTGGATTTTCCTTTAACATCGAAAAACGTCGATTTTCGGTGTTTTTCAAAGGTTAGTTCCAATGGGTTCCCAATGAGTTAGGATTCCCAGATTTGAAGCCATCAAACTAGAGGATATGTGACATCTTTTGCAACTACCACCATTATTATATCTTAATTGGTTTCGGTACAGCGGTGGCCCAAAGTCGGCTCCACCGGAAAATTACGAAAAATTTCATTTTACTCTACCGGGCGTATTTCTAATGGAATCCAAAAGTTGTAGAACAAAAGTTTCGTATATTTAACACCTCCAAAACATCCTAGAAGGTCAGATCTCTATCTTGCAAAAACCCAATTTTTCTGATTTTTCAACTTTTTTGACTTTTTTTAAAAACTTTTGCCAATTCATTTATTGATCAAAAATGAACATTTTTTACCTTTACGGCATACACCAATTGCATTTAGTTTGCCCGATATAATTAATTGAAAAACTGATGTTGGAAGTTCCATAACTTCCTTATTCCTAAAGATAATCGAACCGGGGCAGTGACGTTTGCTGGCTATTTCGAATACCTTTCTTTATGTAGAAGATCCCGTGATTCTATCTCTAACCATTTCAAAGGTATTCTCAAAAAACCACTTTTTCTAACCCAAAAATATGACTTCCAAGAGGTTTTTCATAGATAATGACTCCAAAACATAAGTTTATGGTTTCCAAACCATGACAAATCGATTGGTAATAAAATTCTCTAGTGTTTTATGTATCTGGGCATCCACGGGCATTGCCTGGATCCTTTGGAATCATGAGATTTTCTTTAAAAAATCCATAGAAAATTTGCGATTTTGCATGAAAAAGTTAAAAAAATGAAAAACTTTCGTTTCGAACATTTTGCATTTTTTGGCCGGTTTCATACAAAATGAATAAATTTTGTGGGTTTTTCCCAATATTGGGGCAGGAAAATGGGATTTGTGAAGCTTCCTGATGAGATATCGACTTCAAATTTGGATATGTTATAGTTAAAGGATAGGTTTAAGAGTGTGTAAAGTTTGGAATTTGTATCTGGTCCAGGAGCGATTTGGTGGAACCTTGAAAATGGGCTATTTCCAATTTTGGAAGTTCCATAACTTCCATGTTTCTAAAGATAATCGAACCGGGGCAGTTACGTTTGCTGGCTTTTTTTAATACCTTTCTTTGTGTAGAAGATTCCATGTTTCTATCTCTAACCATTTCAAAGGTATTCTCAAAAAACCACTTTTTTTATACCCAAAAAATGACTTCCAGGAGGTTTTTCACAGATAATCACTTCAAAACATAAGTTTATAACTTCCAAATTGTGACAAATCGATTGGTAATCAAATTCTATAGTGATTTATGTATCTGGACATCTTCGGACATCGCCTAGATCCTTTGGAATCATGAGATTTTCCTTAAAAAATCCATAGAAAATTTGCGATTTTGCATGAAAAAGTTAAAAAAATGCAAAACTTTCGTTTCGAACATTTTGCATTTTTTGGCCGGTTTCATACAAAATGAATAAATTTTGTGGGTTTTTCCCAATATTGAGGCAGGAAAATGGGATTTGTGAAGCTTCCACCGATTGGATTTACTTCAAATTTGGATATGTTATAGGTGAAGGATAGGTTTAAGAGTGTGTAAAGTCTGGGATTTGTATCTGGTCCAGGAGCGATTTGGTGGAACCTTGAAAATGGGCTATTTCCAATTTTGGAAGTTCCATAACTTCCATGTTTCTAAAGATAATCGAACCGGGGCAGTTACGTTTGCTGGCTTTTTTTAATACCTTTCTTTGTGTAGAAGATTCCATGTTTCTATCTCTAACCATTTCAAAGGTATTCTCAAAAAACCACTTTTTTTATACCCAAAAAATGACTTCCAGGAGGTTTTTCACAGATAATCACTTCAAAACATAAGTTTATAACTTCCAAATTGTGACAAATCGATTGGTAATCAAATTCTATAGTGATTTATGTATCTGGACATCTTCGGACATCGCCTAGATCCTTTGGAATCATGAGATTTTCCTTAAAAAATCCATAGAAAATTTGCGATTTTGCAAGAAAAAGTTAAAAAAATGAAAAACTTTCGTTTCGAACATTTTGCATTTTTTGGCCGGTTTCATACAAAATGAATAAATTTTGTGGGTTTTTCCCAATATTGAGGCAGGAAAATGGGATTTGTGAAGCTTCCACCGATTGGATTTACTTCAAATTTGGATATGTTATAGGTGAAGGATAGGTTTAAGAGTGTGTAAAGTCTGGGATTTGTATCTGGTCCAGGAGCGATTTGGTGGAACCTTGAAAATGGGCTATTTCCAATTTTGGAAGTTCCATAACTTCCATGTTTCTAAAGATAATCGAACCGGGGCAGTTACGTTTGCTGGCTTTTTTTAATACCTTTCTTTGTGTAGAAGATTCCATGTTTCTATCTCTAACCATTTCAAAGGTATTCTCAAAAAACCACTTTTTTTATACCCAAAAAATGACTTCCAGGAGGTTTTTCATAGATAATCACTAGAAGACATAAGTTTATAACTTCCAAACCACAACAAATCGATTGGTAATCAAATTCTACTGCGATTTATGTATCTGGGCATCTTCGGGCATAGCCTGGATCCTTTGTAATCATGAGAACTTCCTTAAATAATCCATAGAAAATTTGCGATTTTGCATGAAAAAGTTAAAAAAATGAAAAACTTTCATTTCGAACATTTTGCATTTTTTGGCCGTTTTCATACAAAACGAAGAAATTTTAAGGATTTTTCCCAATATTGAGGCAGGAAAATGGGATTTGTGAAGCTTCTACCGATTGGATTTACTACAAATTTGGATATGTTATAGTTGAAGGATTGATTTAAGATTGTGCAAAGTTTGGAATTTGTA
Organism: Dilophus febrilis; assembly: GCA_958336335.1. NCBI lineage: Eukaryota > Metazoa > Arthropoda > Insecta > Diptera > Bibionidae > Dilophus > Dilophus febrilis. The sequence goes on along the minus strand of OY284473.1, from coordinate 30,070,565 downwards.
TCTGGTCCAGGAGCGATTTGGTGGAACCTTGAAAATGGGCTATTTCCAATTTTGGAAGCTCCATAACTTCCTTATTCCTAAAGCAATTCAAACCGGGGCAACGACATTTTCTGGCTATTTCGGATACCTTTCTTTGTGTAGAAGCAACCGTGTTTCTATCTCTAACCATTCCAAAGTTATTCTCTGAAAAACCACTTTTTTAATCCAAAAAAAAAAATGTTTTTCTTGGTTTTATGATATATTTTTTTTCAAAGATCATTGAACTTATTTTCAAACCACATTTTCCTTATTAAATATAATTAATAATATAAAAATAAAGCCCCTATGAATGGAAAAAAACACACAAACAAATAAAAAAAAAAAAAACTCTAATATAAATTCCAAATATAAGTAAATAATTACACAAGCAGATACAAAAGAGATTTTTTTTTTTAGGTTTTCAGTTAATTTTTAGTTGAGTGTTTTTTTTTTATTTTTAATTCTTTTTTTTTTTTTTTTTAATAATCTTCCATCTAATATTATATTTTTTTATTTAACAAAAAATATTGAAATGAATCAAAAATAAAAATATGTTTTTATGATTGAAAACAAAACACAAGAAAGAAATATAAGTAAAAAAAAAAATAAATACGAAATAAAAATTATATTATTATTATTGAGTCGAGGGATTTTGTATTTTTAATTTTAATTCTGTTCTGTTTTTATTTTTTTTTTTAATTTGCTTTTAACTCGCATTCATACAATTTTTTTTTATTTTTTCATTTTTTATTCCATTTAAAATATTCATTTATCATTTCTCGTATCGTATCGTATCGTTTTTTTTTAATAAATAAAAAGGGAATTTAACAAAAAAAAAACGAAAAACAACACAACAGAATTAACTGCTGAAGATCGCAATGGAAAAGAAAAAAACTAAAAATTATTGTATAAATGAACTAAAAAAAAAAAAAAGAGTTAAAAAATAAAGATGATTTAAAATAAAAAAAAAACAATTCAGAGTTCGTTTTTGTGTGTATATTTTATTTATATTTTTTTTTTTATAGGAAAAGGCAAGGAGGCAAAAAAAACAGAAAAATAAACAGTAAATAGAAAATGATTTAAAGAATAAAAAAAAAAAAAAACCATGTGCTTGAATCATTTAATTTATTTCTTCTTCCCTTTTTTTTGGATTTCCTTTACTTATTATATATGAAAATAGGAAATTTTTTTTTAGCTTGGAAACTTTGGGATTTTAACTCTTTTATAATTTCTAAATACAGCAGCAGCAGCAGCAGTTAGGGAAAGCAAAAACAAACATTTTCTTATTTATAATTATTAAAAAATTTAAGTAAAAATAACATCAAAAAAAAAATAAATATAAAATATGATGATGAAGACGACGACGACGACGATGAATTCAAAAAGATATGATTTTTTTTTTAATTTATGTTTTTACATGAAGAAGGAAGAATAAGAACAAAAATAAAACACAAATACAAAAATTATTATTATTATTATTAAATATATATTAAAAAGATGATTATTTTGTATTTTTTTTTATGCTGGTTTTTAATTTATTTATTTAAAAAAAAAAAAAGAACACGAAGAAGAACACGAAAAAAAGAAGTGGAAAAAAGAATTAGAAGTGAAAAGAAAAAAAAAACTTACTGATGAATTTTACAGAGAAAAAGCAAAAAGCAAAAATAAAAACATCTGAATAAAATATTCAGAATAACAAAACAAAAAATTATTATTATTATGATTATTAATAATTTTTGTGTGTGTGTGTGTGTTTTTTTGAGTTTAAATTAATAAAAGATGAATAAAAAAAAAAACAAATTACAACAACAACAACAACAACAACAACAAGATAATGAATAAATGCAAAGGGGGAAATCTTTCGGTAATTATAGAAAGAAAAATGAAAAATAAAAAGGTTTTTATATGAGAAAATTTTCAACAACAATTTGGGGGATCATCACGGAAATTCCAGCGATTTGATTCTTTTGAAACTCTGCCAATGTTTTCTTATATCTATTGAGAGTTTACATGCCAATTTTTAGCCAGATCGGGTGAAAACTTGATTTTTTAAAAATCATCAACCGATTTGTGGGAAAATTTTGATATATTTTCTATTTTATTTTTATATGTGAAGATTTTCGACAGTATCTCGAGGATCATAACGGGAAATCCAGCGATTTGATTCTTTTGAAACTTTACCAATATTTTCTTATATCTATTAAGAGTTTACATGCCAATTTTCAGCCCGATTGATTGAGAACCAGATTTTTAAAAAATCATCAACGGATTAATGGGAAAATATTGATTTATTTTCTATTGGATTTTTATATGGGAGATTTTCAACGATATTTGGAAGATCATAACGGAAAATCCAGTGATTTGATTTTCTTGAAACTTTACCAATCTTTTCTTATCTCTATTCAGACCTTACGTGCCAATTTTCAGCCCATTTGAATAAAAACTTGATTTTTAAAAAATCATCAACGGATAAATGGGAAAATTTTCATATTTTCTCTAAGCAATTTTATATGGGAAGATTTTCAACTTTATTTGGTGGATCATAACAGGAAACGCAGCGATTCGATTCTTTTGAAACTTTGCCAATATTTTCTTATATCTATTCAGACCTTACATGCCAATTTTCAGCCAGATCGGATAAAAACTTGATTTTTAAAAAATCATCAACGGATTAATGGGAAAATTTTGATTTATTTTCTCTACGCAATTTTATATGGGAAGATTTTCAACGTTATTTGGAAGATCATCACGGGAAATCCATCGATTCAATTCTTTTAAAACTTTACCAATGTTTTCTTATATCTATTAAGACCTTACATGCAAATTTTCAGCCAAATCCAATGATTGATTAATTTTTTAAAAAAAATCATCAACAAACAAACTGGACCAAAATAAACTAATTACAATTCGTCGAATGACATTTAATGATAAAACCAACATTTCTAACATCTGAATTAGAAGATACAATTCACCATATATATATATATATATAGATAAAACAATCATTAGAATTTTTATAATAAATCGCCAAAAAATAAAAAAATAAACCCCCTTCTTATTCTTATTCTTCTTCTTCTTCTTCGTCTGCCATTCGGATCATTAAAATTTCACATAAAAGGTAATTATGCGACCTTTTTTTTTTTTATAACATTTATATATAATATATTAATAATATTTTTTTTTTCCCATGATCTTCAGCCAAAAAAAAAAACAGACATTCGCGACACAAAATCTCATAGTAGTGATATAAAAAAAAAAAAACCCCCCAATAATATTATTTATTTTAATATATTAATATATATATTAAATTAATACAAAAAAAAAAAAAGGTTTTAAATTTTCAAATTCTGTATTTTGTATTATGAAAAAAATAAATAAAAAATCTTTAATTTAAAAAAAAATAGCAAGATAGGATTTTTTTTTTATTATTATTTTAAAGTAAATTTGATCCTTTTACTATTTATTTTATTCTGTTCTGTTATGGCTATATGGTGATATATATTTATTTTGAAAGTTTATAGCGAGACGTGACGCGATGATAGATCAATTTCACTTAACCCGAATCTTTTTTTTTTTTTTTTTTATTTGGTGAGGTAAAAAAATAATAATAATAATATGAATTGTATATTATTTTGCCAAAAAAAAAAAAAAAATAATTCTATATTTAAGAAGAGAAATTATTATTAAGAAGAAAAAAAAAAAAAATAAAATAAACAGGGAAAAAATATAAAATAATAGTAGAGGGTTAAAATACTATTTTTTTTATGATTTACGCTAAATTGCGTATTATTTTCCCTTATTATTTCCTTTTGCTTCCTTTGCTTTCGTCTTTTCATTCTTTCTTTTCACATCACATACACACACGAAATATTATTAATAATAATAATAATAATATTGAATATTGAATACCATAATAGAGAGAAGATCACGATCGATTTATTATACTATATATATATATATATATATACTGATCGATTGTCGTCGATAAGGATATTTATTATTTGTATTTCTATATATAAATTGGTTTATATGGCAAGGAACGCAAAAAAATATATAAATTTATCCTTTTATTTATTGGAAAAAAAAAAACGATGCATTTTTACTTAATACAATTATATTTATTTTTTTTTTTTCGTTTTGCGTTTAGAAAGGAAAGTAAAGGAAAAAAAAAAACTAAAAAAAAAATTGCCACTTTCAAAAAAGTGCAGAGGTTACTTATTTATTAAGGTTAAATGATGCACCTTTTTCTTGTATCCTTTTTTCTTTTTTTTTACCTATTTGATGATGATGATCTTCTTCGGATGTACAAAAAAAAAAAATATAATAAATACAGGAAATATATAAAACGATCCCCCCGTTTCCCATTCAATAAAAATGATTCATCTCATCAGAGATCATTTTAATTTCATCTGCGTATTTATACTTTTACTTAACAATTTTTAATATTCATATTCATAGGTTTGCAAGGTCCTATATTATAGGCAAGCAATTGGACGAATAAGGATTTTATTCCTTAAAAATTATTATTATTTTATTTTTACTGGATAATAATAAAAAAAAAAAAAAAATTTGGCCTGTGTTTTTTGTGTTTGTTCGGTAACGTTATTTTACGTTAAAAAAATTAAAAAAAATTTAATTTATTTTTACCCTTTTTTTTCTTTCTTTCTTTACCCTTTTTTTCTTTACTAGGTTTTTTTTTTATTTTATTTTATTTTGTTTTGTTTAGCCCCAGATCAATTTTTATTTTTATGTGATCGTTTCATTTACATTGTCGTTTGTTTCTTTCTTTCTTTTCTTTTCTTATATATCGTCCTCATCATCCTCGTCGTCGTCGTCGTCGTCTCAGGATATATATAAAAAAAAAAAACGCGATATCAAAAAGAAATAAATTTATTATGCGATTGAATTACACAAAAAAAAAAAATAAAAAAATACGCGATTTTAATATAAAATAAAATTATCCTTAAGTATCCTTTTTATCCTTTTTTTTTTTTTTTTTTTTGTATTTATTATACATTGTTATTTTAAATATTTCTTACATAAATGGAATTATTATATAATATATAATTTTTTATTTACCCTTTCGCTTTTCGAATCTGCTTTTTAAAAAAATCCAAAATAGTTTTTTTTTTTTTTGGTTTTGTCATTAATAAAGAGAAAAAAAATATCCTTTTTCTAGATTTTTTTTTTTTTGGAAATATGGGAAAAAAAATAATATTCTTTATTTTTTGTTTATTTTTTGTGTTTATTTCTGTATTTATTTTATATTCTTCCACCTTTTGATTTTATTAAATTTAATCCTTTTTTTTTTTCCGCTATATTAAAATATATATATATATATATAGAGTTTTCTATTCAATAAAGAGTTTTCTATATATATATATATATAGTGTCGATATCTGCATGATTTGATTATTTTATATTATAATCAAAAAAAAACATGTCCTTTTGTTTATTTTTGTTTTGGTTTCGAAGAAACGATATGCGATGAAATGAAATGAAATGTATACGCAGAGAAAAAGAAAAAAAGGGTTTTTGTTATGTCATATAACAAAAATATGGGAAAAATTTTTTGTAATTTGTGATTTTTGTTATTCGCGAGATCACAGATGTCAAAATGTATTTAAATTGATGCATTATTCTTAAACTATATATTCATTACAATCAAAGGATGAACTCCATATCCTAGTTTTCAGGCGGATCGATAGATAGAAAATTGAGGATGTTTTTTTGGGAAAAATCCAAACAGGGAATAGAAAAACATTTTCAAGAATCTTTGACAAGGCCATAAATCTGAAAAAGCATTTGAGTAATTTAATTTTAAACTTAAATATTCTTATTCTATATAATATCCCAATCATCAAGAGTATATATATCATTTCATCAATTTTCAGACTGATCGCAATTAAAGGATTGCGTCGATTATTTGGTTTCAGCCCAATATCCTCGCTACAATTTCTACAAAATTTTTCTCACGATTAAATTGTGCAAGTTTTTTTTTCGTTTTTTTTTTTTTTGTTTTCATATCTGAATTTTCAAGCGATCAATAAATAAATAAATTATCTATTAATCATATAGTTTTGCAGCGAACGGGGAAAAGATCTATATCGATTGATTGATTGATTGATCAGCTGATGACTGGAAAAACGATTTATTTTTATCCTTTATCCTTTTGTTTGTTTGCGTTTCTTTTTAAGAGTAAAAATTCATTCATTCATTCATTCATTCATTCAGTAGTAAAAAGTTGATTTGAATTTGCAAAGAAATAATGGTTAAAAAACAAGAAAAGAAACGAAACGAAACGAAACGAAACAGAGAGAAAAAACAATTAAAAAAATACAAAAAAGAAATATCAAATTTCAAAATAAATAAAATAAAAGGGATATTTTTCCTGGTTTTTTATTTTTTCACTGTGTTTTTGATAAAATAAAAAACTATTAATTTTTTTTTGGGATTTTTGATTGATGATGGATTTTTTTGAAAATGATTTTTTAAAATCTAAAAAAAGAGATGAAAAAGAATTCTTCTATTTTTATTTTATTTTATTTTATTTTATTTTATTTATATAAAAATTAAAAAAAAGAAATGATTAATGAATTAATTGAAGTTTTTTATTTTTTTTTAAAGATTTTGATATGGAAAATAAAATCATTATATTTTTTTTTTTTGCTTTTTTTGGAGACTTTGGGAATTTTTATATTAACGTTTATTTGGTTTTCCTTCTGTTTTTTTAAATTTTAAATTTTACCACCATCAGATTTATTTTTTTACTTATTTACTTATTATTATTATTATTTTGTTTTCGTCGTTTGGTTTGGTTTGGTTTGGTTTAAAGAACGTTTGGTTTTTTTGTTTGTGATTGATTTATTTACATATATGTATATATTGAAAAATAAATGATTAATGATGACGATTTTTAGAGTTTATTTATTTATTTAATAATGTTTATGTATACTTTTTTTTTTGTTGTTGTTTGATAGAAAATAAACAATTCAAGATCATTCAACTTTTGGGTAGAAAAAAAAAAATGTTTATTTTCTATGGGAAATTTTTTTTTTTTTTTCATATTTCTTTGGAGGGTCATTACACTAAATCCAGTGATTGGATTGTTTTGATATTTTACAGATATTTTATTAGATTTATTGAGAGCTAACATGCCAATTTTCAGCCCGATTGGTTAAGAATTTGATTTTAAAAAAAATCATCAACGGATTTGTGGTGGGAAAATTTTGATATTTTTTCTATGGCAATTTTATATGGGAAGATTTTCAACTTAATTTGGAGGATCATCACGGAAAATTCATCGATTCGATTCTTTTGAAACTTTACCAATCTTTTCTTATATCTATTGAGAGCTTATATGCCAATTTTCAGCCCGATTGGTTAAAAACTTGAATTTTAAAAAATCATCAACGGATTAGTGGGAAAATTTGGATATTTTTTATATGAGATTTTTATATGGGAAGATTTTCAACTTTATTTGGAAGATCATAACAGGAAGTCCAGCGATTCGATTATTTTGAAACTTTACCAATGTTTTCTTATATCTATTAAGAGTTCACATGCAAATTTTCAGCCTGATTGGTTGAAAACTTGATTTTTAAAAAATCATCAACCGATTAATGGGAAAATTTTGATATATTTTCGATGGGACTTTAAAATGGGAAGATTTTCAACTTTATTTGGAGGATCATCACGGGAAATCCAGCGATTCGATTCTTTTGAAACTTTACCAATCCTTTCTCATATCTATTGAGAGTTAACATGCCAATTTTCAGACCGATTGGTAGAAAACTTGATTTTTAAAAAATCATCAACGGATTTTGTGGGAAAATTTTGATATTTTTCCTATACAGTTTTTTTAGGGGAAGATTTTCAACGATATTTGGAGGATCATTGCCGAAAACTCAGCGATTCAATTCTTTTAAAACTTTATCAATCTTTTCTTATATCTATTGAGACCTTACATGCCATTTTTCAACCCGATTGGTTGAAAACTTGATTTTTAAAAAATCATCAACGGATTTTGTGGGAAAATTTTGATTTATTTTCCTATACAATTTTATATTTTCATCATTCGCCTTTGAAGCAACCCACTGATTTGCCTTCCTCTCCCCGCCCCCCCCCCCCTCCACTACTTCTATTAATTATTTTATTTAAAATTAAATTCAATTTCACAAAACCAAAAAATATTCCATTTCATTTTATATAGAATTTCCGCAATGTTTTAAATTCACAAAAACAAAAATAAATTCAAAAAAAAAAAACTTACCCCCAATTAATTCATTAGCAGCAGCAGCAGCAGCCCCAGTTCCACCTGGAATTTGTAATGAATGACCAGGTTGTTGATGTTGTTGTTGTTTTTTAAATGCATCTACAATGTCACCGGGTGATATCGATAAACCATAAACGTTTAACAATTCTTGAACGGCATTAAATGCATTACAGGCAAATTCAAAGCGTGCCTGTGGATCCAAAGGAATACGTTGTTGTTGATGTTGTTGTGGATGTTGTTGTTGATGTTGTGGTTGTTGATGTTGTTGTTGATGTTGTTGTTGTTGTGATTGATTATAAAGTTGTTGATTCATTTCAAAGGTATTTGTGGCGGGGACGGCAGGCCCCGAATTGTTATTGATCAATGATTTTGATATGGAAAAATTTGTATTTGGTATATTATAAAATTTATTTATTATATCTGAAGGACGATGACGATGATCGGTGATGGGAATATCGGTTGTTGGAAATATTATTGGTAATGGAATGGAATCAGCAATTGTTGTAGTTGATGATGATGATGATGATGATGATGATGGAGGGAATGTTAATGTTGATGCAGAAGAATTTGGAATTGATAATGTTGAGGTTTGTGCTTGATTTGTTTGAGTTATAGTTCCAGATGGCAAATCATTTTTTGTTGTTGTATGCATTTCAAACATTTTACGCCAATTAATCGTTGACATTGCTTCAGTTGTTATTAGTTTTTTACGTGGTTTTTGTTGTTCGGGTTTTGATTGTTCGGGTTGTTCAATGACATCATCATCATCATCATCATCATTCAATTTGGATAAATCCATTGTTGATTCATTTACAGAATCTTTTTCAATTAATTCATTTGATGATTCTTTTTGCAATTCATTAGCGGATGAATCACTTAACAATTTTGTTTCATTTAACGGTTGCTTTATTGATTGATCATTTACGGATGGTTCTTTGAATAAATCCGCTGAAGATTCTTTTAATGATTCCTTAAATGTTTCAGTTGAAAGGGATTCATTTGATGTTGATCGTAAATTTATTTTCGAATTATTTTCGTATGGCAATGGATCTATGGATGATGATGATGATGGCGATAATGATGATAAAGCTGATGGTGATTCTTTTATTATTTCAATTTCATTATTGTTTTGTACTACTTGATTCATTTGATTTAAGGTAATTTTTGTTATTGATGGCACATTTTTATTATCATTATTATTATTATTATTATTATTTACAATTGAATTGAATTTATCTTTTCCATCATCATCATCATCTTCATCATCATCATCATCTGTATCATTGTCCTCTTCCGTTCCATTCATTTCATTATCATTGATTTTTTCCATATCCTCATCCCCATCATCCCCATCATCGCCCTCATCTTCATCTTCCATTTCATTATCATTCGGTTTTATCAATAATTTATCTTTTTTAATGATAATTTTATCAATTAGAATTTTTTGTTCAGTTTCCGTTTCATCCACATCGGATGTTGAACATTTTGGATTAAAATTTTTACGTTTATTTCGTAAACGACGATGATGTTGATGATGATGATGATTATGCTTGCTTGATTGATGTTTGGGATGATGATGATGATCGCGATGATGATGACGATTACGATGACGATGTTTATGATTTATTTTTGAATTAATTTCATTAGCCGTAACGGTCGTAGCCGCACCATCATTGATCACGTCTGCCGTTGTTAAGGTACATTTTTTAATTTTAGTTATTAATGGTTTTATTTTATTTTCTGATTCATTGTCACTGTTCTCCGTTAGTTGTAATGATTTTGGTGGTGAAACTGATTTTGATTTTGATTTTAATGTTGATGAATGCGATATGGTTGAACAGGAAGAATTATGGGAATGATCTTCAATGGAAATTAATTGTTTCTGATGTTGTTCTTCTTGTTGTTGTTGTTCTTTTTGTTGTTGTTGTTGTTCTTCTTCTTGTTGTTTTCCAAGAATTGTCGATGTTTCCATTTCATTTCCATTTATATATCTATAAAAAGAAAAGATAAAAATTTGATTAATTGATCATAAAAATAATGGATTAGATCAAACAAAAAATATGAAATGACATAAAGAAAATTTATATCAAGATAATAAAAATAGATCATGATGCCAGATCAGATCAGTTTATTTGTTGTCATCACGTGATAAAATTCACAACTAATAAATCAAATTCAAATTGTGCCAATTCAAATACAATTTTGTATAAAAAGAAAGATGCGGCGACGACGACAAATCACTTATATATATATATGAATACATGAATACAAAAAACAAAAAACTCAAAGATTTATATATCAAAAACTTATATAAATTATTTATTTATTTATTCATTTCATCCATCCATCCATCACTCAATCATTCATTCATCATATATACCAGAAAAATTGTATGTATATATGCAGCGGTTGTGATTCCAGTCAGCATAACTCATTATATTATTATTATTATTATTTTATTAACGCAGCACATCAGCACAGTCAAATAAATGTCTGATTATGTCAAAATATTTACGCAATCAAATTTACAAACAAACAAATAACAAATAACAAAAAATACAACATAATCGCGTTGTCCGTTTTGCAATCTTTTATACGCAATGCAAAAAAAAACAAAAAAAACGATATCCACACACTCACGGCACAGCCGAACAAGAATATATAAGGAAAGGAATGAAAAAAAAAAAGTTTATTACATAATATTATATTAAAAGAATTTTTGGACTACGAACGATTGAATGAATGAATGAATGAATGGTCCATCCATCCATCCATCCATCCATCCATCCATCCATCGATGATGATGATGATGATTTAAATTCTTTTACAAAAAAAAATTTACTAATAAAACACAATAATAAAAATTATATATTAAACGAACGCAAAACAATGCAAAACTAAAACAAAACTAAAAAAAAAAAAACATTTGCTGCAATAAAAAACATTAAAAAATAATATTAAGAAGATTTTACAGGAAAGAAGATGAAAGAAAATTCACAATCCACAATTAAATTGCATATATATTTTACGCATAACAAAAAAAAAATGCATCATTTTTATGAATTTTTATGATTTTTTGCTGCATCTTTGCGAATACTGAATGTAATGTAAAATATATTTTAAGAACACAAATTAATTTATACGTTTATTGCGTAAACATTCGTCTTTTCTGAATGATTTTCTTTCAGTGGACAGTTTTCTAATGATTGAAAATAATTTAAAAGTCTTTTCTGAATGATTTTCTTTCAGTGAAAATTTTTCTATTGTTTGAAAATACTTTAAAGGTCTTTTCTGAATGATTTTTCTTCAGTGGAAATTTTTCTTTTGATGGAAAATCCTTTAAAGGTCTTTTCTGAATGATTTTTCTTCAGTGGAAATTTTTCTTTTTATGGAAAATCCTTTAAAAGTCTTTTTTGAATGATTTTCTTTCAGTGGACAGTTTTCTAATGATTGAAAATAGTTTAAAAGTCCTTTCTGAATGATTTTCCTTCAGTGGAAATTTTTCTAACGATTGAAAATACTTTAAAGGTCTTTTCTGAATGATTTTCTTTCAGTGGACAGTTTTCTAATGATTGAAAATTCTTTAAAAGTCTTTTCTGAATGATTTTTCTTCAGTGGAAATTTTCCTAATGATTGAAAATACTTTAAAGGTCTTTTCTGCATGATTTTCTTTCAGTGGAAATTTTTCTAACGAATGAAAATTCTTTAAAAGTCTTTTCTGAATGATTTTTTTTCAGTGGACAGTTTTCTAATAACCGAAACTGCTTTAAAAATCCTTTCTGAACAATTTTCCTTCAGTGGAAATTATTCTAATGATTGAAAATACTTTAAAAGCCATTTCTGAATGATTTTCTTTCAGTGGACAGTTTTCTAATGATTGAAAATACTTTAAAGGTCTTTTCTGAACGATTTTCCTTTCAATGGAAATTTTTCTAATAATAGAAAATCCTTAATTAACTCCTTTTCTAACTGATTTTTTTCCCTGCCAAACAACCAACAAAACAAAAATAAAACCAAAACCAAAAAAAAAAAACAATCAAATCTTATTTTAAAATCAAATGTATTTTGTTATTTTTTTTTTGTCATTTGCATTGATTTTTTTCTTTTTAATTGTTTCTGTGAGTTTTTTTTCCTTCAATTACACATATATTTTGCTTCAATACCTCACACATATACAAGAGATTTGAAGATTGAAGATTGAATATTATTATTATTATTATTATCACTGCAAAACCAAATCTCACGACAAATCATCGTAAAAAAAAAAAAAATATATTGATTTAATGAAGAAAGGAAGAAAGAATAAAACAACAAATCATCGCATATCATTTTATTATATAACAATAAGTCTCTTATTTTGCTGTTTGTTAAGGTATAGTTCATAAAAAAAAATAAAAAAAAACAATAATCAAATGAAATTTAAAAAAGAATTACAATTTAAACGCAAGCAAAACTTAAAGTGTGTTGAGAATTTGATAACTTGTTGTTTGTTTGTTGATTTGGTTTTGGTTTTGGTTTGGTTTGATTTCAACACCGTGCAATATATTGAAATTGAATTTAATTACAAAATTTATTGAATTACGATGATGACGACAAAGACGAAGACGATGACTTAAATGTTTCAAAGTTTAACCACAAAAATCAGAATAAATATTATGACGGCGGCGGCGGACGACGATGACAACAATTTAAAATAATAATAATAATGATAATAAAATAATTATATTTATAATAATATGATGATGATGATGATAAAGAAAAAGAACCGCATAAAATAATAATAATAATAACAGAACCCTGGATGAATTTGAAAAAAAAAAAAAAAAAACACCACACGATCGATATATGAATGCACAAGCACATAATATTTGATTTTTATTTTACATTTATTTGCATTGTGTGTGTGTGTGTGTATGCACCTACCTATATATAATTTTATTTTAGTTTATTGTGAAAAGATCAATCTTTTTTCAGTTCATATACCATATACGTACATATATATATATGTAATATATAAAATTAAAATCTTTTGCATGGCTGAAAACAAACAAATGAAATAAAATATAATTTTTTTTTTACCTACCGCATATTAAAGAAAAAATTTAAATAAACACAAACAATAACAACAATAAGAGAATATGTTTAATTGAATGAAATTAAAGATTCAATTTTAGTTCAGTTTTTAGCTTATTTTCTATGTCCTTTTTTCTTCATGTGCTGTTTTTTTTTTCCATAGGAAATATTTTCTTTAGATAAAAAAAAATACATGAGAAAAATTTGGTAAAAGAAAAACAATTGGGGAAAATGTTGAAATTTAGAGGAGATTGTCCAAGGCGACCTACTGCAATACTTTACAGAGATCATCCTGAATGGATTATAAAGACTTTGTGAACATTTTCAAAACGATGGGGGCAGGGATTTTCAAGATATCGCCGTCAGAAATTGATTAAAGGAAAAATGAAAATTTTCCTCATATAAAAAACAAAAAAACCCCGCTTGGAAGATCATCAAACCTAAGGCAGATCGTCCAAGGAAACCTACCGCAATATTTTCCAGAGATCATCTTGGATACATTATAAAGACTCACTGTAATTTTCAGAACGATCCGACAAGGGATTTTCAAGATATCGCCCTCAGAAGTTGATTAAAGGAAAAATGAAAATTTTCCTCATATAAAAAACAAAAAAAAAATTACACTAAAAAACTACTTGGAAAATCTTCAAATCTATAGCAGATCTTCCAAGACAACCCCCTACAATATTTTACAGAGATCATCCTGAATGAATTATCAAGACTTTGTGAAATTTTCAAAACGAGAATTCCAAGGATTTTCATGTTATCGCCCTCAGAAATTGATTAAAGGAAAAATGAAAATTTTCCTCATAAAAAACAAATAAAATACACTAAAAAACTACTTGGAAAATCTTGAAATCTAAGGCAGATCGTCCAAGAAAACCTTATACAATATTTTGCAGAGATTATCCTGAATGGATTATAAAGACTTTGTGAAATTTTCAGAACGATCCGTTAATGAATTTTCAAGATATCGCACTCAGAAGTTGCTTAAAGGAAAAATTAAAGTTTTCCTCATATAAAAATCAAAAAAAATATACTAAAAAACTACTTGGAAAATCATGAAATCTAAAGCAGATCTTCCAAGACAACCCCCTACAATATTTTACGGAGATCATCCTGAATGGATTATAAAGACTTTGTGAAATTTTCAGAACCATCGGAGTGGGGATTCTCAAGATATCGCACTCAGAAGTTGATTAAGGAAAAATGAAAATTTTCCTCATAGAAAAAAAAACAAAAAAATACACCAAAAAATCCATTTGGAAGATCATGAAATCTAAAGCAGATCGTCCAAGGAAACCTACCACAATATTTTACAGAGATCATCCTGAATGGATTATAAAGACTTGGTGAAAATTTCAAAACGATCGGGGCAGGGATTTTCAAGATATCGCCGTCAGAAATTGATTAAAGGAAAAATTAAAATTTTCCTCATTTACAAAAAGGAAAATCCATTTGGAAGATCATGTGAAATCTAAAGCAGATCGTCCAAGACAACCCCATACAATATTTTACAGAGATCATCCTAAATGGATTATAAAGATTTTGTGAAATTTTCAGAACGATCCGTCAAAGAATTTTCAAGATATCGCACTCAGAAGTTGCTTAAAGGAAAAATTAAAATTTTCCTAATATAAAAAACAAAAAATACACTGAAAAACCCCGCTTGGAAGATCATCAAACCTAAGGCAGATCGTCCAAGGAAACCTACAGCAATATTTTCCAGAGATCATTTTAAATTCTAAATAAACTCTGTCCAATGATTTTAAAATAAGGATTCAATCCGCAAAAAAAAACTATTCAACTTACATAGACAAAAATTTAAATAGATGAGAGAAAGAATTTCTTTATATTAATGATAATTTCTTTTATTAGCATAACAAAGAACAAAAAGAAACAGAAGAAGTTAAGTTCACCTGCGCGATTTGATTATTAAAATTTTAAATTTTATTTATATACATATCCGATATTTTAAAGTCAAATTTTTGTATTATAATTGATTTTGGTGATTGATTTTTTTTTTTAAGTATATTTAAATATTATAATAATAATATAAAAAAATTTGTATTGTAGGTCTTTTGGAAAACTAAATGAATGACAATAAATCGATGATGATTTCGATGATGATGATGATGATTTTATGATGATGATTGCGACCTAATAAATATTATTATTATTATTATTATTATTGTTTATTGTACACACACTCAAAATTGTAATTATATTTTTTTTTTTGTACTTGTAAACTTTCTGCATAAATAATTAATTTTATTTATTTATTCATTTAACTTAACTATGGTAAAAAAAAAAAAAAAAAACAAATCTTTGAATATTTATTAAAAAAAAAACAAAAAAAAACGACTCTTGTAATAACAAATTAAATGTGAAACTTAAACAAAATCAAACCAAAAAACTAGATCAAATTTTTCTGTATATTTTAATAAATTTTTTTTTTTGGAACTTGAAATTCAATAATAAATAGAAATAGAAAAAAAAAAAACAATCTCCAAAAAACGAATTATTATTATTATTATTATTATATTTTTAATCTTTTATTCACGCAGCACGCCCAGATTTTATGTTAGTTTTTTTTTTGTCTATTGCATGTTTTAAGTTTATTTATTGAATTTTTCTATACAAAATAATATTTTAATTTTTTTTTTACCTTATAAAAATTGTTTTTCTTTTTTTATTCGTTTTACTTTGAATTTGTTGTTAATTATTTTTTTTTTGGTTAATAACAATTTTAATTTTAATTTATGTGTGTGTGTGTGTGTGTTTGTGTTTTTTACCTGCCCGCAATTGATTGATTTATTTATTTTTATTTTTTTTTTTTTAACCATTTTTATTAATATATATATAATATTTTATTTAGTCATTTGGATTATTTTGGAGATATTTTTTAGTTGTTTAATTTTTGGATTGTTTTAATGTATAAAAAAAAATTTTATATATATGTTATATAATTAAATGTGTATAGAATGGTATTTATTTTTTTTTTTTTTTTTGTGATTTTCTATCGAAAATACATAACTGTAAGTTGTTTTTTTGCTATTACTTATTTAATTTTTTTACGTATTTTGCTACTTATAATTATTTGAACTACTTAATCGTATGGTTGGTTGGTATTTTTCTTGTGTTTTTTTGATGATGGAGATTGAATTGATAATAACACAAATGAAAAATAGAAAATAGAATCGATTTATTTTGCTATAATTAAATGACTCATATACATAGTGTAGTAGGGGTATACATACATCTCTCCTACATAAATGAATCAAGATCCTATAATTAGAATTTTCCCCATATATTTCCACATATGAAAGATTTTGGTTAAATATATATGTATACAAAAATCTATATGGAAAAAAATCTCATCAGTTGATGATTTTTTAAAAAATCAAGTATTTATCGGATTGGTCTGAAAATTGGCATGTAAGCTCTTGATAGATGTATGAAAGGATTGGTAAAGTTTCAAAATAATTGAATCGCTGGATTTTCCGTGATGATCTTCCAAATAAAGTCAAAATCTTCCCATATAAAATTGTATTGGAAAAATATCAAAATTTTCCCACTAATCCGTTGATGATTTTTTAAAAATCAAGTTTTCAACGGATCGGGCTGAAAATTGGCATGTAAGCTCTCAGTAGATATACGAATAGATTGGTAAAGTTTCAAAAGAATCAAATCGCTGGATTTCCCGTTATGATCCTCGAGATACTGTCAAAAATCTTCCAATATAAAAATCCCATAGAAAATATATGAAAATTTTCCCACTAATCCGTTGATGATTTTTTAAAAATCAGGTTTTCGCCGGATCAGGCTGAAAATTGGCATGTAAGCTCTTGATAGATGTAAGAAAAGATTGGTAAAGTTTCAAAATAAAGCAATCGATGGATTTTCCGTTATGATCTGCCAAAGAAGAATGAAAATCTTACTATATAAAAATCCCATAGAAAATATATCAAAATTTTCCCACTAATCCGTTGATGATTTTTTAAAAATCAAATTTTGAACCAATCGGTCTGAAAATTGGCATGTAAGCTCTCAATAGATATACGAATAGATTGGTAAAGTTTCAAAAGAATTGAATCGCTGGATTTCCCGTGATGATCCTCCAAAAAATGGGATGAAAATCTCCTCATATAAAAATCTATATGAAAAATATGAAAATTTTCCAACAAATCGGTTGATGATTTTTTAAAAATCAGGTTTTCGACGGATCTGGCTGAAAATTGGCATATAAGCTCTCAATAGATATACGAATAGATTGGTATAGTTTCAAAAGAATCAAATCGCTGGATTTCCCGTTATGATCCTCCAAAAAACGTTGAAAATCTTCCCATATAAAAATCTCATATACAAAATATCCAAATTTTCCCACAAATCGGTTGATGATTTTTTAAAAATCAGGTTTTCTCCGGATCAGGCTGAAAATTGGCATGTAAGCTCTGAATAGAGATAAGAAAGGATTGGTAAAGTTTCATAAGAATCGATTTGCTGGATTTTCCGTGATGATCGCCCAAAAAAAGTCGAAAATCTTCCCATATAAAAATTTAATAGAAAAAATATCAAAATTTTCCCATAAATCCGTTGATGATTTTTTAAAAATCAAGTTTTTATCGGATTGATCTGAAAATTGGCATGTAAGCTCTGAATAGAGATAAGAAAGGATTGGTAAAGTTTCAAAAGGATCGAATCGCTGGATTTTTCCGTAATTATCCCCCAAATAACAATAAAAATTTCCTATATAAAAATCAAAATATAAAGAAAATACCAAAATTTTCCCACCCACTAATCCATTGATGATTTTTAAAAAAATCAAGTTTTTATTCAAAGGGGCTGAAAATTGGCATGTAAGCTCTGAATAGAGATAAGAAAAGATTGGTAAAGTTACAAAAGAATCAAATCGCTGGAAAAAAAATAAACAAAACTTTTACTTTACATTAGAAATAATCGCAATTAACTTAATTTTATGTTGGTTGGTTCGCGATCAAACATGAAAAATACATTTCTCATATATACAATAAAAAAAAAAGATTAAAATATTAATTATAAAAATTAAATATTTTCTCATGTGTAAAAAAAAAAAAGAAAAGAACAATCTCACAGTTAAAATAACCGCTAACGATCGAATGATTTACCAAAAGGCATATAATAGGTAAAAAATAGGGCAATAAACCTTCTTTTTTTTTTTGTATTGTTAAACCAATTACAGTAAAAACAAATAATCAATTAATTATTATATTATAACTATTATTGTTTCATTATATATATATATATATATGTATATAAGAACACAGGTAAAACAAACCCTATGACAATAGAAGCAGCAGCAGCAGCAGCAGCAGCAGCGATAACACACAAAATAATTTTTTTTTTTCTAATAACCTATTTATTAAAAAATATACCTTTAGAGTACACAATACAAAATAAATAATACACAATATCGAAATCATGTTATTTTTTTAAAACACCGTAAAAATATCAGAATTGCATTTAATTATTATATTTGATTCTTATTATTATTATTATTATTATTATAGGTATAGGTAGAAAAAATACGCAGTATAATGTTTTTTTTTTTTTATTTTTATTAATTATTTTCATTTCTTTTCCGTCAACCGCAGCATTTCAAATTATATATACATAGAAAATATAATAACAAAATATGTTTATCGTATCGTAGAAAATATATGATGGTATATATATGATCCTAAGAATAATTGAATAACTCTTATATTATTTTGTCGTCGTCGTCGTGGTCGTCATCGTCGTCATCGTCTTCATCGTTTTCTTATTCATAATACCGATAAGATTTTGTTTTGTTTTTTTCTTCATTTTTTTAATGATTTTTATAATAATAAAATAAATAATATGAATTGTAATATGAATATGAATATGAATAATAATAAAAATAAAAATAAAATGAATGAATGAAAAAAAGGCATAAAAAAAAAAGAATGAATGAATGAATATAATTAAATATCTACAAAGTCAAATTGAAATCAAAACGGAAATGCATTTATGCATGTTTATGGACTTTTTTTTTTATTATTATTATTATTATTTATTATTTATTATATATGCAAATGGTAAGAATGAATGATCGTGTTTGAGTTTGTGTTAAAATTGGCAAAAAAAAAATAAATAAAGATACACGTAGATTAAATTAATTAATAAAATGTAAAGAAATTTTACGGTAATGATTTGGTTTTGGGTTTTTGATTGATTATTTGACCTTTTGGTGGGGATCCAGCATTATGGATTCTTTTGAAATTTTACCAATCTTTTCTTATATCTATCAAGAGCTCACATGCCAATTTTCAGCCCATTTGGATAAAAACTTGAGTTTTTAAAAACCATCAATGGATTTGTGGGAAAATTTTGATATATTTTCTATGGGCTTTTTATATGGGAAGATTTTCAACGATATTTGGAGGATCATTGCGGAAAACCCAGCGATTTGATTCTTTTGAAACTTTACCAATCTTTTCTTATCTATATTAAGAGCTTACATGCCAATTTTTAGCCCGATCGGGTGAAAACTTGATTTTTTAAAAATCATCTACGGATTTGTTGGAAAATTTTGATATTTTTCATCTGAGATTTTTATATGGGAAGATTTTCGACTTTATTTGGAGAATCGTCACGGGAAATCCAGCGATTTGTTTGTTTTGAAACTTTACCAATATTTTCTTATATCTATTGAGAGCTTACATGCCAATTTGCAGCCCATTTGGATAAAAACTTGATTTTTAAAAAATCATCAACGGATTTGTGGGAAAATTTTGATATTTTTCATCTGAGATTTTTATATGAGGAGATTTTCATCCCTTTTTGGAGGATCATCACGGGAAATCCAGCGATTCGATCCTTTTTAAACTTTACCAATCGTTTCTTATATCTAATGAGAGCTTACATGCCAATTTTCAGCCCATTTGGATAAAAACTTGATTTTTAAAAAAATCATCAATGGATTTGTGGGAAAATTTTGATATTTTTCATCTGAGATTTTTATATGAGGAGATTTTCATCCCTTTTTTGGAGGATCATCACGGGAAATCCAGCGATTCGATCCTTTTTAAACTTTACCAATCGTTTCTTATATCTAATGAGAGCTTACATGCCAATTTTCAGCCCATTTGGATAAAAACTTGATTTTTAAAAAATCATCAACGGATTTGTGGGAAAATTTTGATATATTTTCTATGGGCTTTTTATATGGGAAGATTTTCGACTTTTTTTGGAAGATCATAACGGAAAATCCATCGATTGCGTTATTTTGAAATTTTACCAATCTTTTCTTACATCTATCAAGAGCTTACATGCCAATTTTTAGCCCGATCGGGTGGAAACTTGATGTTTTGAAAATCATCTACGGATTTGTGGGAAAATTTTGATATTTTCTTTATGTTTTGATTTTTATATGAGGAGATTTTCAACGATATTTGGAGTACCATCACGAGAATTCCAGCGATTTGATTCTTTTGAAACTTTACCAATCTTTTCTTGCATCTAATGAGATTATATCCTGAAATTTTCAGCCCGATACGATAAAAATTTGAATTTTAAAAAATCATCAACCGATTAATGGGAAAGTTTTTGTTATTTTTATTTCTGAATAATTTTCCTATTCCTATTTCTTTAACTTCCATTTCCTCATAATTTCCCTTAGTAAAATCCAACTTCAGAGAGTCCCCCAATTTAAATTCCTTCAAACAACCAAAAATACAAAAAAAAACTTCCAATCCTAATCTCTATCCTAATAAACCTCTCGACGATAAAAACCTTGAAAATACAACAAAATCACTCATTGACCTAATTTTTTTTTCATTTTAATTTATTCATACAAAAAATAAAAAAAACAGATTAATTCAAAACAATGTATTATGTGTGTTTGTACATCCACAAATATACAGTTAATTGGTTTTATTATATATTCTATTTTTTTTTTTATATACGACGTTCTCTATATATATATATCAATTGATCGATCGATCAAAATAATAATATAATAATAACGCATAGATCAAAAAAAAAAAATTAGGTTCATCGTACCTTTTATTTTTTTTTTTTTTTTACTGTCGTTGACGACTGCCTGCTTCACGATGGATGGATAATGCGAATGATTTGTTGATTTATTCATAGACAAAAAAAATAGTAAAATAGTAAAATAAAAACTACCCAAAGGCAAAACAAGTCATCATAAGTATTTATGCATATGTATATATATATATATGTATATATTCAATCAAAAAGTATTACCGAAAACACAAAAAAAAAAAAAACTGGACACTGCGTAAAATTAAATTATTGTATATAGATGGAAAAAATTGTTAAAATATTATGTATGATTTCTTTTCATATTCATTAACATATGTTCCTTTTAAGACTATATTTTATTTTTTTTCGTACAAATACCAAAAAAAAAAATAAAAAATACAAGAAATTATTACTAAATAATATTTTTTTATGGTTTGTTCCGCCTCATTTCTTTATTTTTTTTTTTTATGGAAATTTATGATTTTATTCGAATTGTAATTTTTATTATAATAAAAAAAACAAAATTAATCAGCAAATTTAACAGAGTTATTGTTTCTTTGGGTTTGAAATTTTTAAATGGATTTTTTTTTTTTTTAAATATATGGGAAATTTTTTTCTGTTATTTGAGGGATCATTACGGAAATGCCAGCGATTTGATTGTTTTGAAACTTTACAAATCTTTTCTTGTATCTATTGAGAGCTTATATGTCAATTTTCAGCCCGATCCAGTGAAAACTTGATTTTTTAAAAATCCTCAACGGATTAATGGGAAAATTTTGATATTTTTTATATGTGACTTTTATATGGGAAAATTTTCGACTGTATCTCGAGGATCATAACGGGAAATCCAGCGATTTGATTCTTATCAGACTTTACGAATCTTTTCTTATATCTATTGAGAGCTTACATGCCAATTTTCAGCCCGATTGGTTAAAAACTTGATTTTTTAAAAATCATCAACGGTTTGATTGAAAATTTTTGTTATTTTTTATATGGGAAATTTTTTTTATATGGAAAAATTTTCATCAATCTTTGGCAGATCATCACGGAAATTCCAGCGATTCCATTTTTTTGAAACTTTACCAATCTTTTCTTATATCTATTGAGAGCTTACATGCCAATTTTCAGCCTGATCCGATGAAAACCTGATTTTTAAAAAATCATCAACCGATTTGTGGGAAAATTTGGATATTTTTCATATGAGATTTTTATATGGGAAGATTTTCAACGTTTTTTGGAGGATCATAACGGGAAATCCAGCGATTTCATTCTTTTGAAACTTTACCAATGTTTTCGTATCACTATTGAGAGCTCACATGCAAATTTTCAGCCCGATCGCGTTAAAACTTGATTTTTTAAAAATCATCAATGGTTTGATTGTTAATTTTTATATGAGGAAATTTTCTTTTATATGGGAAAATTTTCATCCATCTTTTGGGCGATCATACCAGAAACCCCATTGATTCAATTCTTTTGAAACTTTATCCACCTTTTCTTACATCTATTATTCATTTATTTGCAATTTATTTCAACTCAATCGGATAAATATTAGATTTTTTTTCCAATTTAAAGTAAAAAAAATAAAAAGGCCATTGCCATCAAAACAACAAAAAAAAAATCGTCATAATTAAAAGACAACGACTTCAATGCGGCGGCAATGCGATTACAAATTATTATTCTTAATAATAATAACCAAATTTATATATATATATTTTTTTCTTTTCTTTTATCATATCCATCCCATCCATATATATATATATATATATATATATATATAAACTATAAATTATTATTATTATTATTTTATTCAATGTGTCCATCAATCAAAGAGAAAAAAAATACAAATTTTTCATATTTGTATGTGTTTTTTTTTTTTTTTTTTAATTTTTTTCTCATCTTCATCATCTTTTTTCTGTTTCTTATATATTCTTCTAATATAAGATGTTTATTCTATATTTTATTAAAAAAAAATTAAACCAAGACAAAATCAAAAAAAAAAAAAAAAAAAAGAAAGAATCATCTCATCTATTTAATAATAAAAATAAATTCCAATCGTTGATTTACAAAAAATGTATTTTCTTTTATCCGCATCACTACCACCACCACCATCAAAACACAACAAAAAATTAAATTATTTTTATTTAGAGGAAAAAAAAAATTGTAAATAGACAAAAACTAAATAATCATCATAAAAATATTAAAAAAAAAGTTAATAAACTTTTAAAATGCGGATGAAAAACGATTTCGTTTAACATCAATCTGTAATTTTTTTTTTTTTATTTATCCATATTTTGGGCAGAATAGAAAAGCACAAGAGAAACAAAACAAAAAAAATTGAACTTTTTTTTAAGACCAAAACATAACACAGAAATTTGATATAAAGAGATAGATAGATAGATAGATAGATAGATATATGTATATAGAAGAAAATAATCATCGACATTCAACAAAAAAAAAAAAATTGAACATTACATGAAAAAAGAAATCAAATTAATTATTAACTACTTGCGTTAATAAATGGAAAAAACAAAAAAAAAATGCTAGGGAATGATGGATTTAATAAATATTAATATTAATAAAAAATAACAACAACAACAACAACACAAAAAAATATATTTTTATATAATAAATGAAATGAATGCGGACTTTGCCACAAAAATTTATTATTATTATTATTATTATTATTATTACTATTTATTGAGATCATATTTTCTGGTACCTGTCGTCCGCGTATTTTTTAATTTTTTTTTTTGTTTAATCTTTCTTATTTGTATTTTATGGCAATAAATAATTTTAATAAAAGCATTTATTTATTAGTAATTTTTTTTTTCTTGGTTTATATAGCTAGAAGGAGTTTTTTTTTTTATTTATTTCATTTCTTTTTTAGGTTTTTTTTTACGTAGAACAAAAAAAAATTAAACAATTTTTACAATTGCTAAAAATATTAACATATTACTGACATTACTTTTTTTTTAGTTGCGCTTCTAGCGTTTATTTAATTTTTTTTTTGGTTTTTTTTTTTTTATTTGTGAGCTAGAAAACTTTAATTAATTAATGTTTTGTATTTTTCATTATATAGAAATTTTTTTTGGTTTTAGAGATTTGAGGGAAATTTTTATATTTTTCATATAGATTTTTGTATGAGGAGATTTTCATCCCTGTTTTGGGGGGGATCGTCACGGAAATTCTAGCGATTTTATTATTTTCAAACTTTACCAATGTTTTCTTATATCTATTGAGAGCTTACATGTAAATTTTCAGCTCCCGTGGATAAAAACTTGATTTTTTAAAAATCATCAACGGATTAATGGGAAAATTTTGATATTTTTCCTATACAATTTTATATGGGAAGATTTTCATTCCTTTTTTCGGAGATCATCACGGGAAATCCAGCGATTCGATTCTTTTAAAGCTTTACCAATGTTTTCTTATATCTATTGAGAGCTTACATGTAAATTTTCAACCCCCGTGGATAAAAACTTGATTTTTTAAAAATCATCAATGGATTATTGGGAAAATTTTGATATTTTTCCTATACAATTTTATATGGGAGGATTTTCATCCCTTTTTTGGAGGATCATCACGGGAAACGTAGCGATTCGATTCTTTTAAAACTTTACCAATGTTTTCTTATATCTATTGAGAGCGTACATGTAAATTTTCAACCCCCGTGGATAAAAACTTGATTTTTTAAAAATCATCAATGGATTATTGGGGAAAATTTTGATATTTTTCATATAGATTTTTCTATGACGAGATTTTCATCCCTTTTTTTGGGAGATCATCACCGAAATTCCAGCGATTCGATCATTTTGAAACTTTACCAATGTTTTCTTATATCTATTGAGAGCTTACATGTAAATTTTCAGCCCCCGTGGATAAAAACTTGATTTTTTAAAAATCATCAACGGATTAATGGGGAAAATTTTGATATTTTTCCTTTACAATTTTATATGGGAGGATTTTCATCCCTTTTTTTGGGAGATCATCACCGGAATTCCAGAGATTTGATTATTTTCAGACTTTACTAATGTTTTCTCATATCTATTCAGAGCTTACATGTAAATTTTCAGCCCCCGTGGATAAAAACTTGATTTTTTAAAAATCATCAACGGATTAATGGGGAAAATTTTGATATTTTTCATATAGATTTTTATATAGTAAGATTTTCATCCCTTATTTTGGAGGATCATCACCGGAATTCCAGCGATTCGATCATTTTGAAACTTTACCAATGATTTTTTATATCTATTGAGAGCTTACATGTAAATTTTCATCCCGATTGGATAAAAACTTGATTTTTTAAAAATCATCAATGGATTAGTGGGAAAATTTTCATATTTTTCATTTAGATTTTTATATTGAGAGATTTTCATCCCTTTTTTTGGCAGATCATCACGGAAATTCCAGCGATTCGATTCTTTTAAAACTTTACCAATGTTTTCTCATATCTATTGAGAGTTCACATGTAAATTTTCATCCCGTTTTTTTTGCTCAAAGGTAAGAGATGAAAATTCCATATTTGTTTTTTATAGATAATTTTGGAAATAGATTTACATAAGGATATTTTTCCCTATAAAGAAGTCAGAGAGATCATCATCAGAATAAAAAAACCATTAGTGTAAAAAAAAACGCAGATGTACATTAAATAAAACTATTTTTTATTTTGTATTTTTTTTTGAATTGAATTGATTATGCAAATTAAGTAAATTATGCAAAATGTTAAAAAAAAAAAATATGTGCGATAGGATAACACACATTTAGAAATCTAACCCCTTTTTTTTTTTTTTCATTTTCATTTTTGATGTATTCTCTCGCATATAAATCGTATAATAATAATAATAAATATTAATATATTTGTAATTTTTTTTTTATTCATTATTTAAATAAATTATTTTTGTTGCCATATTGAAAAAAAAGTACGCATTCAATTTTGAAAATTATTATTATTATTATTATATGATGATTATTTGAAAAAATAAAAATATTTTTCCTTATAGTTGTTGTTGTTGCTGTTGCTATTTTATTATATGTTGAATTGGAATTTGAATAATAATAAAAAAAAAATTAAATATGGTAAAATTAAAATAAAAATTATATTTATGGAAAAATGAAATGAAAAAAAAAAAAAAAATGAATAAATCACGCAGAATAAAATAAAATAAAAAAAAAGAAAAAAAAGAGATCGTCGTCGCATATTATACCAACAGACCTAATTTGAATATTCCATTGTTTAGTTGAATTTATTTAATTTTTTTTTTTTATTTATTCGTAATTCAAAATAATATATAACTAATAATAATTTTATTTAATAATAATAATAATAATAACGACGACGACGACAACGACGAATATGAAGAAAAATAAAATAAAAAAATTATTATTATTATTATTATTATAATAATTTTTCTATGTGTATATATAAAAAAAAAATTGTATTTCTTTTTTTTTTTTGATTTTTAAAATCGTTATTTTGAATTAAACATATAAAAATGGATTGAGCACGCACGCAATTCAAATATAACAATTGTAATATAATAATAATAATTATTATTATTTATAGATTTCTATATATTTTTAATACAAAAAAAAAATAAATAAAAAAAATAATCATTTAAATTCTGGTGACTCTATAGGATTTGGATTTGGATTTGGGCGACTTATGATTTGGAATTATTCTGTAAGAGTTAAGCGTTTCATTTCCTGTACTTAAATTGGTTTTTTATAAACAACATTCAGCTGATTCCTAAAATTGTAATTTCCTAAAAAAGGATGAATTAATGGGAAAATTCTGTTTTTATACAAGAACATTTTTTGATATATGGGAAATTTTCAACAATTTTTTAAAGGATCATAACGGAAAATCCAGCGATTTGATTATTTTGAAATTTTACCAATCTATTCTTATATCTATTGAGAGTTTACATGCCAATTTTCAGCCCGATCCGTTGAAAACTTGATTTTTAAAAAATCATCAACGGATTTGTGGGTGGGAAAATTTTGATATTTTCTCTATGCAATTTTTATATGGGAAGATTTTCAACGTTATTTGGAGGATCGTAACGGGAAATCCAGCGATTTGATTATTTTGAAACTTTACAAATGTTTTCTCATATCTATTAAGAGTTCACATGCCAATTTTCAGCCCGATTCGATGAAAACCTGATTTTTTAAAAATTATCAACTGAAGTAATGTAAAATTTGGTTATTTTTCAATTGAATATTTTTTCTATGGGAAATTTCCAACAATTTTTGTGGGGATCATTACGAGAATTCCAGCGATTCGATTACTTTGGAACTTTACCAATGTTTTCTCATATCTATCAAGAGTTTACATGCCAAATTTCAGTCCGATCCGATCAAAACTTGATTTTTAAAAAATCATCAACCGATTGATGAAAAATTTTGATATTTTTCATATAGATTTTTGTATGAGGAGATTTTCATCCCCTTTTATTGGGAGATCGTCACGGGAATTCCAGCGATTTGATTATTTTCAAACTTTATCAATGTTTTCTCATATCTATTAAGAGTTCACATGCAAATTTTTAGCCCGATCTGTTCAGAACTTGATTTTTAAAAAATCATCAACCGATTAGTGGGAAAGTTTTGATATTTTTCCTATACAATTTTATATGGGAAGATTTTCACCTTTATTTGGCGAATCGTCACGGGAATTCCAGCGATTTGATTATTTTGAAACTTTACCAATGTTTTCTTACATCTATTGAGAGCTTACATGCCAATTTTCGGCCCGATCCGATGAAAACTTGATTTTTTAAAAATCATCAATGGATTTATTGGACAATTTTGAAATTTTTTATATGGGAAATTTTTTTTTATATGGGAAAAATTTCATCCTTCTTTGGCAGATCATAACGGAAAATCCAGCGATTCGATTCTATTGAAACTTCACCAATGTTTTCTTATATCTATTGAGAGTTTACATGCCAATTTTCAGCCCATTTGAATAAAAACTTGATTTTTAAAAAATCATCAACGGGTTAGTGGGAAAATTTTGATATTTTTCCTATAGAATTTTATATGGGAAGATTTTCAACGTTATTTGGCAGATCATAACGAAAATTCCAGCGATTTGATTATTTTCAAACTTTATCAATGTTTTCTCATATCTATTGAGAGTTCACATGCAAATTTTCAGCCCGATCTGTTCAAAACTTGATTTTTAAAAAATCATCTACCGATTAATGGAAAATTTTCATATAGATTTTTATATCGGGAAGATTTTCATCCCTTTTTTTTTTCTGGGGGGAAATCCAACAATTTCTTATTATTTTGAAACTTTATCAATATTTTACAGATAGAATATCGATCGATAATAGTTACCATAATTTAAAAAGTAAAAGATTTTTTTTTTTTGAATATAAATTCTTTCAATTTTACTTCAACAAATTTCAATTCAATTCAATTCAATTCAATTTCAAACATTACAGAGAATAAAAAACAAAAAAAAAAAAAACGAAAAAACAAATGTGTGTGATGTTAATTCCACCAAAATACCAAATTTATACCAAATATAAGCATCGTTGATTTGTTGTATGTGTATTATGTATGTATATAATATATATGGTGATGCGATCATTTGAGTGAGGAGTTTGTTCGCGTTTCATTTGCGTTTGGTTGTTCTTGTTGTTGTTAGTGTATTTACTTATTTATTTTTGTTTTTTTTTTGGTTCACTTTAATTTTTTTAGATTTAATTTTTTTTTTTAATATATATATATTTTGATATGTGATGGATATTTTATTTTTTTTTACCATCGTGACTATTAATAATTTTAGAAAAATCATTAATCATTTCAAATTAATATCTCTCGAATATCATCTCAAAAAAAAAAAAAAAAAATAATTCATATAATAAAAATTGTTTTGTGTAAGTTTTTTTTATTTTTTATTTTATTTCGTTTTCGTAAGTATTTAAGTTTAAGTTTAAGTTTTTTTTTGTAGATTTTATTAAAAAAAAAAAAAAATATTGTTATATGGAATTAAATACATTTTTTTTTTGTTAATTTTAGAAAGAAAGATCTCTTTTTATTTTTTTTTTTGTCTTCATTTGTCTAATTCGTTTGTCTTATTGAAATGTTCCGGACGTTGTGGTTTTATTTTCGGTGATGTACGAGCCATTACAATTTTTTTTTACTGGGAAATCCTTAAATAAAAGACCCTAGAAATTATCAAGACAATAAGAAATTATCAAGACTTAAAAATCATTTCAATTTCTATACATTGCGGTCATTTACCTGGATGGTAAATTGGAAGAAAAAATAATCCATCAGAGGATCCGGCCCGCATTCGAGAAGATTCACACAATAAAAAAAAAGGATTATTCAATAAAAAAAAAACCCCCAATATTATTTTTTTCCGAATCATCATAATGCCAAATAAGAGACAACATAAAAGAAAAATCGAAACGATTCGAACGAAACATACAAAAACAGCATAAAAATTGTATAAAAAAAAAAAAAATAAGAAGAAATAATTAAAAGAACATAAGATAAAAGGAAAGAAAGAAAGAAAAATAATCAAATTGTAAATGCTTTTTATAGTTTTTTTTTTTTGCTTTGCTTTCAATAATCGAAAATATGATCATTTTTTTTTTTTCATTATTATTATTATTATTAAGTTCAATATATATTAAAAAAAATTATTCTGCTGGTTGTGGTTTGGTTTGGTTTGGTTTTTATTTTATTTTATTTTTTATTTTCCATTTTTATCTCATCTTTTTTATATTAATATTGAAAAATAATAATTTTTTTTAAATTGAATGCAATGAATTGAATAATATTTATATATTTATTTTTTTCTGGATTTTCATCATAAAACTGAGGAGATCCTCGTACCGCACCTCGCACGCACCGCAGTATAAGCCGATATTTTATTGTTAAAAAAAAAACAACAATATATTATACAGATACAGAATCGCCCAGACAAAACCGATATCAGAAGAGTTTTTTTTAGCTGCCCTGCCCTTTTATTATTATTATTTTATTTTGTTTTGTTTTATGCTATAATTTTTTATTCTAAAAATTGTTATTTTTTAATTCTCGAACCAAAAAAAAAAACAAATACTTTAAATTTTGTATTTAAAAGAATTGAATTTTTGATAATTCATCCATACTTGAAATTATAATGTGGATGAAAAAAAATCATTTTGTTATTATGTGATCCGGTGGTCGAGTTGGTAGCGATGCCAGTCATTACGGAGGGGGGAAATTATCATCATCGATAGGGATTATATTTTTCGTTCGCTTATATAACGAAAAAGAGGATAGATAAATTTTTGCTTTTCTATTTTTGATAAATTTATTCGAATTTATAAAGTGAATGAAAAATAACAATTTGTATATTACATGATCGGATGGTCGAGTTGGTAGCGAAGCCGCAGCCAAATTTGTATTTTGGTGGTAATACACTAAATGATTTTCATATATGTAAGTCTTCATCACCTGAACAAGTATGAGTGTAATTCAAATGCCTGGGATATGAGAGAAATAAACAGAAACGACGAAAAAGGTGGAAAAGTTTAATTTTTGCTTTTTTTTGCTAAATTTTGATCTGAAAAATACAAGAGTTAACTCTTGTAAAAATTTTGTTCATGTCGTCCTAGCGATCCCTAATCGTTACTCGGTGGTAGACGGCAAGTTCAGCTACATTTTCCATAAGTATGAGATTTTCAGATGGTCCAGGGACACCAGGACCTGGCCTTAAAAATCACGATTTTTCCCCATTTCAAACCCCCATAACTTTTGATTTTATTCTGGGAAATTCTTCGGAGTCTCGATGAATCGATAGGGAATTTAATTACCTTTCGATTGATATTAGTCCCGATATTATACTCTCATTGGTTTGGCCAGGAGGCTGGATTGAAATTTGGGAAATCCCAAGTAAACACCCATTCCGCGGTGGATTTCAATAGGAAGGAGTTGCTTCATTTTCGAATTCTATATATCATTAGAAAGAAGAAAGATAGATCTTTCAAACGAAATTGGTACCAAAAGGATCCGATGAAAGTTGTGGATTTTCCTTTAACATCGAAAAACATCGATTTTCGGTGTTTTTCAAAGGTTAGTTCCAATGGGTTCCCAATGAGTTAGGATTCCCAGATTTCAAGCCATCAAAATAGAGGATATGTGACATCTTTTGCAACTACCCCGGATATTATATCTCAATTAGTTTCGGTACAGTAGTGGCCCAAAGTCGGCTCCACCCGAAAATTCCGGAAAATTTCATTTTACTCTACCGTGGGTATTTCTAATGGAATCCAAAAGTTGTAGAACAAAAGTTTCGTATATTTAACACCTCCAAGACATACTATAAGGCCAGATGTCTATCCTGAAAAAACCCAAATTTTCCGATTTTTTATCTTTTTTGACTTTTTCCAAAAACTTTTGCCAGTTGATTTATTGATCAAAAATGAACATTTTTTACCTCTACGCCATATACCAATTGTCATTAGTTTGCCAGATATAAGTCGTTGAAAATCTGATGTTGGAAGTTCCATAACTTCCTTATTCCTAAAGATATTCGAACCGGGGTAGTGACGTTCACTGGCTTTTTTTAATACCTTTCTTTGTGTAAAAGATTCCGTGTTTCTATCTCTAACCATTCCAAAGGTATTCTCAAAAAACCACTTTTTTAATCCTCAAAATATGACTTTCAGGAGGTTTTTCATAGATAATCACTCCAAAAAACATAAGTTTATAACTTCCAAATTGCAACAAATCGATTGGTAATCCATATATAAATGGATCTGTTGTATGAAAAAGAAAAACAAATTGTTTTTATGACCCAGATTACGTTTATATGTCATTTATATAAATTTTTAATTTATTCCGTTTTTTTTTTTTTTTTTCTAAACAGATTTGACGTTTTTTAATATAGTTTAATATAATTTAAAATATGCAAATTTTTTGAATTCTCTATAACCCTCCTCTTTTCATATATATATATATATATATATATATACATGGTGTAATGATAAATAATATATAATTTTGTATCATCATTTTGACGATGAATGAAACGATTAGGATTTTTTTTTCCTTTATAACTATATGTAAAAAAAAATAACAAATCAAATGCACACACCATCCAGAGATAATAATTCAGGATTGAAGATGATTTATTATTATCGTTTTTTTTTTTTTTTGGTGTTGTGAAAAAAAAAGGAAAAAAGGGAAAATGAAAATTATTTATAATATAAACTTTAAAATGAAAAATTCTGAAGAAGTCCAAATCCAAAGAAAATTGTTCAAAAAACGTTCAAATTATTGGAGGATTCGCTTGTGCTTGCGTTTAGCTAAAGGATATGAATGCAATTCATATTTATTAATACATCAAACCGCGTGGACAATAAAAACAACAACAACAAGATAAATTAAACGCAACGATAATAAATAATAATAATAAGAAAAGAAGTGGCGATCGCACATAAATAAATTAATAATAAAAAAAAGTAGCAAAAAAAAAACAAACAATAAACCGTAGCACGTGTCAAAATACACATAACATATAATTTATTGTATTGTATTTGTTGATTTGTTTTTTGTGTTGTAAATCAAAAAAAAATAAAAAATTAAACTTATTCATAAGTTTCACGTTTTGAATTTGTTATTGCTAAATATTATTGTAATAGAGGTCTTCTTCTGTTTCGTTTTAGTCTTTCTTTATCAAATCATATTCAAGATGCAAATCACTTTTGATTGCATTGTTCAGTACTTTATAATAGAATTTTACTATCAATTTTCATATCATCGGAAAGTAAAGTAGTAGTAAGAGCCCACCTTTCTTATGCGGTTTTTTGTTTACTGAACTGCGGATGCTGTGAATTTGGTGTTTTTTTTTTTTTTGGTTTATTTTATTCTTCAATTGATTGTCGCATCGCACATCGCGCAGATTATTCGTGATTTGTTATATTTTACATATATATTTATATGTATATGGTGAAAATTAAATAGACGAATACAAATTTTGTAAAATATATAAATATATAAGGAAGTGAGGTCGGTCATCATCAGTCTATCTGTCTGTTTGATTGTGTTTTTCTCTATATATTCATATCATATACATATATATATGCGGTATATAAGGTATATAGATAATAATAATAATAATAATAATGATTATGATGATGACGATGATGATGATTTTATCTCATGGTCCATTCATTCATTCTTTTACTATTTATATTATTTGGTTTTTACCTTTTATTTATTGGTATGTATAAAATGCGTTTTATTATTGGTATGTAAATGACAAAAATTATTCAATAAAAAAAAAAAAAAAGGTGTGTTTTGAATCTTCTTTCTTCTTTCTTCTATAAATGTTTTCTTAATGATCTTAATGATTATATAAGCGGTCAGATTCTATTTCGTATACAATCACGATGAAAACGATAAGAATTTGCAGGTGTATTATTGCGATATTTAATAATTACGTGTGTAGATCGTGAGATAAATAAATGAAATTTAATTCTATAAATAAAAAATATTTGGTATAATAAACAAAAAAAAAAAAAAGAAAAACAAACAATTTCTTTTACCATAGATATATAGATATAGATATAGCGATATATTGTTTATCTTTTTGGAAAACAAAACAAAACAAAACTACCGACTTACAAACAAACAAACACAAAAAAAAAAAGATAAATAAGATAACAATTTAGAGATATAGACGATAAATTGGATAAAAAATTCGTATAATGGAAATTAATTTTCCAATTTATAAATATATTCAATTATGAGATAATCTGTACAAGGAAAGGTACCGTAATATTTTACAGAGATCATTCTGAATAGTTTATAAAGATCTGGTAAAAGTTTCAAAATGATTGGTAAAGGGATTTTCAAGATATCGCACTCAGAAATTGACTAAGGAAAATAATGAAAATTTTCCATATAAAAAACAAAAAAATCCACTTGGAAGATCCTCAAATCTAAGGCAGACTGTCCATCGAAACCTAACGCAATATTTTGCACAGATCATCTTGAAAGCATTACAAAGACTTTGTGAAATTTTCAGAACGATCCTTCGAAGGATTTTCAAGATATCGCACTCAGAAGTTGACTGGGAAAAATCTTAATTTTTTCCATATAAAAAACAAGAAAATTCACTGAAAAACCCCGCTTGAAAGATCATCAAATCTAAGGCAGACCGTCCAAAGAAACCCCATCCAATATTTTGCAGGAATCATCTTGAATGCATTATAAAGTCTTGGTGAAGTTTTCAAAACGATCGGTGAAGAGATTTTCAAGATATCGCACTCAGAAGTTGCTTAAAGGAAAATAATGATAATTTTCCTCATATAAAAAACAAAAAAATACACTGAAAAAATTCATTTGGAAGATCATCAAATCTATGGCAAATCGTCCAAGGCGACCTATTACAATATTTTACAGAGATCATCCTCTATCTATTATAAAGACTCTGTGAGATTTTCAGAACGATCCTTCGAAGGATTTTCAAGATATCGCACTCAGAAGTTGATTTAAGGAAAATAATGAAAATTTTCCTCATATAAAAAACAAAAAAATACACCAAAAAAATCCAGTTGGAAGATCATCAAATCTAAGGCAGATCGTCCAAGGAAACCTACCACAATATTTTACAGAGATCATCCTCTATCTATTATAAAGACTTTGTGAACGTTTCAAAACGATCCATTAAGGGATTTTCAAGATATGGCACTCAGAAGTTGACTAAAGAAAAAAAATGAAAATTTTCCTTATAAAAAAAATATATTGAAAAACCCAGCTTGGAAGATCATCAAATCTAAAGCAGATGGTCCCGAGAAACCTACCTACCATAATATTTTGCAGAGATCATCCTGAATGGATTACAAAGACTTTGTGAAATTTTCAGAACGATCTTTTGAAGGATTTTCAAGATATCGAACTCAGAAATTGATTAAGGAAAAATATGAAAATTTTCCATATATAAAAAATATATTGAAAAACCCCACTTGGAAAATCCTCAAATCTAAAGCAGATGGTCCCAAGAAACGTACCACAATATTTTGCAGAGATCATCCTGAATGGATTATAAAGACTTGGGGAAAATTAAAAACAAAACGATCCTTCAAAGGATTTTCAAGAATTGGCATTCAGAAGTTTACTAGGAAATAATGAAAATTTTCCTCATATATAACAAAATAAATACACTAAAAAAAACGTTTTTAATATAGGAAAATCCTAAATTCTTTAACCCCAGATCATCTCCCTCATAAACCATTTTCCTGAACATCTTCAAGATCCAAGGTAATTAAACAATTTTAAATATAAACGCTAAAAAAAACTTACCCAAAAAAAGAAATTTTGCTATATTTTCTTTGCGGTAAAAACAAAATCGGGGTTTTTATTTTTTAATTATAAAAAAAAAAAAAAAAAAACCCAATGCACCACTGCGGGTTGAATTTTCAATATAGGGTTGAAGTTTTTCATTTTTCTCCCACACATACGCACACACACATTCGGCATAAAACACTTTATATCCTTTTTGTTAAACGATATATATATATATATATTGCACGCACGCGGATAATTAATTTCTTCTTTTATGTATATGGCACTGGCACTGCGCGCGGGAGTCAGTGATAGGGAAGAGGAAGGTATATGGGATCGCGAGATTGTTTAAGATTTTTTTAATTAATATTATTAATTTTTTGTTGTTGTGACTTGCGTGATGTTTTTTTTTGTTATTGTTGTTTTGTTGTTATATGATATGATGATTTGTGGGCTGTGGGGGACGATGGCGATTGGCGATGGCAATTGGGGATGCGATGGATTTATTAATTTTTGATAATTCACACTCTATTTAACAAATTTCAAAAAAAATAATAATGGCACGAAAAAACTAATTTTATGTGTAATTAATTAATTTAAATTTAATTAATTAATTAATTTTTATTTATTTATTTTTCTTTCTTTATGACACATTCACATATTTTTTTTTTGTGGGATTGTAAAATTTCTATGATTTTTTTCTTTTTATGTATAATTTCACAATCACCACATTTTTTTTTAATTATAATTAATACAATATTTTTAATGACATTCGTACTTCGCATCATCTCATCACGTTTTATTGAATGTTTTTTTTTTTTTTCACTACTACTAAATCCTTATCACACTATATAAATAAATCATAATTAATTAATTAATTAATTAATTTGTTTGTTTTTTTTTCCACAATCCCTAACCTTAAGGAACCTTATTCACAGTCAAAAAAAATTATTAATTTCCAAAAAACTTCATTTCAATTAATTAATTAATAATCGCGCGCGCACTTTTTAATTAAATTGTTTTTAGATAATCAGCTGATGGATATAGTTAAAAGAATTAAATTGAAAAGGATATTTTTTATTGTGTGTGTGTGTGTGTGTGTGTGTGTGTGCCTGTGTGAATTGTGTGATCCTGTGATATATTTTTATTACCGGCAAAATAAATTCGAATTATGATTATTAAATGATTAAATGATGAAATCGGACAAATTGAGAGGGGGGGCGGCTGTAGCCTTAAAACCAAACCACAAAAATCCTTTTATTTTACAATATTATAATTTATTATTATAATTATATAATTTTATTGTATGTATGTTAACCCGATGAAATCTACGCGCCGACTAAAAAATACATTCATTCTATATATCTAAAAAAAAATCTAAAAAAAAAAAAAAAAAAAACAACACAGTAATATACTATATATATGCCATACACAAACACCGCACAAACATATACGACGAACTCGAATTCAACAATGCACAAACACAAACACACATTTAAAGTATATAAAAACAAACATTTTTGAATAAAATAAAATTAAAAAAAAAAAAAATAACCGAATTGAATGAAAAGAATTAAATAACAATAAAAAAAAAATTATTAAAACCGTAAACATATTTTAAGTTGCTTTATTATAGTATTTCAATTTTTTATTTTATTTTACTTTATTTATATTATATATCATTTCATTTACTTTGTATATAGTGCGAGTTCTGTTCTTGTGATGAAGTTCTTCAATTTTATTTTTTTTTTATAGTGTTTTTTTTTTAAATTTTTAATTGTGCGTATTTCAATTATTAAAAAAAAAAAAAATCCATAATAACAACAACAACAACAACAAGAACAACAACATAAAAAGTGAGTACCCAAAAAAAAAAAAATATATTAAAACAATTACATATATGCAATATGAATATAATTTCGTGCATTTATTTATTTATTTAAATTATTAAAATGTCATTTTTTTTTTTTTTTTATTATTAATTTAATTTATTATTAAGTATGTGTTTTTGGTTCGATTTCTTCATGGTATATTTATCATTCGATTGAGGGATTTTGTTCGTGTTTTATTATCATATCATATAATTTTAATTGAATTAAATTTATAAACAATTCTGATGATGGGAAATTTTATACGTTCTGAGGGAAGTCTGAGGTTTTCATTTGATATTTTTACACAGAAATCATTTAGAATACATAATCATAAAAAGATCTATACGGTAAAATTTTCCTAATGATTTGTTCGCACATCGCACAGTCAGAAATTGATTTGGTGAAAATTTTCTATATAAAATACATGAAAATCTTGAGAAATCCTCAATTCTGGCCAATTCCGTCCAAGGAAACCACCTTCAATATTTTACAGAGATCATTCTGAATGCATTATAAAGATTGTGTAAAAGTTTCAAATCGATACCTTATCAAATTTTCAAGATATCGTAGTCAGAAATTGATTTGAAGAAAATTTTCCATATAAAAACAATAAAAATCCATGAAAATCTTGGGAAATCTTGAATTCTGACCAAATCCGCGCAAAGAAACCACCTTCAATATTTTACAGAGATCATTCTGAATGCATTATAAAGATTGTGTAAAAGTTTCAAATCGATACCTTATCAAATTTTCAAGATATCGCACTCACAAACGAATTTGAAGAAAATTTTCCATATAAAATACTCTAAAATCCATGAAAATCTTGGAAAATCTTCAATTTTGGTGAAGTATGTTCAAGGAAACCCACCCTAAAATCTTGTGGAGATCATCTCTAAGGTATAATAAAAACCGTGTAACAGTTTCAAAACGATTTGTTAACAAATTTTCATGATATCGCACTCAGAAATTGATTTGGTAAAATTTCCCATATAAAATACATGAAAATTTATGAAAATCTTGGGAAATCTTCAATTCTGACCAAATCCGTCCAAAGAAACCCGCTTTAATATTCAACAGAGAACTTTCTGAATGCTTTATAAAGACCGTGTAACAGTTTCAGAACGATTCCTCAACAAATTTTCAAGATATCGCACAGTCAGAAATTGATTTGAAGAAAATTTTCCATATAAAAACCCATGAAAATCTTGGAAAATCTTCAATTCTAATCAAATCGGTCCAAAGAAACCCCATCCAAATCTTTGTTGAGATTATCTTTATAAGGCATTACGAATATAATAGAAAAGTTTTCAAAACGATTCGTTAACAAATTTTCATGATATCGCACTCACAAACGAATTTGAAGAAAATTTTCCATATAAAAACCATAAAAATCTTGGAAAATCTTCAATTCTGACCAAATCCGTTCAAAGAAACCCGCTTTAATATTCAACAGAGATCAATTCTGAATGCTTTATAAAGATTGTGGTAAAGTTTCAAAACGATTCGTTAACAAATTTTCAAGATATCGCACAGTCAGAAATGGATTTGGGTAAAATTTCCCATATAAAAACCATAAAAATCCATGAAAATCTTTGGAAATCTTCAATTCTGGTCAAATCCGTCCAATGAAACCCTCTTCAATATTCCACACAGATCATTATTCTGAATGCTTTATATAGATCTGGTGAAAGTTTCAGAACGATTCCGAAACGAAACGAAAAAATTTTCAAGATATCGCACAGTCAGAAATTGATTTGAAGAAAAATCCTAAATGAATGAATTGCCCGCACTCACAGAAATTAACTATATAATATATATATATATATATATATATATATATATATATATATATATATATTACAAAATTAATATATCATTGGTCAATTTTAAGAATTAAATATTCAATATATGGTATATTATGATATACAAAATCGATTAACTAATAATATAAAAATATATTTTATTGTTTATTTATCTAAATTTATTACCTTTTTATTTATTTATTTCTGTGTTTATATTTTTAGTTTCATTTTATTTTTATTTAAATTTTTTTTTATTTTGAAATATACAAAAACCAACTAAACACAACTAAAAACAAATATATACAAATTAATAATTCCCACCTTTTCTTCAAACTCAGCTCAACGAATTGTTAACATATCGCAGCAGCATCCCATTACAATCATCATCTTCATCATCATCATCATTGTCGCCAGTTTATAGACAGTATATATAGCAGTCATAATTTCTTTTACATTACTTTTTATTTGTTTCTCTTATACGCATATAATTAATTAAATAATATGGGAATTTCATTTAATGGATTATTTTCAAATGTTGAGGACCTTTTCTTATCTCAATGTATAAAGTTTATCTGTAAATTTTGCAGTCAAATGGGATTCATCTTTGGGAGATCATAACGGAAAATCCAGGGATTTGATTCTTTTGAAACTTTACCAATGTTTTCTCATATCTATTGAGAGCTTACATGCCAATTTTCAGCCAGATTGGTTAAAAAGTTGATTTTTTAAAAATCATCTACGGATTTGTGATGGGAAAATTTTGATATTTTTTGTTTTATGCAAATTTGGGAAGATTTTCAACGTTATTTGGAAGATCATTGCGGAAAATCCAGCGATTTGATTCTTTTGAAACTTTATCAATCTTTTATTATCTCTTTTAAGAGCTTACATGCCAATTTTCAGCCTGATCGGTTTAAAACTTGATTTTTAAAAAATCATCTACGGATTTGTGGTGGGAAAATTTTGATGTTTTTAATATGAGATTTTTATATGGGAAGATTTTCGACTGTATCTCGAGGATCA
This sequence comes from Dilophus febrilis, assembly GCA_958336335.1. Classification (NCBI taxonomy): domain Eukaryota; kingdom Metazoa; phylum Arthropoda; class Insecta; order Diptera; family Bibionidae; genus Dilophus; species Dilophus febrilis. Next base: position 30,030,153 of record OY284473.1, on the reverse strand, counting down.
TAACGGAAAATTCAGCGATTTGATTCTTTTGTAACTTTACACACATTTTCTTATCACTATTCAAAACATTTCCTGAAATTTTCATATCAATCCAATGAAAATCTGATTTTTAAGAAAATCATCAACGGATTTTGGGGTGGGAAAATTCTTAATATATATTTTTATAATACTTTTTGTTCTAAATATTTTGTGATTGAGAAGTTTCAAGTAAAAAAAAAAAACATAAGCATCAAAAATATGCTTATTATATATAATTTATCAAAATCATCACAGAGCAGCATCACGCCTTTGTTATGTTTTTTTTTTTTAATATTTTTTTAGTCATATCAATATCATTATAATTATTTTGTATATATATCTAAAAAAAAAAAAAAAGGAGAAGCGAATTTGGGGGCGCAAAAAACTCAAAAGAAATGTCCTTTTTTCATATTTTTTTTTTGCCTTCATCATAGATAAAGTATAGTACAGTAAATCTTTAAATATAAACGTTTTTCCGTTTAAATTTCCTCACATAAACCTCATGGACATTCGACAGAGGATACCAACCAATTCAAAGACAAATTCAAAACCTTTTTGTTATGATTAAAAGGCCAAAAAAAAAAAAAAAATTTGCAATAATTCATTTATTTTTGTGTAATATTCAAATAATGCAAATATCCTTTAAAAAAAAAACGGATCGTTTCACACAGCAGCAGCCGTAAACTTACACTTTACGCTATACCATCCCCTGTTTGATGGTCGTTGCCGCGCATTGACGCATCGCATCAATATCGCACATCGTGCCATATGCAAAATAATTATTTAAAAAAAAAAAAACAAACTGAAAATTATGCAAATTAGATAAAAATACGCAGTTGACATTTTCATTTATCAAACGAAAAGAATAAAAAAAAAGATAGATAAAATACAAAAATACTTTTTCATATTATTATATAAATATATTATATTATGAAATGAAATGAAAGGGGGATCTTTTACACGGAAATGAATTATTAAAAAATTTATTTTTGTATCCTTAACATTCATGGCATCGCACAGAGTTCCTTATTTTCTATAAAAATTCTATGGCTATATGCCGTGTGTGTGTGTGTGTGTGCATTCATCAAATAATAACTCGCATATACTCACTTTTAATTCACGGTTGAATTAAAAATTTATTAATTTAATTTTATTAAAAAAAAAAAATGGCAAAAAAATTATGAATAAATGAATATTTAATTTACACAAAAATTCAAATCAAATAAAAAATTGTTTTTTTTTTATTGGAAAAAAAAAATCATCTAATATTATATTTAAATCTATTATTATTATTATTAATTTAAATATTATACAAAATTTATTCAATTTGAAATCGAAAGGATGAAAGAAGAGGAAAAGGATAACAAAACTATTAAAAAAAAAAAAAAAACACTCACACACAAACATAATTTTGTACGATATGGGAATATGGGAATCCTTATTTTTATTTTGAACTCGATCGTTAAATTTTGGTTTTTTTTAATTTATGCACCCCAACAATATTAAAAAAAAAAAAAAATGAATAAATAAAATATACAGATTTGTTTTTTTGAAAAAGTTCCATTTTCAAAATATCTTCTTTTACATTTTTACATTTTTGCTCTGTGATGATGAGTTTTGATCAATCATACAAAAAGTCGAGTTAAAATAAGGCGAGGGAAACTCTATCATAATTTATATAAATTGTCGATAGTTTCTTATCAATCGGTTTTTAAAATACAAAAAATACTATGAAAAACCTCATGGAAGTCTGTTTTTTTTGGGATTGAAAAAGTGGATTTTTGAGAATAACTTTGGAATGGTTAGAGATAGAATCATGGTTGCTTCTGCAAAAAGAAAGGTATTAAAAAGAGTCAGAAAATGTTACTGCCCCGGTTTGAATTGCTTTAGAATTGAGGAAGTTGTGGAACTTCCAAAATTGGAAATAGGTCATTTTCAAAGTTCCACTAAATCGTTCCTGGACCAGATACAAATCCCAGACTTTTCAGAATCTTAAATCTATCCTATATCTATAACATATCCAAATTTGAAGTCGATATCTCATCAGGAAGCTTCACAAATCCCATTTTCCTGCTTCAAGATTGAGAAAAATCCATAAAATTTATTCATTTTGTATGAAACCGGCCAAAAAATGCAAAATGTTCAAAACGAAAGTTTTTCATTTTTTTAACTTTTTCATGCAAAATCGCAAATTTTCTATGGATTTTTTAAGGAAAATCTCATGATTTCAAAGGATATAGGCAATGCCCGAAGATGCCCAGACACATAAACAACAATAGAATTTCATTACCAATCGATTTGTGGCAATTTGGAAATTATAAACTTATGTTTTGGAGTGATTATCTATGAAAAACCTCCTGGAAGTCATATTTTGGGGATTAAAAAAGTGGTTTTTTGAGAATACCTTTGGAATGGTTAGAGATAGACTCACGTTTGCTTCTACACAAAGAAAGGTATTCGAAAAAGCCAGCAAACGTCCCTGCCCCGGTTCGATTATCTTCAGGAATAAGGAAGTTATCGAGCTTCCAAAATTGGAAATAGGTCATTTTCAAGGTTCCACCAAATCGCTCCTGGACCAGATACAAATTCCAAACTTTACACACTCTTAAACCTATCCTATAACTATAACATATCCAAATTTGAAGTTAATATCTCATCAGGAAGCTTCACAAATCCCATTTTCCTGCCCCAATATTGGGAAAAACCCACAAAATTTATTCATTTTGTATGAAACCGGCCAAAAAATGCAAAATGTTCAAGTTGAAAGTTTTTCATTTTTTTAACTTTTTCATGCAAAATCGCAAATTTTCTATGGATTTTTTAAGGAAAATCTCATGATTCCAAAGGATCTAGGCGATGCCCGAGGATACCCAGATACATAAATCACTATAGAATTTGATTACCGATCGATTCATCGCATTTTGGAAGTTATAAACTTATGTTTTGGAGTGATTATCTGTGAAAAACCTCCTGGAAGTCATATTTTGGGGATTAAAAAAGTGGTTTATTGAGAATAACTTTGGAATGGTTAGAGATAGACTGACGGTTGCTTCTACACAAAGAAAGGTATTCGAAAAAGGCAGCAAACGTCCCTGCCCCGGTTCGATTATCTTCAGGAATAAGGAAGTTATCGAGCTTCCAAAATTGGAAATAGGTCATTTTCAAGGTTCCACCAAATCGCTCCTGGACCAGATACAAATTCCAAACTTTACACACTCTTAAACCTATCCTTCAACTATAACATATCCAAATTTGAAGTTAATATCTCATCAGGAAGCTTCACAAATCCCATTTTCCTGCCCCAATATTGGGAAAAACCCACAAAATTTCTTCATTTTGTATGAAACCGGCCAAAAAATGCAAAATGTTCGAAACGAAAGTTTTTCATTTTTTTAACTTTTTCATGCAAAATCGCAAATTTTCTATGGATTTTTTAAGGAAAATCTCATGATTCCAAAGGATCTAGGCAATGCCCGAGGATACCCAGATACATAAATCACTATAGAATTTGATTACCGATCGATTCATCGCATTTTGGAAGTTATAAACTTATGTTTTGGAGTGATTATCTGTGAAAAACCTCCTGGAAGTCATATTTTGGGGATTAAAAAAGTGGTTTTTTGAGAATACCTTTGGAATGGTTAGAGATAGACTCACGTTTGCTTCTACACAAAGAAAGGTATTCGAAAAAGCCAGCAAACGTCCCTGCCCCGGTTCGATTATCTTCAGGAATAAGGAAGTTATCGAGCTTCCAAAATTGGAAATAGGTCATTTTCAAGGTTCCACCAAATCGCTCCTGGACCAGATACAAATTCCAAACTTTACACACTCTTAAACCTATCCTATAACTATAACATATCCAAATTTGAAGTTAATATCTCATCAGGAAGCTTCACAAATCCCATTTTCCTGCCCCAATATTGGGAAAAACCCACAAAATTTATTCATTTTGTATGAAACCGGCCAAAAAATGCAAAATGTTCAAGTTGAAAGTTTTTCATTTTTTTAACTTTTTCATGCAAAATCGCAAATTTTCTATGGATTTTTTAAGGAAAATCTCATGATTCCAAAGGATCTAGGCGATGCCCGAGGATACCCAGATACATAAATCACTATAGAATTTGATTACCGATCGATTCATCGCATTTTGGAAGTTATAAACTTATGTTTTGGAGTGATTATCTGTGAAAAACCTCCTGGAAGTCATATTTTGGGGATTAAAAAAGTGGTTTATTGAGAATAACTTTGGAATGGTTAGAGATAGACTGACGGTTGCTTCTACACAAAGAAAGGTATTCGAAAAAGGCAGCAAACGTCCCTGCCCCGGTTCGATTATCTTCAGGAATAAGGAAGTTATCGAGCTTCCAAAATTGGAAATAGGTCATTTTCAAGGTTCCACCAAATCGCTCCTGGACCAGATACAAATTCCAAACTTTACACACTCTTAAACCTATCCTTCAACTATAACATATCCAAATTTGAAGTTAATATCTCATCAGGAAGCTTCACAAATCCCATTTTCCTGCCCCAATATTGGGAAAAACCCACAAAATTTCTTCATTTTGTATGAAACCGGCCAAAAAATGCAAAATGTTCGAAACGAAAGTTTTTCATTTTTTTAACTTTTTCATACAAAAAGTAAAATTTTAAAGGATTTTTTAAGGAAAATCTCATGATTCCAAAGGATCCAGACCACGCAGGAAGATGCCCAGATACATAAATCGCTATAGAATTTCATTACCAATCGATTTGTGGCAATTTGGAAGTTATAAACTTATGTTTTGGAGTGATTATCTGTGAAAAACCTCCTGGAAGTCATATTTTGGGGATAAAAAAGTGGTTTTTTGAGAACAACTTTGGAATGGTTAGAGATAGACTCACGGTTGCTTCTACACAAAGAAAGGTATTCGAAAAAGGCAGCAAACGTCCCTGCCCCGGTTCGATTATCTTCAGGAATAAGGAAGTTATCGAGCTTCCAAAATTGGAAATAGGTCATTTTCAAGGTTCCACCAAATCGCTCCTGGACCAGTTACAAATCCCAGACTTTGCACAATCTTAAATCTATCCTTCAACTATAACATATCCAAATTTGAAGTTAATATCTCATCAGGAAGCTTCACAAATCCCATTTTCCTGCCTCAATATTGGGAAAAACCCACAAAATTTATTCATTTTGTATGAAACCGGCCAAAAAATGCAAAATGTTCAAGTTGAAAGTTTTTCATTTTTTTAACTTTTTCATGCAAAATCGCAAATTTTCTATGGATTTTTTAAGGAAAATCTCATGATTCCAAAGGATCTAGGCAATGCCCGAAGATGCCCAGATACATAAATCACTATAGAATTTCATTACCAATCGATTTGTCATGGTTTGGAAGTTATAAACTTATGTTTTGGAGTGATTATCTATGAAAAACCTCCTGGAAGTCATATTTTGGGGATAAAAAATGTGGTTTTTTCAGTATAACTTTTGAACGTTTAGAGATAGACTCACGATATATTCTACACAAAGAAAGTTATCCAAAAATATCCAATTTTTCCTTATTTTAACATTATCCAAATGTTGTTTCCAATAAATCATTGCACAGATCGCATAACTTATAATAAAACCAGAAATCTTTTATTATAATTTTTTTTTAAATATACAAAGTTCAAATTTTGCGTTAATTGTACGGTAATTTCGTTTTACCACCGACCGACCGATCGACGATATATAAAGAAAATGCCCAGCAGCGTAATTCAATTAAAAATTCATATACGAAATAGTAAAAATAATATTAAAATTTATAGTTAGTTTTTTTTTTACATATTTCTTATAAAAATATTTTTAAAAGTACTTACACAAAAAAAAAAATTAAATAAAATTTAATAAAAAGATAATGAAGCAAAAAAAAAAAAAACAATCAACCATCTAACTGTTAAATTTCTCCCAAATGTAGCATTTATTAAAGGTAAATATAAAGAAAGAAATGTGTGTAATTTAACAAAAAAATCAAATCAAATCAAATACTGATTTAAATATATCTTGCGACGACCGCATTTTTTTTTTATATTGAATAAATGAATCTCTCTGGTAATAATTTTTGCTATGGATTTATTAATTGTATATAAGAAACCAGAGATTGATTGAAATATAAGAATTAAGAAGAAGATGAAGAATAAGATGAAGAATAAGAAGAAGTAAAAGAAGATGAAAAATTATAAAAGATTGATGGAATGTTTTTTTTTTTTTTTACTTAAAGAGTTATTTTACTTATTTCATTTCGTTTCGTTTAGTTTTTTTTTTTGCTGTTTAATATCTCTAAATTATAGAGATTTAAATAATAAATAAATGAATTTGATATTTAATAAAAATTTATTTTTTTTTAATATAAAATATCATACATTAGATTTTTTTTTGTATGTGCTCGGTCAAAGAAGTATTATTGATTGTGCGAAGAAAACAAAAAAAAAAAAATAAAAAGGTCGATGAATGGCAAAAAAAAAAGCTACTAAAAAATTATGTTATATTTGAATTTGAATGGATGAATCTTAAAAAAAATAAATTTTTCTCTATTAATTGCAAATTCAAACTTCCTTCAAATGCCTTTGATTTCTGATTCATTTTCCATTGACAAATTAATTCTCTAAACCGTGAATCATTGAAAAAAAAAAAAAGCGGACAGCGATTTCTATAATATTCAAATGATGACAATCGGGCGACGAAGACGACGACGACAATTTTTTTTTTTTATTTTAATATAATAAAAGTATTAAATTAAAAAAAAAAAAAATCCATAAAAATATTATTCATTTTTGGTATATAAAATATACAAAAATGAATAAATAATAATAATAATAATAATTATTAAATAAATTTTTATAAACTCCGGAAATGCGATGACGAATTTTTCAATTGAAAGATAAATTAATATAAAAATTTTATTATTTTATTATTATTTTGTATATTTTTTTTTTTTTTTTTTCATTTACGTGGTTTTTTTGATCAAAAAATTAAAACACACAAATGAAAGAAACAGAAAATAAAATAAAAAAAAAAAATGCGTGTTTTGAATTTATTAAAAAAATTATTAATATTTTTTTTTTATTATTATTATTATTATTAATAATTTCTTTTATTATTAAATAGTGTTTTTTTTTTGGTTTTCTTTTCCCAAAGAGGAGGTTTTTTTTTTTTTTAAAATATAATAAGAATTTGCCGCCGTCGTCTTTCCTTCGCATTAATATTATTACACATTGACACAAAAAAAAAAAAAAAATCAATTGGTATTTTAAATTTATTTTATCCATATTTTTTATATTGTCATTTTCAATTGTTTTTTTTTTTAATAATAATTTAAATAAACGAATGCAAACGCAACGTAATTAAAAATTAAAAAATTGTTGTTTAAGTCATAAAAAAAAACGAATAGAATTTCTTATATATACCGCACGTTCCCATTCTCAAATAATCATCATTTCTGCGGGTGTCTGAGCGAAACGACGCGATGAATGCGAATATATGGATTTTATTATTTTCACTTTGTGTTTCTGTTTGGTTTTTTTTTGGTTGTTTTATGAAAAAATTTAATAACCCTTTATATGGGGAATCGAGAATCAGAGACCATATAAAATAAAAAAAACATTAAAACAAAGCCAAAAATAATAATAATAATAAAAATAATATATTCAAAATTGAATTCCAATATATATTTTATTATTATTATAAATTATAACTTTATTTGGAATATTTAAATATATTTTATTTTTTTTATATTTAATTGCTTATTTTAAATTAATTATATTTTTTGATATTTGCATTTTTTTTTAAATGGAATAAATTAAATAATAATAATAATAAATTAGTAATCGCATTTTAAGTTTTTTTGGTAAAATGAATCATTGCATGCGAGTTAATTTTTTTAAATGAATTTGTATAGTGAAGGAAAATTTTCGATTTTGATTTTACTCGAAAAACCAATGTCTAAATCGTTCTGAAACCAATTTATTCGAATTTAGCACGCTTTAAAACATAAGTATGCAAATTTTCAGCCCGATAGAACAAACTTAAAGTTTTCAGTGAAAAATTCATTTTTTCATAAGGGGTTAGTATAGCAAAATTTTGGGAAATCTTTGACGGGCCGCATAACTCAAAAACCAATGTCTGAATCGTTCTGAAACCAATTTATTCGAATTTAGCATCCCTTAAAACATAAGTATGCAAATTTTCAGCCCGATAGAACAAACTTAAAGTTTTCGGTGAAAAATCCATTTTTTCATAAGGGGTTAGTATAGCAAAATGTTGGGAAATCTTTGCCGGGCTATAACTCAAAAACCAATGTCTAAATCGTTCTGAAACCAATTTATTCGAATTTAGCGTACCTTAAAACATAAGTATGCAAATTTTCAGCTCGATAGAACAAACTTAAAGTTTTCGGTGAAAAATCCATTTTTTCATAAGGGGTTAGTATAGCAAAATTTTGGGAAATCTTTGCTGGGCTATAACTCAAAAACCAATGTCTAAATCGTTCTAAAACCAATTTATTCGAATTTAGCATCCCTTAAAACATAAGTATGCAAATTTTCAGCCCGATAGAACAAACTTAAAGTTTTCGGTGAAAAATCCATTTTTTCATAAGGGGTTAGTATAGCAAAATGTTGGGAAATCTTTGCAGGGCTATAACTCAAAAACCAATGTCTAAATCGTTCTGAAACCAATTTATTCGGATTTAGCATACCTTAAAACATAAGTATGCAAATTTTCAGCCCGATAGAACAAACTTAAAGGATTCGGTGAAAAATCCATTTTTTCATAAGGGGTTAGTATAGCAAAATGTTGGGAAATCTTTGCAGGGCTATAACTCAAAAACCAATGTCTAAATCGTTCTGAAACCAATTTATTCGGATTTAGCATACCTTAAAACATAAGTATGCAAATTTTCAGCCCGATAGAACAAACTTAAAGTTTTCGGTGAAAAATCCATTTTTTCATAAGGGGTTAGTATAGCAAAATGTTGGGAAATCTTTGCAGGGCTATAACTCAAAAACCAATGTCTAAATCGTTCTGAAACCAATTTATTCGGATTTAGCATACCTTAAAACATAAGTATGCAAATTTTCAGCCCGATAGAACAAACTTAAAGTTTTCGGTGAAAAATCCATTTTTTCATAAGGGGTTAGTATAGCAAAATGTTGGGAAATCTTTGCAGGGCTATAACTCAAAAACCAATGTCTAAATCGTTCTGAAACCAATTTATTCGAATTTAGCACGCTTTAAAACATAAGTATGCAAATTTTCAGCCCGATAGAACAAACTTAAAGTTTTCGGTGAAAAATCCATTTTTTCATAAGGGGTTAGTATAGCAAAATGTTGGGAAATCTTTGCAGGGCTATAACTCAAAAACCAATGTCTAAATCGTTCTGAAACCAATTTATTCGAATTTAGCACGCTTTAAAACATAAGTATGCAAATTTTCAGCCCGATAGAACAAACTTAAAGTTTTCGGTGAAAAATCCATTTTTTCATAAGGGGTTAGTATAGCAAAATGTTGGGAAATCTTTGCAGGGCTATAACTCAAAAACCAATGTCTAAATCGTTCTGAAACCAATTTATTCGGATTTAGCATACCTTAAAACATAAGTATGCAAATTTTCAGCCCGATAGAACAAACTTAAAGGATTCGGTGAAAAATCCATTTTTTCATAAGGGGTTAGTATAGCAAAATGTTGGGAAATCTTTGCAGGGCTATAACTCAAAAACCAATGTCTAAATCGTTCTGAAACCAATTTATTCGGATTTAGCATACCTTAAAACATAAGTATGCAAATTTTCAGCCCGATAGAACAAACTTAAAGTTTTCGGTGAAAAATCCATTTTTTCATAAGGGGTTAGTATAGCAAAATGTTGGGAAATCTTTGCTGGGCTATAACTCAAAAACCAATGTCTAAATCGTTCTGAAACCAATTTATTCGAATTTAGCATACCTTAAAACATAAGTATGCAAATTTTCAGCCCGATAGAACAAACTTAAAGTTTTCGGTGAAAAATCCATTTTTTCATAAGGGGTTAGTATAGCAAAATTTTGGGAAATCTTTGCCGGGCTATAACTCAAAAACCAATGTCTAAATCGTTCTGAAACCAATTTATTCGAATTTAGCACCCTTTAAAACATAAGTATGCAAATTTTCAGCCCGATAGAACAAACTTAAAGTTTTCGGTGAAAAATCCATTTTTTCATAAGGGGTTAGTATAGCAAAATGTTGGGAAATCTTTGCAGGGCTATAACTCAAAAACCAATGTCTAAATCGTTCTGAAACCAATTTATTCGAATTTAGCATACCTTAAAACATAAGTATGCCAATTTTCAGCCCGATAGAACAAACTTAAAGGATTCGGTGAAAAATCCATTTTTTCATAAGGGGTTAGTATAGCAAAATGTTGGGAAATCTTTGCAGGGCTATAACTCAAAAACCAATGTCTAAATCGTTCTGAAACCAATTTATTCGAATTTAGCATACCTTAAAACATAAGTATGCAAGTTTTCAGCTCGATTGCTCAATCTTAAAGGATTCGGTGAAAAATCCATTTTTTCATAAGGGGGTACCCTTTCAAAATGTTGGGAAATCTTTGACGGGCTATAACTCAAAAACCAATGTCTAAATCGTTCTGAAACCAATTTATTCGAATTTAGCATACCTTAAAACATAAGTATGCAAGTTTTCAGCTCGATTGCTCAATCTTAAAGGATTCGGTGAAAAATCCATTTTTTCATAAGGGGGTACCCTTTCAAAATGTTGGGAAATCTTTGACGGGCTATAACTCAAAAACCAATGCCTAAATCGTTCTGAAACCAATTTATTCGAATTTAGCATCCTTTAAAACATAAGTATGCAAATTTTCAGCCCGATAGAACAAACTTAAAGTTTTCGGTGAAAAATCCATTTTTTCATAAGGGGTTAGTATAGCAAAATGTTGGGAAATCTTTGCCGGGCTATAACTCAAAAACCAATGTCTAAATCGTTCTGAAACCAATTTATTCGAATTTAGCATCCTTTAAAACATAAGTATGCAAATTTTCAGCCCGATAGAACAAACTTAAAGTTTTCGGTGAAAAATCAATTTTTTCATAAGGGGTTAGTATAGCAAAATGTTGGGAAATCTTTGCAGGGCTATAACTCAAAAACCAATGTCTAAATCGTTCTGAAACCAATTTATTCGGATTTAGCATACCTTAAAACATAAGTATGCCAATTTTCAGCCCGATAGAACAAACTTAAAGGATTCGGTGAAAAATCCATTTTTTCATAAGGGGTTAGTATAGCAAAATGTTGGGAAATCTTTGCAGGGCTATAACTCAAAAACCAATGTCTAAATCGTTCTGAAACCAATTTATTCGGATTTAGCATACCTTAAAACATAAGTATGCCAATTTTCAGCCCGATAGAACAAACTTAAAGTTTTCGGTGAAAAATCCATTTTTTCATAAGGGGTTAGTATAGCAAAATGTTGGGAAATCTTTGACTGGCCGCATAACTCAAAAACCAATATCTGAATCGTTCTGACGAAAACGAATGATGATGATGATGATGACAATAATTCATAATATAAATAATAATTATTTTATAAATTCATTTATTGAATAATAATAAAAAAAAAACTTGAAATCACACACACAAAATATTTATATAAAGAGAATTAAAAACACACGCATTTTCTTGTTTTGTGCTGTGCGGTATTTTTTTTTTTTTATTTTAAACTGTTATGATTTTTATATAATCTATATTGAAATTGACATGATAATAATTTTGTTTAATTCTGTGATGTGTTTGTTTTATGTATGGTATATGCACTTTGATTTTTTATTAAATTCAGTTTAAATGTTGATAAAATTCGGTACGGCGGACGGACGGGCGACGACCTTTAACATTATTATCATCATAAAAATAGCATAAAAAATATGGTAATGCAAATAAACAAAAAAAAAAAAAGTTTAAATTATCTGGTAATTTATTTTTAATTAAATTCATTTAATTATGTTCTAGTAGTTGTTTTTTTTTTTGGTTGGTTGGTTGTTACTTAACAAAATTTGTGTTGGTTTTTTTTTTTTTTGTGATTTTAAACGTTTCTTTTATCTATTAATTTTCATATACCGTTATATTGTGATTGTATCTTTTATGATATCGCGGTAAAAAATAACCGTGGATTCGATTTCGGTTGGTCGTCGTGTCAGTGAGTTTCTATTTCATTTAGGAAAAGTGTTGTGATGTGGTTTGCAAAAAAAAAAATAGAAAAATAGAAAAAGAAATTGATTGTAAATGAATCAAAAAAAAAATATATAAGAATGAAAAAAAAAAGTGTTTAATGTGTTTGTGTTGTTGTGCTTATGAAAAAGTGAAATGAGTGAATATGATTTTGGTTTGTTTTGATAATTGTGTTGTTGTTAAAATTTATTCAATTGTGTCCAGAACATCCACAAAAATCACCGCAAAACAATCAACCAAAAACTACAAGAAACATCTGAATTTCATTTCACCGCAGTTAGTATACAAAAATTTTATTTACATTTTGTAGGCCTTAGAAAAAATTCGGTTTTTTTTTTCACAGCAGAAAGTATACAAAAATTTTGTTCATGATTTGTATAGAAATTGTATAGAAATCGGTTGTTTTTTTTTCACCGCGCAGTTGGTATTCAAAAAATGTTCATAAATCAAAAACCAATTGGAAAATGTTTATTTAAACGTTGGATATCTTTAAATAATCCCTTTTCCGATTAATTCTGACAATTTGCGGCCTAATTTCAAGTTTTCATAAATCAATAAACAATTGAAAAATGTATAATTAAACATTGTTTATCCTTAAATATTCCGTTTCCCGATTGATTCCCGCAATTTGCAGCCTGATTCGTGGAAATTTATAGGATAGTTTTCAGGATACTTCACAGGATCGGCCGCATAACTCAAAAACCATTTGATCAATCTACTTGAAACTTGAATATTCTTCTATCTACACTGCCTCTATTATGAGTAACTCCGCAAAAAATTTCATCTCGATTCTTTTCCCTCCCGATTATGATTACATTATGATTGAGTTTTTCTTGTGTTTTTTTTTTTTGTATTATTATTATTATTATTGTGTATGATTCATTTGAATATCAATCGTATTATAATATACTATTAAAATAATAATAATCATATATATCATAATTTTTTATAAACAATTATGCAACAAAGTCTGCACATAACCAATTTTTTTTTTTATTTTCTTGTTAATTTATATTACATAAAACTGTGGTGTGCGTAGTAATAATATATAGAATAAATTGTTTTTAAATATAATATAAACGACTTGGTGGTGCCGTTGATAAAGCATCCAACCCAATTGCGGGTGGTCACGAGTTCAAATCCTGGCCGGAAAATTTTTTCTGTGCTTTTTATGATTTGAATTCATGAACTAAGTCACCATTTATTCATTGGGATCAAATTAATGAATATCTTTGGTATATTGTGTCGGACGCAGCCAAAGATTTACAAAGTCTACTACACACACATATTCGCAATTATATATGAAAGTATATAACAAATACTCATCATCATTATTAAAATTACATTAATAATTATAATATTAATGATTTCTAATTCCGGTAAAAGCCAAAGGCCCTAGCAGCCATAGTGCTTATTAAAAACTAATGTTGGCATTTTACATACATCATTAGTTGTTAAATAATAATAATAATAATAAATATAATATTTACGATGACAAAGCGAACTGATTGACTGAGGAGAGTATGGATAAATGAAAAAAAAAATATCAATAAATAAATACTCGATAGTGTAATATAAAAAAATATAAACATATATAACTTTTAAGATTAAATGAATAATGAATTGATTTCTGTTTTTTTTTGTTGATTGTTGATCGATTTTGGTTTTTGGAATGTGCGAACTCGCAATAATAAAAAAATATATTCTTATCAGTTATATTTAAAAACACATCGAGATCAAGATTTTTTTCTTATTTTATTTATAAAATCGCAATATATATATATATATATATAGTTAAAAGCCTACGCACCTGAATAAACAAATCAATTGTGTTGTGTTTTTTTTACAATACAAAATAAAACATTATGAAAGAAAAAAAAACTGCAAGAATAAGGAAAAAAAAAACTAATTAAGATTGCGAATTGTAAAGGGAAAAGGCAAAAATCAAAACAAAATATATAAAATATATTAAAACACAATAACAAATACCACTATTTGTTATGTTCTCATTTAAACAACGAATAATTTCTTATTATTGATAAAATTCTCATATTTTTATGCGTAAGCAATTTTTATTTTTCTGTTCTTTTTCATTAATATATATATTATTTTTTATTATTATTATTATTGTTATTAAAAATAATTTTCTAAATATAAAACGATTTTTATATAACTTCTTCTTATATTATTTCTTCGTATAATTTTCTCGTAATATTTTGTTTATTTTATTTAATAAAAATTCAAAAGAAATACAATAAGTAATAATAATAATAATAATAAAAAAAATAAATAAATCTACCGGAAATTTAAAATATCAACAATTTTAGTTTCAATTTTGTTTGGAAACTGCTTTACTTTGTTTGGTTTCGTTGGATAGATAATTAAATTCTCTAAAAAAAAAAACGTTTCCTTATCAAGCGAATTCTATAGTAAAACAAATGAACAAATTCTATAGTAAAAATAGGAAAATGTTAAAAATTGTTGGAAAGGTAATTTCCAATTTGCTCTTTTAGCAAAAAATGTCATTCAATAGGGGTTTTTTAAAGAAAATCGTATGGAAAATTACAATTAAGCCGGAAAATTTCGTCGTAATGAACTTAAAGCAAAAAGTAAATATAGATATACTATGAATACCTTTGATGTCAATAACCTTTGTAAAAATAAAACAAATGAGAAAGCTCTCTACAAACCCATTCTAATATGATAAATAAATAAAATGGTTATTTTTAAAAATGGCCACTTTATTTATGTATAAAGACACAGAGAAAACATCCGTGAGAGAGAACGATGAGTAAAAAGTAAACTTGCCGACAGAGAGTATTTAAATAAATAAAGGCGTGTAATAATTTATTATCTCTCATCGCATTAAGATGGCCGATTATTTGTACATATCATTACATAGCATAAATTGCGTAAAATTTGAAAGCTTTCCATTACCATTGCAGCACCTCTTTGAGAAGCAAATTGCCATTCGTAAAATATAATTAATGATTAATGATCATTTGATGATTTTAACATTATCTAATATATGGTGAAGTATCATTTTTTGAGTAGTTATTATAAAGTGTGTAGTAAATTAAATTGTCTATATAAAAATAGATTTTTTCTATTTATGAATGGAATTCCATCGAGAGGGTATTTTTTTTTGTATTGGATTTATTTAGTTTTTTAAATTTTTTGTGTACATTTTCGGAGGTGAGGCATTGGTGACGTTTAACTTTTATTTTAATTATTATTATGTTTGGTAAATATCCGTTTGGTAAAATTCTCTATCATTCGAAAATCAGGGTTTCAAAAGAAAATCATATAGAAAATTGCAATTATTTTGCAACCAATTGAGATACAATAACATTCATCATTTTTCGCTTTAGATTCACCCCTAAAAACTATACCATTTGTGATAAATTTCACCCTTAAAAATTGAAATGATTCGAGGTTCAGTTTTACTAATTAACGGTAAAAAAATTATTTTTTATAATATAAGGGGTGTAGTAAAAACACTATAACTCAGCAACCAATTGAGATACAATAACCGGGTTGCATTCGTTGGAAAGATAATTAAATTCTCTAAAAACTTCCCTTATCAAGCGAATAGGGTTGTTGAACAAATTCTATAGTAAAAATTGGAAAATGTTTAAAATTTTCAATTTACATAGACTTTTTGTTTGGGTACCCCCAAATATTATTGTAAATTCGAAAAATTCATCATTTTTCGCTTAAGATTCACCCCTAAAAACTATACCATTTCTGATAAATTTCACCCTTAAAAATTGAAAGGATTCGAGTTTCCGTTTTACTAATTAAAGGTAAAAAAATTATTTTTTATAATTTAAGGGGTGTAGTAAAAACACTATAACTCAGCAACCAATTGAGATACAATAACCGGGTTGCATTCGTTGGAAAGATAATTAAATTCTCTAAAAACTTCCCTTATCAAGCGAATAGGGTTGTTGAACAAATTCTATAGTAAAAATTGGAAAATGTTTAAAATTTTCAATTTACATAGACTTTTTGTTTGGGCACCCCCAAATATTATTGTAAATTCGGAAAATTCATCATTTTTCGCTTAAGATTCACCCCTAAAAACTATACCATTTCTGATAAATTTCACCCTTAAAAATTGAAAGGATTCGAGTTTCAGTTTTACTAATTAACGGTAAAAAAATTATTTTTTATAATATAAGGGGTGTAGTAAAAACACTATAACTCAGCAACCAATTGAGATACAATAACCGCGTTGCATGCGTTGGAAAGATAATTAAATTCTCTAAAAACTTCCCTTATCAAGCGAATAGGGTTGTTGAACAAATTCTATAGTAAAAATTGGAAAATGTTTAAAATTTTCAATTTACATAGACTTTTTGTTTGGGCACCCCCAAATATTATTGTAAATTCGGAAAATTCATCATTTTTCGCTTAAGATTCACCCCTAAAAACTATACCATTTCTGATAAATTTCACCCTTAAAAATTGAAAGGATTCGAGTTTCAGTTTTACTAATTAACGGTAAAAAAATTATTTTTTATAATATAAGGGGTGTAGTAAAAACACTATAACTCAGCAACCAATTGAGATACAATAACCGGGTTGCATTCGTTGGAAAGATAATTAAATTCTCTAAAAACTTCCATTATCAAGTGAATAGGGTTGTTGAACAAATTCTATAGTAAAAATTGGAAAATGTTTAAAATTTTCAATTTACATAGACTTTTTGTTTGGGCACCCCCAAATATTATTGTAAATTCGGAAAATTCATCATTTTTCGCTTAAGATTCACCCCTAAAAACTATACCATTTCTGATAAATTTCACCCTTAAAAATTGAAATGATTCGAGGTTCAGTTTTACTAATTAACGGTAAAAAAATTATTTTTTAAAATATAAGGGGTGTAGTAAAAACACTATAACTCAGCAACCAATTGAGATACAATAACCGGGTTGCATTCGTTGGAAAGATAATTAAATTCTCTAAAAACTTCCCTTATCAAGCGAATAGGGTTGTTGAACAAATTCTATATTAAAAATTGGAAAATGTTTAAAATTTTCAATTTACATAGACTTTTTGTTTGGGCACCCCCAAATATTATTGTAAATTCGGAAAATTCATCATTTTTCGCTTAAGATTCACCCCTAAAAACTATACCATTTCTGATAAATTTCACCCTTAAAAATTGAAAGGATTCGAGGTTCAGTTTTACTAATTAAAGGTAAAAAAATTATTTTTTATAATATAAAGGGTGTAGTAAAAACACTATAACTCAGCAACCAATTGAGATACAATAACCGGGTTGCATTCGTTGGAAAGATAATTAAATTCTCTAAAAACTTCCCTTATCAAGCAAATAGGGTTGTTGAACACATTCTATAGTAAAAATTGGAAAATGTTTAAAATTTTCAATTTACATAGACTTTTTGTTTGGGCACCCCCAAATATTATTGTAAATTCGGAAAATTCATCATTTTTCGCTTAAGATTCACCCCTAAAAACTTTACCATTTCTGATAAATTTCACCCTTAAAAATTGAAAGGATTCGAGGTTCAGTCTTACTAATTAAAGGTAAAAAAATTATTTTTTATAATATAAAGGGTGTAGTAAAAACACCATAACTCAGCAAACAATTGAGATACAATAACCGGGTTGCATTCGTTGGAAAGATAATTAAATTCTCTAAAAACTTCCCTTATCAAGCGAATAGGGTTGTTGAACAAATTCTATAGTAAAAATTGGAAAATGTTTAAAATTTTCAATTTACATAGACTTTTTGTTTGGGTACCCCCAAATATTATTGTAAATTAGGAAAATTCATCATTTTTCGCTTAAGATTCACCCCTAAAAACTATACCATTTCTGATAAATTTCACCCTTAAAAATTGAAAGGATTCGAGGTTCAGTTTTACTAATTAACGGTAAAAAAATTATTTTTTATAATATAAGGGGTGTAGTAAAAACACTATAACTCAGCAACCAATTGAGATACAATAACCGGGTTGCATTCGTTGGAAAGATAATTAAATTCTCTAAAAACTTCCCTTATCAAGCGAATAGGGTTGTTGAACAAATTCTATATTAAAAATTGGAAAATGTTTAAAATTTTCAATTTACATAGACTTTTTGTTTGGGCACCCCCAAATATTATTGTAAATTCGGAAAATTCATCATTTTTCGCTTAAGATTCACCCCTAAAAACTATACCATTTCTGATAAATTTCACCCTTAAAAATTGAAAGGATTCGAGGTTCAGTTTTACTAATTAAAGGTAAAAAAATTATTTTTTATAATATAAAGGGTGTAGTAAAAACACTATAACTCAGCAACCAATTGAGATACAATAACCGGGTTGCATTCGTTGGAAAGATAATTAAATTCTCTAAAAACTTCCCTTATCAAGCGAATAGGGTTGTTGAACAAATTCTATATTAAAAATTGGAAAATGTTTAAAATTTTCAATTTACATAGACTTTTTGTTTGGGCACCCCCAAATATTATTGTAAATTCGGAAAATTCATCATTTTTCGCTTAAGATTCACCCCTAAAAACTATACCATTTCTGATAAATTTCACCCTTAAAAATTGAAAGGATTCGAGTTTCAGTTTTACTAATTAACGGTAAAAAAATTATTTTTTATAATATAAGGGGTGTAGTAAAAACACTATAACTCAGCAACCAATTGAGATACAATAACCGGGTTGCATTCGTTGGAAAGATAATTAAATTCTCTAAAAACTTCCATTATCAAGTGAATAGGGTTGTTGAACAAATTCTATAGTAAAAATTGGAAAATGTTTAAAATTTTCAATTTACATAGACTTTTTGTTTGGGCACCCCCAAATATTATTGTAAATTCGGAAAATTCATCATTTTTCGCTTAAGATTCACCCCTAAAAACTATACCATTTCTGATAAATTTCACCCTTAAAAATTGAAAGGATTCGAGTTTCAGTTTTACTAATTAACGGTAAAAAAATTATTTTTTATAATATAAGGGGTGTAGTAAAAACACTATAACTCAGCAACCAATTGAGATACAATAACCGGGTTGCATTCGTTGGAAAGATAATTAAATTCTCTAAAAACTTCCCTTATCAAGCGAATAGGGTTGTTGAACAAATTCTATATTAAAAATTGGAAAATGTTTAAAATTTTCAATTTACATAGACTTTTTGTTTGGGCACCCCCAAATATTATTGTAAATTCGGAAAATTCATCATTTTTCGCTTAAGATTCACCCCTAAAAACTATACCATTTCTGATAAATTTCACCCTTAAAAATTGAAAGGATTCGAGGTTCAGTTTTACTAATTAAAGGTAAAAAAATTATTTTTTATAATATAAAGGGTGTAGTAAAAACACTATAACTCAGCAACCAATTGAGATACAATAACCGGGTTGCATTCGTTGGAAAGATAATTAAATTCTCTAAAAACTTCCCTTATCAAGCAAATAGGGTTGTTGAACACATTCTATAGTAAAAATTGGAAAATGTTTAAAATTTTCAATTTACATAGACTTTTTGTTTGGGCACCCCCAAATATTATTGTAAATTCGGAAAATTCATCATTTTTCGCTTAAGATTCACCCCTAAAAACTTTACCATTTCTGATAAATTTCACCCTTAAAAATTGAAAGGATTCGAGGTTCAGTCTTACTAATTAAAGGTAAAAAAATTATTTTTTATAATATAAAGGGTGTAGTAAAAACACCATAACTCAGCAAACAATTGAGATACAATAACCGGGTTGCATTCGTTGGAAAGATAATTAAATTCTCTAAAAACTTCCCTTATCAAGCGAATAGGGTTGTTGAACAAATTCTATAGTAAAAATTGGAAAATGTTTAAAATTTTCAATTTACATAGACTTTTTGTTTGGGTACCCCCAAATATTATTGTAAATTAGGAAAATTCATCATTTTTCGCTTAAGATTCACCCCTAAAAACTATACCATTTCTGATAAATTTCACCCTTAAAAATTGAAAGGATTCGAGGTTCAGTTTTACTAATTAACGGTAAAAAAATTATTTTTTATAATATAAGGGGTGTAGTAAAAACACTATAACTCAGCAACCAATTGAGATACAATAACCGGGTTGCATTCGTTGGAAAGATAATTAAATTCTCTAAAAACTTCCCTTATCAAGCGAATAGGGTTGTTGAACAAATTCTATAGTAAAAATTGGAAAATGTTTAAAATTTTCAATTTACATAGACTTTTTGTTTGGGCACCCCCAAATATTATTGTAAATTCGGAAAATTCATCATTTTTCGCTTAAGATTCACCCCTAAAAACTATACCATTTCTGATAAATTTCACCCTTAAAAATTGAAAGGATTCGAGTTTCAGTTTTACTAATTAACGGTAAAAAAATTATTTTTTATAATATAAGGGGTGTAGTAAAAACACTATAACTCAGCAACCAATTGAGATACAATAACCGGGTTGCATTCGTTGGAAAGATAATTAAATTCTCTAAAAACTTCCCTTATCAAGCGAATAGGGTTGTTGAACAAATTCTATAGTAAAAATTGGAAAATGTTTAAAATTTTCAATTTACATAGACTTTTTGTTTGGGCACCCCCAAATATTATTGTAAATTCGGAAAATTCATCATTTTTCGCTTAAGATTCACCCCTAAAAACTATACCATTTCTGATAAATTTCACCCTTAAAAATTGAAAGGATTCGAGGTTCAGTTTTACTAATTAACGGTAAAAAAATTATTTTTTATAATATAAGGGGTGTAGTAAAAACACTATAACTCAGCAACCAATTGAGATACAATAACCGGGTTGCATTCGTTGGAAAGATAATTAAATTCTCTAAAAACTTCCCTTATCAAGCGAATAGAGTTGTTGAACAAATTCGATAGTAAAAATTGGAAAATGTTTAAAATTTTCAATTTACATAGACTTTTTGTTTGGGCACCCCCAAATATTATTGTAAATTCGGAAAATTCATCATTTTTCGCTTAAGATTCACCCCTAAAAACTATACCATTTGTGATAAATTTCACCCTTAAAAATTGAAAGGATTCGAGGTTCAGTTTTACTAATTAAAGGTAAAAAAATTATTTTTTATAATATAAGGGGTGTAGTAAAAACACTATAACTCAGCAACCAATTGAGATACAATAACCGGGTTGCATTCGTTGGAAAGATAATTAAATTCTCTAAAAACTTCCCTTATCAAGCGAATAGGGTTGTTGAACAAATTCTATAGTAAAAATTGGAAAATGTTTAAAATTTTCAATTTACATAGACTTTTTGTTTGGGCACCCCCAAATATTATTGTAAATTCGGAAAATTCATCATTTTTCGCTTAAGATTCACCCCTAAAAACTATACCATTTCTGATAAATTTCACCCTTAAAATTGAAAGGATTCGAGGTTCAGTTTTACTAATTAACGGTAAAAAAATTATTTTTTATAATATAAGGGGTGTAGTAAAAACACTATAACTCAGCAACCAATAGAGATATAATAACCGGGTTGCATTCGTTGGAAAGACAATTAAATTCTCTAAAAACTTCCCTTATCAAGCGAATAGGGTTGTTGAACAAATTCTATAGTAAAAATTGGAAAATGTTTAAAATTTTCAATTTACATAGACTTTTTGTTTGGGCACCCCCAAATATTATTGTAAATTCGGAAAATTCATCATTTTTCGCTTAAGATTCACCCCTAAAAACTATACCATTTCTGATAAATTTCACCCTTAAAAATTGAAATGATTCGAGGTTCAGTTTTACTAATTAACGGTAAAAAAATTATTTTTTAAAATATAAGGGGTGTAGTAAAAACACTATAACTCAGCAACCAATAGAGATACAATAACCGGGTTACATTCGTTGGAAAGATAATTAAATTCTCTAAAAACTTCCCTTATCAAGCGAATAGGGTTGTTGAACAAATTCTATATTAAAAATTGGAAAATGTTTAAAATTTTCAATTTACATAGACTTTTTGTTTGGGCACCCCCAAATATTATTGTAAATTCGGAAAATTCATCATTTTTCGCTTAAGATTCACCCCTAAAAACTATACCATTTCTGATAAATTTCACCCTTAAAAATTGAAAGGATTCGAGTTTCAGTTTTACTAATTAACGGTAAAAAAATTATTTTTTATAATATAAGGGGTGTAGTAAAAACACTATAACTCAGCAACCAATTGAGATACAATAACCGGGTTGCATTCGTTGGAAAGATAATTAAATTCTCTAAAAACTTCCATTATCAAGTGAATAGGGTTGTTGAACAAATTCTATAGTAAAAATTGGAAAATGTTTAAAATTTTCAATTTACATAGACTTTTTGTTTGGGCACCCCCAAATATTATTGTAAATTCGGAAAATTCATCATTTTTCGCTTAAGATTCACCCCTAAAAACTATACCATTTCTGATAAATTTCACCCTTAAAAATTGAAAGGATTCGAGTTTCAGTTTTACTAATTAACGGTAAAAAAATTATTTTTTATAATATAAGGGGTGTAGTAAAAACACTATAACTCAGCAACCAATTGAGATACAATAACCGGGTTGCATTCGTTGGAAAGATAATTAAATTCTCTAAAAACTTCCCTTATCAAGCGAATAGGGTTGTTGAACAAATTCTATATTAAAAATTGGAAAATGTTTAAAATTTTCAATTTACATAGACTTTTTGTTTGGGCACCCCCAAATATTATTGTAAATTCGGAAAATTCATCATTTTTCGCTTAAGATTCACCCCTAAAAACTATACCATTTCTGATAAATTTCACCCTTAAAAATTGAAAGGATTCGAGGTTCAGTTTTACTAATTAAAGGTAAAAAAATTATTTTTTATAATATAAAGGGTGTAGTAAAAACACTATAACTCAGCAACCAATTGAGATACAATAACCGGGTTGCATTCGTTGGAAAGATAATTAAATTCTCTAAAAACTTCCCTTATCAAGCAAATAGGGTTGTTGAACACATTCTATAGTAAAAATTGGAAAATGTTTAAAATTTTCAATTTACATAGACTTTTTGTTTGGGCACCCCCAAATATTATTGTAAATTCGGAAAATTCATCATTTTTCGCTTAAGATTCACCCCTAAAAACTTTACCATTTCTGATAAATTTCACCCTTAAAAATTGAAAGGATTCGAGGTTCAGTCTTACTAATTAAAGGTAAAAAAATTATTTTTTATAATATAAAGGGTGTAGTAAAAACACCATAACTCAGCAAACAATTGAGATACAATAACCGGGTTGCATTCGTTGGAAAGATAATTAAATTCTCTAAAAACTTCCCTTATCAAGCGAATAGGGTTGTTGAACAAATTCTATAGTAAAAATTGGAAAATGTTTAAAATTTTCAATTTACATAGACTTTTTGTTTGGGTACCCCCAAATATTATTGTAAATTAGGAAAATTCATCATTTTTCGCTTAAGATTCACCCCTAAAAACTATACCATTTCTGATAAATTTCACCCTTAAAAATTGAAAGGATTCGAGGTTCAGTTTTACTAATTAACGGTAAAAAAATTATTTTTTATAATATAAGGGGTGTAGTAAAAACACTATAACTCAGCAACCAATTGAGATACAATAACCGGGTTGCATTCGTTGGAAAGATAATTAAATTCTCTAAAAACTTCCCTTATCAAGCGAATAGGGTTGTTGAACAAATTCTATAGTAAAAATTGGAAAATGTTTAAAATTTTCAATTTACATAGACTTTTTGTTTGGGCACCCCCAAATATTATTGTAAATTCGGAAAATTCATCATTTTTCGCTTAAGATTCACCCCTAAAAACTATACCATTTCTGATAAATTTCACCCTTAAAAATTGAAAGGATTCGAGTTTCAGTTTTACTAATTAACGGTAAAAAAATTATTTTTTATAATATAAGGGGTGTAGTAAAAACACTATAACTCAGCAACCAATTGAGATACAATAACCGGGTTGCATTCGTTGGAAAGATAATTAAATTCTCTAAAAACTTCCCTTATCAAGCGAATAGGGTTGTTGAACAAATTCTATAGTAAAAATTGGAAAATGTTTAAAATTTTCAATTTACATAGACTTTTTGTTTGGGCACCCCCAAATATTATTGTAAATTCGGAAAATTCATCATTTTTCGCTTAAGATTCACCCCTAAAAACTATACCATTTCTGATAAATTTCACCCTTAAAAATTGAAAGGATTCGAGGTTCAGTTTTACTAATTAACGGTAAAAAAATTATTTTTTATAATATAAGGGGTGTAGTAAAAACACTATAACTCAGCAACCAATTGAGATACAATAACCGGGTTGCATTCGTTGGAAAGATAATTAAATTCTCTAAAAACTTCCCTTATCAAGCGAATAGAGTTGTTGAACAAATTCGATAGTAAAAATTGGAAAATGTTTAAAATTTTCAATTTACATAGACTTTTTGTTTGGGCACCCCCAAATATTATTGTAAATTCGGAAAATTCATCATTTTTCGCTTAAGATTCACCCCTAAAAACTATACCATTTGTGATAAATTTCACCCTTAAAAATTGAAAGGATTCGAGGTTCAGTTTTACTAATTAAAGGTAAAAAAATTATTTTTTATAATATAAGGGGTGTAGTAAAAACACTATAACTCAGCAACCAATTGAGATACAATAACCGGGTTGCATTCGTTGGAAAGATAATTAAATTCTCTAAAAACTTCCCTTATCAAGCGAATAGGGTTGTTGAACAAATTCTATAGTAAAAATTGGAAAATGTTTAAAATTTTCAATTTACATAGACTTTTTGTTTGGGCACCCCCAAATATTATTGTAAATTCGGAAAATTCATCATTTTTCGCTTAAGATTCACCCCTAAAAACTATACCATTTCTGATAAATTTCACCCTTAAAATTGAAAGGATTCGAGGTTCAGTTTTACTAATTAACGGTAAAAAAATTATTTTTTATAATATAAGGGGTGTAGTAAAAACACTATAACTCAGCAACCAATAGAGATATAATAACCGGGTTGCATTCGTTGGAAAGACAATTAAATTCTCTAAAAACTTCCCTTATCAAGCGAATAGGGTTGTTGAACAAATTCTATAGTAAAAATTGGAAAATGTTTAAAATTTTCAATTTACATAGACTTTTTGTTTGGGCACCCCCAAATATTATTGTAAATTCGGAAAATTCATCATTTTTCGCTTAAGATTCACCCCTAAAAACTATACCATTTCTGATAAATTTCACCCTTAAAAATTGAAATGATTCGAGGTTCAGTTTTACTAATTAACGGTAAAAAAATTATTTTTTAAAATATAAGGGGTGTAGTAAAAACACTATAACTCAGCAACCAATAGAGATACAATAACCGGGTTACATTCGTTGGAAAGATAATTAAATTCTCTAAAAACTTCCCTTATCAAGCGAATAGGGTTGTTGAACAAATTCTATAGTAAAAATTGGAAAATGTTTAAAATTTTCAATTTACATAGACTTTTTGTTTGGGCACCCCCAAATATTATTGTAAATTCGGAAAATTCATCATTTTTCGCTTAAGATTCACCCCTAAAAACTATACCATTTCTGATAAATTTCACCCTTAAAAATTGAAAGGATTCGAGTTTCAGTTTTACTAATTAACGGTAAAAAAATTATTTTTTATAATATAAGGGGTGTAGTAAAAACACTATAACTCAGCAACCAATTGAGATACAATAACCGGGTTGCATTCGTTGGAAAGATAATTAAATTCTCTAAAAACTTCCCTTATCAAGCGAATAGGGTTGTTGAACAAATTCTATAGTAAAAATTGGAAAATGTTTAAAATTTTCAATTTACATAGACTTTTTGTTTGGGCACCCCCAAATATTATTGTAAATTCGGAAAATTCATCATTTTTCGCTTAAGATTCACCCCTAAAAACTTTACCATTTCTGATAAATTTCACCCTTAAAAATTGAAAGGATTCGAGGTTCAGTCTTACTAATTAAAGGTAAAAAAATTATTTTTTATAATATAAAGGGTGTAGTAAAAACACCATAACTCAGCAAACAATTGAGATACAATAACCGGGTTGCATTCGTTGGAAAGATAATTAAATTCTCTAAAAACTTCCCTTATCAAGCGAATAGGGTTGTTGAACAAATTCTATAGTAAAAATTGGAAAATGTTTAAAATTTTCAATTTACATAGACTTTTTGTTTGGGTACCCCCAAATATTATTGTAAATTAGGAAAATTCATCATTTTTCGCTTAAGATTCACCCCTAAAAACTATACCATTTCTGATAAATTTCACCCTTAAAAATTGAAAGGATTCGAGGTTCAGTTTTACTAATTAACGGTAAAAAAATTATTTTTTATAATATAAGGGGTGTAGTAAAAACACTATAACTCAGCAACCAATTGAGATACAATAACCGGGTTGCATTCGTTGGAAAGATAATTAAATTCTCTAAAAACTTCCCTTATCAAGCGAATAGGGTTGTTGAACAAATTCTATAGTAAAAATTGGAAAATGTTTAAAATTTTCAATTTACATAGACTTTTTGTTTGGGCACCCCCAAATATTATTGTAAATTCGGAAAATTCATCATTTTTCGCTTAAGATTCACCCCTAAAAACTATACCATTTCTGATAAATTTCACCCTTAAAAATTGAAAGGATTCGAGTTTCAGTTTTACTAATTAACGGTAAAAAAATTATTTTTTATAATATAAGGGGTGTAGTAAAAACACTATAACTCAGCAACCAATTGAGATACAATAACCGGGTTGCATTCGTTGGAAAGATAATTAAATTCTCTAAAAACTTCCCTTATCAAGCGAATAGGGTTGTTGAACAAATTCTATAGTAAAAATTGGAAAATGTTTAAAATTTTCAATTTACATAGACTTTTTGTTTGGGCACCCCCAAATATTATTGTAAATTCGGAAAATTCATCATTTTTCGCTTAAGATTCACCCCTAAAAACTATACCATTTCTGATAAATTTCACCCTTAAAAATTGAAAGGATTCGAGGTTCAGTTTTACTAATTAACGGTAAAAAAATTATTTTTTATAATATAAGGGGTGTAGTAAAAACACTATAACTCAGCAACCAATTGAGATACAATAACCGGGTTGCATTCGTTGGAAAGATAATTAAATTCTCTAAAAACTTCCCTTATCAAGCGAATAGAGTTGTTGAACAAATTCGATAGTAAAAATTGGAAAATGTTTAAAATTTTCAATTTACATAGACTTTTTGTTTGGGCACCCCCAAATATTATTGTAAATTCGGAAAATTCATCATTTTTCGCTTAAGATTCACCCCTAAAAACTATACCATTTGTGATAAATTTCACCCTTAAAAATTGAAAGGATTCGAGGTTCAGTTTTACTAATTAAAGGTAAAAAAATTATTTTTTATAATATAAGGGGTGTAGTAAAAACACTATAACTCAGCAACCAATTGAGATACAATAACCGGGTTGCATTCGTTGGAAAGATAATTAAATTCTCTAAAAACTTCCCTTATCAAGCGAATAGGGTTGTTGAACAAATTCTATAGTAAAAATTGGAAAATGTTTAAAATTTTCAATTTACATAGACTTTTTGTTTGGGCACCCCCAAATATTATTGTAAATTCGGAAAATTCATCATTTTTCGCTTAAGATTCACCCCTAAAAACTATACCATTTCTGATAAATTTCACCCTTAAAATTGAAAGGATTCGAGGTTCAGTTTTACTAATTAACGGTAAAAAAATTATTTTTTATAATATAAGGGGTGTAGTAAAAACACTATAACTCAGCAACCAATAGAGATATAATAACCGGGTTGCATTCGTTGGAAAGACAATTAAATTCTCTAAAAACTTCCCTTATCAAGCGAATAGGGTTGTTGAACAAATTCTATAGTAAAAATTGGAAAATGTTTAAAATTTTCAATTTACATAGACTTTTTGTTTGGGCACCCCCAAATATTATTGTAAATTCGGAAAATTCATCATTTTTCGCTTAAGATTCACCCCTAAAAACTATACCATTTCTGATAAATTTCACCCTTAAAAATTGAAATGATTCGAGGTTCAGTTTTACTAATTAACGGTAAAAAAATTATTTTTTAAAATATAAGGGGTGTAGTAAAAACACTATAACTCAGCAACCAATAGAGATACAATAACCGGGTTACATTCGTTGGAAAGATAATTAAATTCTCTAAAAACTTCCCTTATCAAGCGAATAGGGTTGTTGAACAAATTCTATAGTAAAAATTGGAAAATGTTTAAAATTTTCAATTTACATAGACTTTTTGTTTGGGCACCCCCAAATATTATTGTAAATTCGGAAAATTCATCATTTTTCGCTTAAGATTCACCCCTAAAAACTATACCATTTCTGATAAATTTCACCCTTAAAAATTGAAAGGATTCGAGTTTCAGTTTTACTAATTAACGGTAAAAAAATTATTTTTTATAATATAAGGGGTGTAGTAAAAACACTATAACTCAGCAACCAATTGAGATACAATAACCGGGTTGCATTCGTTGGAAAGATAATTAAATTCTCTAAAAACTTCCCTTATCAAGCGAATAGGGTTGTTGAACAAATTCTATAGTAAAAATTGGAAAATGTTTAAAATTTTCAATTTACATAGACTTTTTGTTTGGGCACCCCCAAATATTATTGTAAATTCGGAAAATTCATCATTTTTCGCTTAAGATTCACCCCTAAAAACTTTACCATTTCTGATAAATTTCACCCTTAAAAATTGAAAGGATTCGAGGTTCAGTCTTACTAATTAAAGGTAAAAAAATTATTTTTTATAATATAAAGGGTGTAGTAAAAACACCATAACTCAGCAAACAATTGAGATACAATAACCGGGTTGCATTCGTTGGAAAGATAATTAAATTCTCTAAAAACTTCCCTTATCAAGCGAATAGGGTTGTTGAACAAATTCTATAGTAAAAATTGGAAAATGTTTAAAATTTTCAATTTACATAGACTTTTTGTTTGGGTACCCCCAAATATTATTGTAAATTAGGAAAATTCATCATTTTTCGCTTAAGATTCACCCCTAAAAACTATACCATTTCTGATAAATTTCACCCTTAAAAATTGAAAGGATTCGAGGTTCAGTTTTACTAATTAACGGTAAAAAAATTATTTTTTATAATATAAGGGGTGTAGTAAAAACACTATAACTCAGCAACCAATTGAGATACAATAACCGGGTTACATTCGTTGGAAAGATAATTAAATTCTCTAAAAACTTCCCTTATCAAGCGAATAGGGTTGTTGAACAAATTCTATAGTAAAAATTGGAAAATGTTTAAAATTTTCAATTTACATAGACTTTTTGTTTGGGCACCCCCAAATATTATTGTAAATTCGGAAAATTCATCATTTTTCGCTTAAGATTCACCCCTAAAAACTATACCATTTCTGATAAATTTCACCCTTAAAAATTGAAAGGATTCGAGTTTCAGTTTTACTAATTAACGGTAAAAAAATTATTTTTTATAATATAAGGGGTGTAGTAAAAACACTATAACTCAGCAACCAATTGAGATACAATAACCGGGTTGCATTCGTTGGAAAGATAATTAAATTCTCTAAAAACTTCCCTTATCAAGCGAATAGGGTTGTTGAACAAATTCTATAGTAAAAATTGGAAAATGTTTAAAATTTTCAATTTACATAGACTTTTTGTTTGGGCACCCCCAAATATTATTGTAAATTCGGAAAATTCATCATTTTTCGCTTAAGATTCACCCCTAAAAACTATACCATTTCTGATAAATTTCACCCTTAAAAATTGAAAGGATTCGAGGTTCAGTTTTACTAATTAACGGTAAAAAAATTATTTTTTATAATATAAGGGGTGTAGTAAAAACACTATAACTCAGCAACCAATTGAGATACAATAACCGGGTTGCATTCGTTGGAAAGATAATTAAATTCTCTAAAAACTTCCCTTATCAAGCGAATAGAGTTGTTGAACAAATTCGATAGTAAAAATTGGAAAATGTTTAAAATTTTCAATTTACATAGACTTTTTGTTTGGGCACCCCCAAATATTATTGTAAATTCGGAAAATTCATCATTTTTCGCTTAAGATTCACCCCTAAAAACTATACCATTTGTGATAAATTTCACCCTTAAAAATTGAAAGGATTCGAGGTTCAGTTTTACTAATTAAAGGTAAAAAAATTATTTTTTATAATATAAGGGGTGTAGTAAAAACACTATAACTCAGCAACCAATTGAGATACAATAACCGGGTTGCATTCGTTGGAAAGATAATTAAATTCTCTAAAAACTTCCCTTATCAAGCGAATAGGGTTGTTGAACAAATTCTATAGTAAAAATTGGAAAATGTTTAAAATTTTCAATTTACATAGACTTTTTGTTTGGGCACCCCCAAATATTATTGTAAATTCGGAAAATTCATCATTTTTCGCTTAAGATTCACCCCTAAAAACTATACCATTTCTGATAAATTTCACCCTTAAAATTGAAAGGATTCGAGGTTCAGTTTTACTAATTAACGGTAAAAAAATTATTTTTTATAATATAAGGGGTGTAGTAAAAACACTATAACTCAGCAACCAATAGAGATATAATAACCGGGTTGCATTCGTTGGAAAGACAATTAAATTCTCTAAAAACTTCCCTTATCAAGCGAATAGGGTTGTTGAACAAATTCTATAGTAAAAATTGGAAAATGTTTAAAATTTTCAATTTACATAGACTTTTTGTTTGGGCACCCCCAAATATTATTGTAAATTCGGAAAATTCATCATTTTTCGCTTAAGATTCACCCCTAAAAACTATACCATTTCTGATAAATTTCACCCTTAAAAATTGAAATGATTCGAGGTTCAGTTTTACTAATTAACGGTAAAAAAATTATTTTTTAAAATATAAGGGGTGTAGTAAAAACACTATAACTCAGCAACCAATAGAGATACAATAACCGGGTTACATTCGTTGGAAAGATAATTAAATTCTCTAAAAACTTCCCTTATCAAGCGAATAGGGTTGTTGAACAAATTCTATAGTAAAAATTGGAAAATGTTTAAAATTTTCAATTTACATAGACTTTTTGTTTGGGCACCCCCAAATATTATTGTAAATTCGGAAAATTCATCATTTTTCGCTTAAGATTCACCCCTAAAAACTATACCATTTCTGATAAATTTCACCCTTAAAAATTGAAAGGATTCGAGTTTCAGTTTTACTAATTAACGGTAAAAAAATTATTTTTTATAATATAAGGGGTGTAGTAAAAACACTATAACTCAGCAACCAATTGAGATACAATAACCGGGTTGCATTCGTTGGAAAGATAATTAAATTCTCTAAAAACTTCCCTTATCAAGCGAATAGGGTTGTTGAACAAATTCTATAGTAAAAATTGGAAAATGTTTAAAATTTTCAATTTACATAGACTTTTTGTTTGGGCACCCCCAAATATTATTGTAAATTCGGAAAATTCATCATTTTTCGCTTAAGATTCACCCCTAAAAACTTTACCATTTCTGATAAATTTCACCCTTAAAAATTGAAAGGATTCGAGGTTCAGTCTTACTAATTAAAGGTAAAAAAATTATTTTTTATAATATAAAGGGTGTAGTAAAAACACCATAACTCAGCAAACAATTGAGATACAATAACCGGGTTGCATTCGTTGGAAAGATAATTAAATTCTCTAAAAACTTCCCTTATCAAGCGAATAGGGTTGTTGAACAAATTCTATAGTAAAAATTGGAAAATGTTTAAAATTTTCAATTTACATAGACTTTTTGTTTGGGTACCCCCAAATATTATTGTAAATTAGGAAAATTCATCATTTTTCGCTTAAGATTCACCCCTAAAAACTATACCATTTCTGATAAATTTCACCCTTAAAAATTGAAAGGATTCGAGGTTCAGTTTTACTAATTAACGGTAAAAAAATTATTTTTTATAATATAAGGGGTGTAGTAAAAACACTATAACTCAGCAACCAATTGAGATACAATAACCGGGTTGCATTCGTTGGAAAGATAATTAAATTCTCTAAAAACTTCCCTTATCAAGCGAATAGGGTTGTTGAACAAATTCTATAGTAAAAATTGGAAAATGTTTAAAATTTTCAATTTACATAGACTTTTTGTTTGGGCACCCCCAAATATTATTGTAAATTCGGAAAATTCATCATTTTTCGCTTAAGATTCACCCCTAAAAACTATACCATTTCTGATAAATTTCACCCTTAAAAATTGAAAGGATTCGAGTTTCAGTTTTACTAATTAACGGTAAAAAAATTATTTTTTATAATATAAGGGGTGTAGTAAAAACACTATAACTCAGCAACCAATTGAGATACAATAACCGGGTTGCATTCGTTGGAAAGATAATTAAATTCTCTAAAAACTTCCCTTATCAAGCGAATAGGGTTGTTGAACAAATTCTATAGTAAAAATTGGAAAATGTTTAAAATTTTCAATTTACATAGACTTTTTGTTTGGGCACCCCCAAATATTATTGTAAATTCGGAAAATTCATCATTTTTCGCTTAAGATTCACCCCTAAAAACTATACCATTTCTGATAAATTTCACCCTTAAAAATTGAAAGGATTCGAGGTTCAGTTTTACTAATTAACGGTAAAAAAATTATTTTTTATAATATAAGGGGTGTAGTAAAAACACTATAACTCAGCAACCAATTGAGATACAATAACCGGGTTGCATTCGTTGGAAAGATAATTAAATTCTCTAAAAACTTCCCTTATCAAGCGAATAGAGTTGTTGAACAAATTCGATAGTAAAAATTGGAAAATGTTTAAAATTTTCAATTTACATAGACTTTTTGTTTGGGCACCCCCAAATATTATTGTAAATTCGGAAAATTCATCATTTTTCGCTTAAGATTCACCCCTAAAAACTATACCATTTGTGATAAATTTCACCCTTAAAAATTGAAAGGATTCGAGGTTCAGTTTTACTAATTAAAGGTAAAAAAATTATTTTTTATAATATAAGGGGTGTAGTAAAAACACTATAACTCAGCAACCAATTGAGATACAATAACCGGGTTGCATTCGTTGGAAAGATAATTAAATTCTCTAAAAACTTCCCTTATCAAGCGAATAGGGTTGTTGAACAAATTCTATAGTAAAAATTGGAAAATGTTTAAAATTTTCAATTTACATAGACTTTTTGTTTGGGCACCCCCAAATATTATTGTAAATTCGGAAAATTCATCATTTTTCGCTTAAGATTCACCCCTAAAAACTATACCATTTCTGATAAATTTCACCCTTAAAATTGAAAGGATTCGAGGTTCAGTTTTACTAATTAACGGTAAAAAAATTATTTTTTATAATATAAGGGGTGTAGTAAAAACACTATAACTCAGCAACCAATAGAGATATAATAACCGGGTTGCATTCGTTGGAAAGACAATTAAATTCTCTAAAAACTTCCCTTATCAAGCGAATAGGGTTGTTGAACAAATTCTATAGTAAAAATTGGAAAATGTTTAAAATTTTCAATTTACATAGACTTTTTGTTTGGGCACCCCCAAATATTATTGTAAATTCGGAAAATTCATCATTTTTCGCTTAAGATTCACCCCTAAAAACTATACCATTTCTGATAAATTTCACCCTTAAAAATTGAAATGATTCGAGGTTCAGTTTTACTAATTAACGGTAAAAAAATTATTTTTTAAAATATAAGGGGTGTAGTAAAAACACTATAACTCAGCAACCAATAGAGATACAATAACCGGGTTACATTCGTTGGAAAGATAATTAAATTCTCTAAAAACTTCCCTTATCAAGCGAATAGGGTTGTTGAACAAATTCTATAGTAAAAATTGGAAAATGTTTAAAATTTTCAATTTACATAGACTTTTTGTTTGGGCACCCCCAAATATTATTGTAAATTCGGAAAATTCATCATTTTTCGCTTAAGATTCACCCCTAAAAACTATACCATTTCTGATAAATTTCACCCTTAAAATTGAAAGGATTCGAGGTTCAGTTT
This sequence comes from Dilophus febrilis, assembly GCA_958336335.1. Taxonomy (NCBI): domain Eukaryota; kingdom Metazoa; phylum Arthropoda; class Insecta; order Diptera; family Bibionidae; genus Dilophus; species Dilophus febrilis. Next base: position 29,995,907 of record OY284473.1, on the reverse strand, counting down.
TACTAATTAACGGTAAAAAAATTATTTTTTATAATATAAGGGGTGTAGTAAAAACACTATAACTCAGCAACCAATAGAGATATAATAACCGGGTTGCATTCGTTGGAAAGACAATTAAATTCTCTAAAAACTTCCCTTATCAAGCGAATAGGGTTGTTGAACAAATTCTATAGTAAAAATTGGAAAATGTTTAAAATTTTCAATTTACATAGACTTTTTGTTTGGGCACCCCCAAATATTATTGTAAATTCGGAAAATTCATCATTTTTCGCTTAAGATTCACCCCTAAAAACTATACCATTTCTGATAAATTTCACCCTTAAAAATTGAAAGGATTTGAGGTTCAGTTTTACTAATTAACGGTAAAAAAATTATTTTTTATAATATAAGGGGTGTAGTAAAAACACTATAACTCAGCAACCAATTGAGATACAATAACCGGGTTACATTCGTTGGAAAGATAATTAAATTCTCTAAAAACTTCCCTTATCAAGCGAATAGGGTTGTTGAACAAATTCTATAGTAAAAATTGGAAAACGTTTAAAATTTTCAATTTACATAGACTTTTTGTTTGGGCACCCCCAAATATTATTGTAAATTCGGAAAATTCATCATTTTTCGCTTAAGATTCACCCCTAAAAACTATACCATTTCTGATAAATTTCACCCTTAAAAATTGAAAGGATTCGAGGTTCAGTTTTACTAATTAACGGTAAAAAAATTATTTTTTATAATATAAGGGGTGTAGTAAAAACACTATAACTCAGCAACCAATTGAGATACAATAACCGGGTTGCATTCGTTGGAAAGATAATTAAATTCTCTAAAAACTTCCCTTATCAAGCGAATAGGGTTGTTGAACAAATTCTATAGTAAAAATTGGAAAATGTTTAAAATTGTCAATTTACATAGACTTTTTGTTTGGGCACCCCCAAATATTATTGTAAATTCGGAAAATTCATCATTTTTCGCTTAAGATTCACCCCTAAAAACTATACCATTTCTGATAAATTTCACCCTTAAAATTGAAAGGATTCGAGGTTCAGTTTTACTAATTAACGGTAAAAAAATTATTTTTTATAATATAAGGGGTGTAGTAAAAACACTATAACTCAGCAACCAATAGAGATATAATAACCGGGTTGCATTCGTTGGAAAGACAATTAAATTCTCTAAAAACTTCCCTTATCAAGCGAATAGGGTTGTTGAACAAATTCTATAGTAAAAATTGGAAAATGTTTAAAATTTTCAATTTACATAGACTTTTTGTTTGGGCACCCCCAAATATTATTGTAAATTCGGAAAATTCATCATTTTTCGCTTAAGATTCACCCCTAAAAACTATACCATTTCTGATAAATTTCACCCTTAAAAATTGAAATGATTCGAGGTTCAGTTTTACTAATTAACGGTAAAAAAATTATTTTTTAAAATATAAGGGGTGTAGTAAAAACACTATAACTCAGCAACCAATAGAGATACAATAACCGGGTTACATTCGTTGGAAAGATAATTAAATTCTCTAAAAACTTCCCTTATCAAGCGAATAGGGTTGTTGAACAAATTCTATAGTAAAAATTGGAAAATGTTTAAAATTTTCAATTTACATAGACTTTTTGTTTGGGCACCCCCAAATATTATTGTAAATTCGGAAAATTCATCATTTTTCGCTTAAGATTCACCCCTAAAAACTATACCATTTCTGATAAATTTCACCCTTAAAAATTGAAAGGATTCGAGGTTCAGTTTTACTAATTAACGGTAAAAAAATTATTTTTTATAATATAAGGGGTGTAGTAAAAACACTATAACTCAGCAACCAATTGAGATACAATAACCGGGTTGCATTCGTTGGAAAGATAATTAAATTCTCTAAAAACTTCCCTTATCAAGCGAATAGAGTTGTTGAACAAATTCGATAGTAAAAATTGGAAAATGTTTAAAATTTTCAATTTACATAGACTTTTTGTTTGGGCACCCCCAAATATTATTGTAAATTCGGAAAATTCATCATTTTTCGCTTAAGATTCACCCCTAAAAACTATACCATTTCTGATAAATTTCACCCTTAAAAATTGAAAGGATTCGAGGTTCAGTTTTACTAATTAACGGTAAAAAAATTATTTTTTATAATATAAGGGGTGTAGTAAAAACACTATAACTCAGCAACCAATTGAGATACAATAACCGGGTTGCATTCGTTGGAAAGATAATTAAATTCTCTAAAAACTTCCCTTATCAAGCGAATAGAGTTGTTGAACAAATTCGATAGTAAAAATTGGAAAATGTTTAAAATTTTCAATTTACATAGACTTTTTGTTTGGGCACCCCCAAATATTATTGTAAATTCGGAAAATTCATCATTTTTCGCTTAAGATTCACCCCTAAAAACTATACCATTTGTGATAAATTTCACCCTTAAAAATTGAAAGGATTCGAGGTTCAGTTTTACTAATTAAAGGTAAAAAAATTATTTTTTATAATATAAGGGGTGTAGTAAAAACACTATAACTCAGCAACCAATTGAGATACAATAACCGGGTTGCATTCGTTGGAAAGATAATTAAATTCTCTAAAAACTTCCCTTATCAAGCGAATAGGGTTGTTGAACAAATTCTATAGTAAAAATTGGAAAATGTTTAAAATTTTCAATTTACATAGACTTTTTGTTTGGGCACCCCCAAATATTATTGTAAATTCGGAAAATTCATCATTTTTCGCTTAAGATTCACCCCTAAAAACTATACCATTTCTGATAAATTTCACCCTTAAAATTGAAAGGATTCGAGGTTCAGTTTTACTAATTAACGGTAAAAAAATTATTTTTTATAATATAAGGGGTGTAGTAAAAACACTATAACTCAGCAACCAATAGAGATATAATAACCGGGTTGCATTCGTTGGAAAGACAATTAAATTCTCTAAAAACTTCCCTTATCAAGCGAATAGGGTTGTTGAACAAATTCTATAGTAAAAATTGGAAAATGTTTAAAATTTTCAATTTACATAGACTTTTTGTTTGGGCACCCCCAAATATTATTGTAAATTCGGAAAATTCATCATTTTTCGCTTAAGATTCACCCCTAAAAACTATACCATTTCTGATAAATTTCACCCTTAAAAATTGAAAGGATTTGAGGTTCAGTTTTACTAATTAACGGTAAAAAAATTATTTTTTATAATATAAGGGGTGTAGTAAAAACACTATAACTCAGCAACCAATTGAGATACAATAACCGGGTTACATTCGTTGGAAAGATAATTAAATTCTCTAAAAACTTCCCTTATCAAGCGAATAGGGTTGTTGAACAAATTCTATAGTAAAAATTGGAAAACGTTTAAAATTTTCAATTTACATAGACTTTTTGTTTGGGCACCCCCAAATATTATTGTAAATTCGGAAAATTCATCATTTTTCGCTTAAGATTCACCCCTAAAAACTATACCATTTCTGATAAATTTCACCCTTAAAAATTGAAAGGATTCGAGGTTCAGTTTTACTAATTAACGGTAAAAAAATTATTTTTTATAATATAAGGGGTGTAGTAAAAACACTATAACTCAGCAACCAATTGAGATACAATAACCGGGTTGCATTCGTTGGAAAGATAATTAAATTCTCTAAAAACTTCCCTTATCAAGCGAATAGGGTTGTTGAACAAATTCTATAGTAAAAATTGGAAAATGTTTAAAATTGTCAATTTACATAGACTTTTTGTTTGGGCACCCCCAAATATTATTGTAAATTCGGAAAATTCATCATTTTTCGCTTAAGATTCACCCCTAAAAACTATACCATTTCTGATAAATTTCACCCTTAAAATTGAAAGGATTCGAGGTTCAGTTTTACTAATTAACGGTAAAAAAATTATTTTTTATAATATAAGGGGTGTAGTAAAAACACTATAACTCAGCAACCAATAGAGATATAATAACCGGGTTGCATTCGTTGGAAAGACAATTAAATTCTCTAAAAACTTCCCTTATCAAGCGAATAGGGTTGTTGAACAAATTCTATAGTAAAAATTGGAAAATGTTTAAAATTTTCAATTTACATAGACTTTTTGTTTGGGCACCCCCAAATATTATTGTAAATTCGGAAAATTCATCATTTTTCGCTTAAGATTCACCCCTAAAAACTATACCATTTCTGATAAATTTCACCCTTAAAAATTGAAATGATTCGAGGTTCAGTTTTACTAATTAACGGTAAAAAAATTATTTTTTAAAATATAAGGGGTGTAGTAAAAACACTATAACTCAGCAACCAATAGAGATACAATAACCGGGTTACATTCGTTGGAAAGATAATTAAATTCTCTAAAAACTTCCCTTATCAAGCGAATAGGGTTGTTGAACAAATTCTATAGTAAAAATTGGAAAATGTTTAAAATTTTCAATTTACATAGACTTTTTGTTTGGGCACCCCCAAATATTATTGTAAATTCGGAAAATTCATCATTTTTCGCTTAAGATTCACCCCTAAAAACTATACCATTTCTGATAAATTTCACCCTTAAAAATTGAAAGGATTCGAGGTTCAGTTTTACTAATTAACGGTAAAAAAATTATTTTTTATAATATAAGGGGTGTAGTAAAAACACTATAACTCAGCAACCAATTGAGATACAATAACCGGGTTGCATTCGTTGGAAAGATAATTAAATTCTCTAAAAACTTCCCTTATCAAGCGAATAGAGTTGTTGAACAAATTCGATAGTAAAAATTGGAAAATGTTTAAAATTTTCAATTTACATAGACTTTTTGTTTGGGCACCCCCAAATATTATTGTAAATTCGGAAAATTCATCATTTTTCGCTTAAGATTCACCCCTAAAAACTATACCATTTCTGATAAATTTCACCCTTAAAAATTGAAAGGATTCGAGGTTCAGTTTTACTAATTAACGGTAAAAAAATTATTTTTTATAATATAAGGGGTGTAGTAAAAACACTATAACTCAGCAACCAATTGAGATACAATAACCGGGTTGCATTCGTTGGAAAGATAATTAAATTCTCTAAAAACTTCCCTTATCAAGCGAATAGAGTTGTTGAACAAATTCGATAGTAAAAATTGGAAAATGTTTAAAATTTTCAATTTACATAGACTTTTTGTTTGGGCACCCCCAAATATTATTGTAAATTCGGAAAATTCATCATTTTTCGCTTAAGATTCACCCCTAAAAACTATACCATTTGTGATAAATTTCACCCTTAAAAATTGAAAGGATTCGAGGTTCAGTTTTACTAATTAAAGGTAAAAAAATTATTTTTTATAATATAAGGGGTGTAGTAAAAACACTATAACTCAGCAACCAATTGAGATACAATAACCGGGTTGCATTCGTTGGAAAGATAATTAAATTCTCTAAAAACTTCCCTTATCAAGCGAATAGGGTTGTTGAACAAATTCTATAGTAAAAATTGGAAAATGTTTAAAATTTTCAATTTACATAGACTTTTTGTTTGGGCACCCCCAAATATTATTGTAAATTCGGAAAATTCATCATTTTTCGCTTAAGATTCACCCCTAAAAACTATACCATTTCTGATAAATTTCACCCTTAAAATTGAAAGGATTCGAGGTTCAGTTTTACTAATTAACGGTAAAAAAATTATTTTTTATAATATAAGGGGTGTAGTAAAAACACTATAACTCAGCAACCAATAGAGATATAATAACCGGGTTGCATTCGTTGGAAAGACAATTAAATTCTCTAAAAACTTCCCTTATCAAGCGAATAGGGTTGTTGAACAAATTCTATAGTAAAAATTGGAAAATGTTTAAAATTTTCAATTTACATAGACTTTTTGTTTGGGCACCCCCAAATATTATTGTAAATTCGGAAAATTCATCATTTTTCGCTTAAGATTCACCCCTAAAAACTATACCATTTCTGATAAATTTCACCCTTAAAAATTGAAAGGATTTGAGGTTCAGTTTTACTAATTAACGGTAAAAAAATTATTTTTTATAATATAAGGGGTGTAGTAAAAACACTATAACTCAGCAACCAATTGAGATACAATAACCGGGTTACATTCGTTGGAAAGATAATTAAATTCTCTAAAAACTTCCCTTATCAAGCGAATAGGGTTGTTGAACAAATTCTATAGTAAAAATTGGAAAACGTTTAAAATTTTCAATTTACATAGACTTTTTGTTTGGGCACCCCCAAATATTATTGTAAATTCGGAAAATTCATCATTTTTCGCTTAAGATTCACCCCTAAAAACTATACCATTTCTGATAAATTTCACCCTTAAAAATTGAAAGGATTCGAGGTTCAGTTTTACTAATTAACGGTAAAAAAATTATTTTTTATAATATAAGGGGTGTAGTAAAAACACTATAACTCAGCAACCAATTGAGATACAATAACCGGGTTGCATTCGTTGGAAAGATAATTAAATTCTCTAAAAACTTCCCTTATCAAGCGAATAGGGTTGTTGAACAAATTCTATAGTAAAAATTGGAAAATGTTTAAAATTGTCAATTTACATAGACTTTTTGTTTGGGCACCCCCAAATATTATTGTAAATTCGGAAAATTCATCATTTTTCGCTTAAGATTCACCCCTAAAAACTATACCATTTCTGATAAATTTCACCCTTAAAAATTGAAAGGATTCGAGGTTCAGTTTTACTAATTAACGGTAAAAAAATTATTTTTTATAATATAAGGGGTGTAGTAAAAACACTATAACTCAGCAACCAATTGAGATACAATAACCGGGTTGCATTCGTTGGAAAGATAATTAAATTCTCTAAAAACTTCCCTTATCAAGCGAATAGGGTTGTTGAACAAATTCTATAGTAAAAATTGGAAAATGTTTAAAATTGTCAATTTACATAGACTTTTTGTTTGGGCACCCCCAAATATTATTGTAAATTCGGAAAATTCATCATTTTTCGCTTAAGATTCACCCCTAAAAACTATACCATTTCTGATAAATTTCACCCTTAAAAATTGAAAGGATTCGAGGTTCAGTTTTACTAATTAACGGTAAAAAAATTATTTTTTATAATATAAGGGGTGTAGTAAAAACACTATAACTCAGCAACCAATAGAGATACAATAACCGGGTTACATTCGTTGGAAAGATAATTAAATTCTCTAAAAACTTCCCTTATCAAGCGAATAGGGTTGTTGAACAAATTCTATAGTAAAAATTGGAAAATGTTTAAAATTTTCAATTTACATAGACTTTTTGTTTGGGCACCCCCAAATATTATTGTAAATTCGGAAAATTCATCATTTTTCGCTTAAGATTCACCCCTAAAAACTATACCATTTCTGATAAATTTCACCCTTAAAAATTGAAAGGATTCGAGGTTCAGTTTTACTAATTAACGGTAAAAAAATTATTTTTTATAATATAAGGGGTGTAGTAAAAACACTATAACTCAGCAACCAATTGAGATACAATAACCGGGTTGCATTCGTTGGAAAGATAATTAAATTCTCTAAAAACTTCCCTTATCAAGCGAATAGGGTTGTTGAACAAATTCTATAGTAAAAATTGGAAAATGTTTAAAATTGTCAATTTACATAGACTTTTTGTTTGGGCACCCCCAAATATTATTGTAAATTCGGAAAATTCATCATTTTTCGCTTAAGATTCACCCCTAAAAACTATACCATTTCTGATAAATTTCACCCTTAAAATTGAAAGGATTCGAGGTTCAGTTTTACTAATTAACGGTAAAAAAATTATTTTTTATAATATAAGGGGTGTAGTAAAAACACTATAACTCAGCAACCAATAGAGATATAATAACCGGGTTGCATTCGTTGGAAAGACAATTAAATTCTCTAAAAACTTCCCTTATCAAGCGAATAGGGTTGTTGAACAAATTCTATAGTAAAAATTGGAAAATGTTTAAAATTTTCAATTTACATAGACTTTTTGTTTGGGCACCCCCAAATATTATTGTAAATTCGGAAAATTCATCATTTTTCGCTTAAGATTCACCCCTAAAAACTATACCATTTCTGATAAATTTCACCCTTAAAATTGAAAGGATTCGAGGTTCAGTTTTACTAATTAACGGTAAAAAAATTATTTTTTATAATATAAGGGGTGTAGTAAAAACACTATAACTCAGCAACCAATAGAGATATAATAACCGGGTTGCATTCGTTGGAAAGACAATTAAATTCTCTAAAAACTTCCCTTATCAAGCGAATAGGGTTGTTGAACAAATTCTATAGTAAAAATTGGAAAATGTTTAAAATTTTCAATTTACATAGACTTTTTGTTTGGGCACCCCCAAATATTATTGTAAATTCGGAAAATTCATCATTTTTCGCTTAAGATTCACCCCTAAAAACTATACCATTTCTGATAAATTTCACCCTTAAAAATTGAAATGATTCGAGGTTCAGTTTTACTAATTAACGGTAAAAAAATTATTTTTTAAAATATAAGGGGTGTAGTAAAAACACTATAACTCAGCAACCAATAGAGATACAATAACCGGGTTACATTCGTTGGAAAGATAATTAAATTCTCTAAAAACTTCCCTTATCAAGCGAATAGGGTTGTTGAACAAATTCTATAGTAAAAATTGGAAAATGTTTAAAATTTTCAATTTACATAGACTTTTTGTTTGGGCACCCCCAAATATTATTGTAAATTCGGAAAATTCATCATTTTTCGCTTAAGATTCACCCCTAAAAACTATACCATTTCTGATAAATTTCACCCTTAAAAATTGAAAGGATTCGAGGTTCAGTTTTACTAATTAACGGTAAAAAAATTATTTTTTATAATATAAGGGGTGTAGTAAAAACACTATAACTCAGCAACCAATTGAGATACAATAACCGGGTTGCATTCGTTGGAAAGATAATTAAATTCTCTAAAAACTTCCCTTATCAAGCGAATAGAGTTGTTGAACAAATTCGATAGTAAAAATTGGAAAATGTTTAAAATTTTCAATTTACATAGACTTTTTGTTTGGGCACCCCCAAATATTATTGTAAATTCGGAAAATTCATCATTTTTCGCTTAAGATTCACCCCTAAAAACTATACCATTTGTGATAAATTTCACCCTTAAAAATTGAAAGGATTCGAGGTTCAGTTTTACTAATTAAAGGTAAAAAAATTATTTTTTATAATATAAGGGGTGTAGTAAAAACACTATAACTCAGCAACCAATTGAGATACAATAACCGGGTTGCATTCGTTGGAAAGATAATTAAATTCTCTAAAAACTTCCCTTATCAAGCGAATAGGGTTGTTGAACAAATTCTATAGTAAAAATTGGAAAATGTTTAAAATTTTCAATTTACATAGACTTTTTGTTTGGGCACCCCCAAATATTATTGTAAATTCGGAAAATTCATCATTTTTCGCTTAAGATTCACCCCTAAAAACTATACCATTTCTGATAAATTTCACCCTTAAAAATTGAAAGGATTCGAGGTTCAGTTTTACTAATTAACGGTAAAAAAATTATTTTTTATAATATAAGGGGTGTAGTAAAAACACTATAACTCAGCAACCAATTGAGATACAATAACCGGGTTGCATTCGTTGGAAAGATAATTAAATTCTCTAAAAACTTCCCTTATCAAGCGAATAGAGTTGTTGAACAAATTCGATAGTAAAAATTGGAAAATGTTTAAAATTTTCAATTTACATAGACTTTTTGTTTGGGCACCCCCAAATATTATTGTAAATTCGGAAAATTCATCATTTTTCGCTTAAGATTCACCCCTAAAAACTATACCATTTGTGATAAATTTCACCCTTAAAAATTGAAAGGATTCGAGGTTCAGTTTTACTAATTAAAGGTAAAAAAATTATTTTTTATAATATAAGGGGTGTAGTAAAAACACTATAACTCAGCAACCAATTGAGATACAATAACCGGGTTGCATTCGTTGGAAAGATAATTAAATTCTCTAAAAACTTCCCTTATCAAGCGAATAGGGTTGTTGAACAAATTCTATAGTAAAAATTGGAAAATGTTTAAAATTTTCAATTTACATAGACTTTTTGTTTGGGCACCCCCAAATATTATTGTAAATTCGGAAAATTCATCATTTTTCGCTTAAGATTCACCCCTAAAAACTATACCATTTCTGATAAATTTCACCCTTAAAATTGAAAGGATTCGAGGTTCAGTTTTACTAATTAACGGTAAAAAAATTATTTTTTATAATATAAGGGGTGTAGTAAAAACACTATAACTCAGCAACCAATAGAGATATAATAACCGGGTTGCATTCGTTGGAAAGACAATTAAATTCTCTAAAAACTTCCCTTATCAAGCGAATAGGGTTGTTGAACAAATTCTATAGTAAAAATTGGAAAATGTTTAAAATTTTCAATTTACATAGACTTTTTGTTTGGGCACCCCCAAATATTATTGTAAATTCGGAAAATTCATCATTTTTCGCTTAAGATTCACCCCTAAAAACTATACCATTTCTGATAAATTTCACCCTTAAAAATTGAAAGGATTTGAGGTTCAGTTTTACTAATTAACGGTAAAAAAATTATTTTTTATAATATAAGGGGTGTAGTAAAAACACTATAACTCAGCAACCAATTGAGATACAATAACCGGGTTACATTCGTTGGAAAGATAATTAAATTCTCTAAAAACTTCCCTTATCAAGCGAATAGGGTTGTTGAACAAATTCTATAGTAAAAATTGGAAAACGTTTAAAATTTTCAATTTACATAGACTTTTTGTTTGGGCACCCCCAAATATTATTGTAAATTCGGAAAATTCATCATTTTTCGCTTAAGATTCACCCCTAAAAACTATACCATTTCTGATAAATTTCACCCTTAAAAATTGAAAGGATTCGAGGTTCAGTTTTACTAATTAACGGTAAAAAAATTATTTTTTATAATATAAGGGGTGTAGTAAAAACACTATAACTCAGCAACCAATTGAGATACAATAACCGGGTTGCATTCGTTGGAAAGATAATTAAATTCTCTAAAAACTTCCCTTATCAAGCGAATAGGGTTGTTGAACAAATTCTATAGTAAAAATTGGAAAATGTTTAAAATTGTCAATTTACATAGACTTTTTGTTTGGGCACCCCCAAATATTATTGTAAATTCGGAAAATTCATCATTTTTCGCTTAAGATTCACCCCTAAAAACTATACCATTTCTGATAAATTTCACCCTTAAAATTGAAAGGATTCGAGGTTCAGTTTTACTAATTAACGGTAAAAAAATTATTTTTTATAATATAAGGGGTGTAGTAAAAACACTATAACTCAGCAACCAATAGAGATATAATAACCGGGTTGCATTCGTTGGAAAGACAATTAAATTCTCTAAAAACTTCCCTTATCAAGCGAATAGGGTTGTTGAACAAATTCTATAGTAAAAATTGGAAAATGTTTAAAATTTTCAATTTACATAGACTTTTTGTTTGGGCACCCCCAAATATTATTGTAAATTCGGAAAATTCATCATTTTTCGCTTAAGATTCACCCCTAAAAACTATACCATTTCTGATAAATTTCACCCTTAAAAATTGAAATGATTCGAGGTTCAGTTTTACTAATTAACGGTAAAAAAATTATTTTTTAAAATATAAGGGGTGTAGTAAAAACACTATAACTCAGCAACCAATAGAGATACAATAACCGGGTTACATTCGTTGGAAAGATAATTAAATTCTCTAAAAACTTCCCTTATCAAGCGAATAGGGTTGTTGAACAAATTCTATAGTAAAAATTGGAAAATGTTTAAAATTTTCAATTTACATAGACTTTTTGTTTGGGCACCCCCAAATATTATTGTAAATTCGGAAAATTCATCATTTTTCGCTTAAGATTCACCCCTAAAAACTATACCATTTCTGATAAATTTCACCCTTAAAAATTGAAAGGATTCGAGGTTCAGTTTTACTAATTAACGGTAAAAAAATTATTTTTTATAATATAAGGGGTGTAGTAAAAACACTATAACTCAGCAACCAATTGAGATACAATAACCGGGTTGCATTCGTTGGAAAGATAATTAAATTCTCTAAAAACTTCCCTTATCAAGCGAATAGAGTTGTTGAACAAATTCGATAGTAAAAATTGGAAAATGTTTAAAATTTTCAATTTACATAGACTTTTTGTTTGGGCACCCCCAAATATTATTGTAAATTCGGAAAATTCATCATTTTTCGCTTAAGATTCACCCCTAAAAACTATACCATTTCTGATAAATTTCACCCTTAAAAATTGAAAGGATTCGAGGTTCAGTTTTACTAATTAACGGTAAAAAAATTATTTTTTATAATATAAGGGGTGTAGTAAAAACACTATAACTCAGCAACCAATTGAGATACAATAACCGGGTTGCATTCGTTGGAAAGATAATTAAATTCTCTAAAAACTTCCCTTATCAAGCGAATAGAGTTGTTGAACAAATTCGATAGTAAAAATTGGAAAATGTTTAAAATTTTCAATTTACATAGACTTTTTGTTTGGGCACCCCCAAATATTATTGTAAATTCGGAAAATTCATCATTTTTCGCTTAAGATTCACCCCTAAAAACTATACCATTTGTGATAAATTTCACCCTTAAAAATTGAAAGGATTCGAGGTTCAGTTTTACTAATTAAAGGTAAAAAAATTATTTTTTATAATATAAGGGGTGTAGTAAAAACACTATAACTCAGCAACCAATTGAGATACAATAACCGGGTTGCATTCGTTGGAAAGATAATTAAATTCTCTAAAAACTTCCCTTATCAAGCGAATAGGGTTGTTGAACAAATTCTATAGTAAAAATTGGAAAATGTTTAAAATTTTCAATTTACATAGACTTTTTGTTTGGGCACCCCCAAATATTATTGTAAATTCGGAAAATTCATCATTTTTCGCTTAAGATTCACCCCTAAAAACTATACCATTTCTGATAAATTTCACCCTTAAAATTGAAAGGATTCGAGGTTCAGTTTTACTAATTAACGGTAAAAAAATTATTTTTTATAATATAAGGGGTGTAGTAAAAACACTATAACTCAGCAACCAATAGAGATATAATAACCGGGTTGCATTCGTTGGAAAGACAATTAAATTCTCTAAAAACTTCCCTTATCAAGCGAATAGGGTTGTTGAACAAATTCTATAGTAAAAATTGGAAAATGTTTAAAATTTTCAATTTACATAGACTTTTTGTTTGGGCACCCCCAAATATTATTGTAAATTCGGAAAATTCATCATTTTTCGCTTAAGATTCACCCCTAAAAACTATACCATTTCTGATAAATTTCACCCTTAAAAATTGAAAGGATTTGAGGTTCAGTTTTACTAATTAACGGTAAAAAAATTATTTTTTATAATATAAGGGGTGTAGTAAAAACACTATAACTCAGCAACCAATTGAGATACAATAACCGGGTTACATTCGTTGGAAAGATAATTAAATTCTCTAAAAACTTCCCTTATCAAGCGAATAGGGTTGTTGAACAAATTCTATAGTAAAAATTGGAAAACGTTTAAAATTTTCAATTTACATAGACTTTTTGTTTGGGCACCCCCAAATATTATTGTAAATTCGGAAAATTCATCATTTTTCGCTTAAGATTCACCCCTAAAAACTATACCATTTCTGATAAATTTCACCCTTAAAAATTGAAAGGATTCGAGGTTCAGTTTTACTAATTAACGGTAAAAAAATTATTTTTTATAATATAAGGGGTGTAGTAAAAACACTATAACTCAGCAACCAATTGAGATACAATAACCGGGTTGCATTCGTTGGAAAGATAATTAAATTCTCTAAAAACTTCCCTTATCAAGCGAATAGGGTTGTTGAACAAATTCTATAGTAAAAATTGGAAAATGTTTAAAATTGTCAATTTACATAGACTTTTTGTTTGGGCACCCCCAAATATTATTGTAAATTCGGAAAATTCATCATTTTTCGCTTAAGATTCACCCCTAAAAACTATACCATTTCTGATAAATTTCACCCTTAAAATTGAAAGGATTCGAGGTTCAGTTTTACTAATTAACGGTAAAAAAATTATTTTTTATAATATAAGGGGTGTAGTAAAAACACTATAACTCAGCAACCAATAGAGATATAATAACCGGGTTGCATTCGTTGGAAAGACAATTAAATTCTCTAAAAACTTCCCTTATCAAGCGAATAGGGTTGTTGAACAAATTCTATAGTAAAAATTGGAAAATGTTTAAAATTTTCAATTTACATAGACTTTTTGTTTGGGCACCCCCAAATATTATTGTAAATTCGGAAAATTCATCATTTTTCGCTTAAGATTCACCCCTAAAAACTATACCATTTCTGATAAATTTCACCCTTAAAAATTGAAATGATTCGAGGTTCAGTTTTACTAATTAACGGTAAAAAAATTATTTTTTAAAATATAAGGGGTGTAGTAAAAACACTATAACTCAGCAACCAATAGAGATACAATAACCGGGTTACATTCGTTGGAAAGATAATTAAATTCTCTAAAAACTTCCCTTATCAAGCGAATAGGGTTGTTGAACAAATTCTATAGTAAAAATTGGAAAATGTTTAAAATTTTCAATTTACATAGACTTTTTGTTTGGGCACCCCCAAATATTATTGTAAATTCGGAAAATTCATCATTTTTCGCTTAAGATTCACCCCTAAAAACTATACCATTTCTGATAAATTTCACCCTTAAAAATTGAAAGGATTCGAGGTTCAGTTTTACTAATTAACGGTAAAAAAATTATTTTTTATAATATAAGGGGTGTAGTAAAAACACTATAACTCAGCAACCAATTGAGATACAATAACCGGGTTGCATTCGTTGGAAAGAAAATTAAATTCTCTAAAAACTTCCCTTATCAAGCGAATAGAGTTGTTGAACAAATTCGATAGTAAAAATTGGAAAATGTTTAAAATTTTCAATTTACATAGACTTTTTGTTTGGGCACCCCCAAATATTATTGTAAATTCGGAAAATTCATCATTTTTCGCTTAAGATTCACCCCTAAAAACTATACCATTTCTGATAAATTTCACCCTTAAAATTGAAAGGATTCGAGGTTCAGTTTTACTAATTAACGGTAAAAAAATTATTTTTTATAATATAAGGGGTGTAGTAAAAACACTATAACTCAGCAACCAATAGAGATATAATAACCGGGTTGCATTCGTTGGAAAGACAATTAAATTCTCTAAAAACTTCCCTTATCAAGCGAATAGGGTTGTTGAACAAATTCTATAGTAAAAATTGGAAAATGTTTAAAATTTTCAATTTACATAGACTTTTTGTTTGGGCACCCCCAAATATTATTGTAAATTCGGAAAATTCATCATTTTTCGCTTAAGATTCACCCCTAAAAACTATACCATTTCTGATAAATTTCACCCTTAAAAATTGAAATGATTCGAGGTTCAGTTTTACTAATTAACGGTAAAAAAATTATTTTTTAAAATATAAGGGGTGTAGTAAAAACACTATAACTCAGCAACCAATAGAGATACAATAACCGGGTTACATTCGTTGGAAAGATAATTAAATTCTCTAAAAACTTCCCTTATCAAGCGAATAGGGTTGTTGAACAAATTCTATAGTAAAAATTGGAAAATGTTTAAAATTTTCAATTTACATAGACTTTTTGTTTGGGCACCCCCAAATATTATTGTAAATTCGGAAAATTCATCATTTTTCGCTTAAGATTCACCCCTAAAAACTATACCATTTCTGATAAATTTCACCCTTAAAAATTGAAAGGATTCGAGGTTCAGTTTTACTAATTAACGGTAAAAAAATTATTTTTTATAATATAAGGGGTGTAGTAAAAACACTATAACTCAGCAACCAATTGAGATACAATAACCGGGTTGCATTCGTTGGAAAGATAATTAAATTCTCTAAAAACTTCCCTTATCAAGCGAATAGAGTTGTTGAACAAATTCGATAGTAAAAATTGGAAAATGTTTAAAATTTTCAATTTACATAGACTTTTTGTTTGGGCACCCCCAAATATTATTGTAAATTCGGAAAATTCATCATTTTTCGCTTAAGATTCACCCCTAAAAACTATACCATTTCTGATAAATTTCACCCTTAAAAATTGAAAGGATTCGAGGTTCAGTTTTACTAATTAACGGTAAAAAAATTATTTTTTATAATATAAGGGGTGTAGTAAAAACACTATAACTCAGCAACCAATTGAGATACAATAACCGGGTTGCATTCGTTGGAAAGATAATTAAATTCTCTAAAAACTTCCCTTATCAAGCGAATAGAGTTGTTGAACAAATTCGATAGTAAAAATTGGAAAATGTTTAAAATTTTCAATTTACATAGACTTTTTGTTTGGGCACCCCCAAATATTATTGTAAATTCGGAAAATTCATCATTTTTCGCTTAAGATTCACCCCTAAAAACTATACCATTTGTGATAAATTTCACCCTTAAAAATTGAAAGGATTCGAGGTTCAGTTTTACTAATTAAAGGTAAAAAAATTATTTTTTATAATATAAGGGGTGTAGTAAAAACACTATAACTCAGCAACCAATTGAGATACAATAACCGGGTTGCATTCGTTGGAAAGATAATTAAATTCTCTAAAAACTTCCCTTATCAAGCGAATAGGGTTGTTGAACAAATTCTATAGTAAAAATTGGAAAATGTTTAAAATTTTCAATTTACATAGACTTTTTGTTTGGGCACCCCCAAATATTATTGTAAATTCGGAAAATTCATCATTTTTCGCTTAAGATTCACCCCTAAAAACTATACCATTTCTGATAAATTTCACCCTTAAAATTGAAAGGATTCGAGGTTCAGTTTTACTAATTAACGGTAAAAAAATTATTTTTTATAATATAAGGGGTGTAGTAAAAACACTATAACTCAGCAACCAATAGAGATATAATAACCGGGTTGCATTCGTTGGAAAGACAATTAAATTCTCTAAAAACTTCCCTTATCAAGCGAATAGGGTTGTTGAACAAATTCTATAGTAAAAATTGGAAAATGTTTAAAATTTTCAATTTACATAGACTTTTTGTTTGGGCACCCCCAAATATTATTGTAAATTCGGAAAATTCATCATTTTTCGCTTAAGATTCACCCCTAAAAACTATACCATTTCTGATAAATTTCACCCTTAAAAATTGAAAGGATTTGAGGTTCAGTTTTACTAATTAACGGTAAAAAAATTATTTTTTATAATATAAGGGGTGTAGTAAAAACACTATAACTCAGCAACCAATTGAGATACAATAACCGGGTTACATTCGTTGGAAAGATAATTAAATTCTCTAAAAACTTCCCTTATCAAGCGAATAGGGTTGTTGAACAAATTCTATAGTAAAAATTGGAAAACGTTTAAAATTTTCAATTTACATAGACTTTTTGTTTGGGCACCCCCAAATATTATTGTAAATTCGGAAAATTCATCATTTTTCGCTTAAGATTCACCCCTAAAAACTATACCATTTCTGATAAATTTCACCCTTAAAAATTGAAAGGATTCGAGGTTCAGTTTTACTAATTAACGGTAAAAAAATTATTTTTTATAATATAAGGGGTGTAGTAAAAACACTATAACTCAGCAACCAATTGAGATACAATAACCGGGTTGCATTCGTTGGAAAGATAATTAAATTCTCTAAAAACTTCCCTTATCAAGCGAATAGGGTTGTTGAACAAATTCTATAGTAAAAATTGGAAAATGTTTAAAATTGTCAATTTACATAGACTTTTTGTTTGGGCACCCCCAAATATTATTGTAAATTCGGAAAATTCATCATTTTTCGCTTTAAATTCACCCCTAAAAACTATACCATTTCTGATAAATTTCACCCTTAAAAATTGAAATGATTCGAGGTTCAGTTTTACTAATTAACGGTAAAAAAATTATTTTTTAAAATATAAGGGGTGTAGTAAAAACACTATAACTCAGCAACCAATAGAGATACAATAACCGGGTTGCATTCGTTGGAAAGATAACTAAATTCTCTAAAAACTTTCCTTATCAAGCGAATAGGGTTGTTGAACAAATTCTATAGTAAAAATTGGAAAATGTTTAAAATTGTCAATTTAGATAGACTTTTTGTTTGGGCACCCCCAAATATTATTGTAAATTCGGAAAATTCATCATTTTTCGCTTAAGATTCACTCCTAAAAACTATACCATTTCTGATAAATTTCACCCTTAAAAATTGAAAGGATTCGAGGTTCAGTTTTACTAATTAACGGTAAAAAAATTATTTTTTATAATATAAGGGGTGTAGTAAAAACACTATAACTCAGCAACCAATTGAGATACAATAACCGGGTTGCATTCGTTGGAAAGATAATTAAATTCTCTAAAAACTTCCCTTATCAAGCGAATAGGGTTGTTGAACAAATTCTATAGTAAAAATTGGAAAATGTTTAAAATTTTCAATTTACATAGACTTTTTGTTTGGGCACCCCCAAATATTATTGTAAATTCGGAAAATTCATCATTTTTCGCTTAAGATTCACCCCTAAAAACTATGCCATTTCTGATAAATTTCACCCTTAAAAATTGAAATGATTCGAGGTTCAGTTTTACTAATCAAAGGTAAAAAAATTATTTTTTAGAATATAAGGGGTGTAGTAAAAACACTATAACTCAGCAACCAATAGAGATACAATAACCGGGTTGCATTCGTTGGAAAGATAATTAAATTCTCTAAAAACTTTCCTTATCAAGCGAATAGGGTTGTTGAACAAATTCTATAGTAAAAATTGGAAAATGTTTAAAATTTTCAATTTACATAGACTTTTTGTTTGGGCACCCCCAAATATTATTGTAAATTCGGAAAATTCATCATTTTTCGCTTAAGATTCACCCCTAAAAACTATACCATTTCTGATAAATTTCACCCTTAAAAATTGAAATGATTCGAGGTTCAGTTTTACTAATCAAAGGTAAAAAAATTATTTTTTATAATATAAGGGGTGTAGTAAAAACACTATAACTCAGCAACCAATTGAGATACAATAACCGGGTTGCATTCGTTGGAAAGATAATTAAATTCTCTAAAAACTTTCTTTATCAAGCGAATAGGGTTGTTGAACAAATTCTATAGTAAAAATCGGAAAATCAGAAGACCTTTTTCTATTGATAGAAAATTCCATTCTATTGTGATTCTGAACGTTTTTTCTTTTGTTTGGGAAATTTTCCAACAAAGGACATCGCATTAAATGCAATTACTTTACAATTAAAAAACACATTTAAATTTGTTGTTGTTGTTGTTTTATTTTAATTATATTTCAATACAATTTAAAAATAAAATATATAAAAGAAAAAAAAAAAACTAGTGCCTGTTAAAAAATAAATCAAATATATTTTTTGCATTGGTGAATTTATTTCATTTTAATTTGTTTTGTGTTTGTGTGGGAATTTTGATTAATTATAAATTATTATATAATAATAAAAACTAAACAACAAAATTAATCTTCTTCCTATTCTTCATAAAATCTTAATTATAATTATAATCCACAAAATAATAAACAATTTCTATATATTTAAAAATCTAATCACAAAAATCATAAAAATGTTTAATTAAATCACAAGAAAATCTTTGAGATTGTTTTTTTTTTTTTTTTAAATGATTGATTTTATTAATTTTATTTAATAAAAATCACACATTAAATATATATATATATAATATACAAAAATAAAATATAGAAATAAATTAAATAAAAAAAATAAAAATAAAAATCAAACCTCTGCCATTTAATATACAATATATATTTATTATTATTGTTATTATTATTATTATTTAAATAAAAAATAAATAAAAAAATAATATATTTAAATATAAAAATAAATTATTTAATAAAATTCCCAATATCCCGCGAGCGTGCTCGACGCCGATTGACGATTACCAATAATGAAAATTACAATGGGAAAAACTTTTCACTATAAGAACTTGATTGCCCGTTTCCCGAACTCCGGCCCCCTCCATTACGATTGGGGCTTCTTATTTTTTTTTTTTTTTTTGAATTATAATAATAGTATTTTAAGGAAATTTAAATCTTTAAATTTTTTGATTCCAATCAAATCATTGAGCGGTTCGCTTGGCGTCCATCCCCCCCCCCATTTAACTTCATTTAAATAGATTCTTTAGATCCACCGTAATTAATTATAGGATAAATAAACATAGGATAAATAAACTATAAATAATAAATAAATTCCCCTTATTCCATTTTAAAAATAATATAGTTTTTTTTTCTATGATTTCCCCCCCGCTAATATAATTAAAAAAAAAAACACTTTAAAAAAATAATTCTTATATTAAAAATTATTAAAATCACATTCTGTTCTGTTCTGTTTTGTTTTGTTTTTGATTTATCATCCTTTTTCTTTCCATCCTTTTTTATTATCCTTTTTCATCTATCTCCAATTCATGCTACAAAATATTTGTATCATCCTTTTTTTGTTTTTGGGTTGATGCTTTTAATAATATTATAGAAATTATATCTGATATGTATAAATGAAAAGAAACCATCCGCATTTTAAGAAATTTTTAATGCCAAATTTTTAATTAAAATCTGCATCAGTCCGTGATCCGATGATCTGATGATTAATTCAATATTTATTATTGCTGTTGTTGATGATTATTATTATTATTATTGATATGTGTTTCTGTATGATGATAAATTGGATGAAAATTCCAACTTCCTTGACCATCAAATTCTAATATATGTGTATGAAATTTCCTAAAAAAAAAAAAAGAAAAGACATTTATATTATAGTACAGATCGAGGTTTTTAATGTATATTAATTATTACCATAATGTTGGACGATGCGTTATCGTTAATAGGGTAATGCCAGCCGCTTTTGCCGATTCATATATTGAATGTTCAACATCAATTGATATTGCACTTGTACATTCATCTAATAGAGCGTATTTTGGTCTGAAAATTCACAAACGGGGTTTTTGTTATTTTGAAGATAAACAACAAGAAGAAATAAGAAAGAAATTCTGAGAACAAAAAACACTTACTTATGATAAAATAATCTTGCAATTGCCATTCGTTGTTTTTCACCACCCGATAAAATATCTTTCCAATCTCGTACAACATCAAATTTATCCCTATAAATAAATATAAAAGACATATGGTTATCAAAATCCAAAAAACACCCCTAAATAATTCAAAAAAAACATTTACCTTGCAACGATACTCTCCAGCGAGACAATTTTCAATATATCCTGTAGCATTGTTTCGGTAATTTTTTTCTTTTTCATATCCGCAATCGTATCCGGATAAATTATTTGTTCACGTAAACTACCAATTGATAGATACGGTCGTTGTGGTATATAAAACATACATGATTTACCTTTACGCGGTAATGGAATATATAATTCACCACCGTAAATTGGCCACAATCCACTTAATATCCGAAATAAACTTGATTTACCACAACCATTTGGACCGGTTATCAATAGATGCATACCCGGTTCAATCGATAACGTTAAACTTTGTACAACAATATCACAATTTGGCGTTACAACGGGAACATTTTTTAATGAAATTCTATAGTCAACTGTATAAATAATACGTCCTTTGGCAATCGGTTGACCATTAATCGTTGAAAATTCTAATATACCAGCTGTATTATTAACTAAATTACATTCTTTTAAATAATTAACATCATTTGATGGCGGTGTTGTTGATGTTGTCGCCGACGGTAAATCATCATTGGTTATTGAAAGCTGTTGTTGTTGTTGTTGCTGCTGTTGCTGCAGTTGCAGATGTTGTTGAACAACATTTTTACAATAAATACCATTTGATGTTTCATTGAATACTTTAAGCATACCGGCAACACGACTTGTATAACCGGCTAATGCAACAATTTCTTTATACGATGACATTAAACGTTCAATTGCATCGGCACCCGAAATTAATAAATTACGTGCGGTTGTTAAATATTGTGTACGTTCGCTAACATCAAAATTATCTTTTTTTAATGTTTCCATTGAATAGTGAACCGTTGCCGTACCGTCGACGACCCCCGGAATTCGGATTTCGGAATTATTCGTCGATACAAAATCATTCAATGGTTCTGTTGATTTTGAGGCTAATATCGGCAATGATACCATTATCATTCCCGTACCCGACCAAACGTATTTCATAAAAAATTGTTCCAACATAATGAACCATAATTTTTGTGAAAATATTAAATTCATTTGTTGATGAAGTCGTGTATAGGCTTCACGTAATTGTAATAGTTCAACGCGATGACCACCATAAAATGCAATTTCTTCGGCATTCGTAATGATTCGCGAGTGAATGTGTCGCAAATAACCGTAACGATTTGCTTCTTCCGATACCAATTGACCGAATTTCGGTGATACTAACCGTAAAATATGGGCTGTCGTTGAGATCACCGTGAAACCCAATAATGGACCCGAAAATATATTTGCCTGCATTTTTCGTGATGTTCGCATTAATGCCAAACCAATTAACATCAAATCAAAACATGGTTTTGTCAGGTGGCTGTACAGATGGGCAACCGAACTGGAAAATGTTGAAATGTCTTCGGTTAAACTGTAATAAAATAGAAAGTATTTAAATTAAAATTCATAAGAACTCTTACCATTTGAAATTCTCAAACGAAAATTTCTTATACTATTTTACAAATCGCAATTCAAAGGCTTTTCTGAATGATTTTTCTTTCGGGGAAAGTTTTTCTATAGCTGGGAAACTCATTCAAAGGCTTTTCTGAAGGATTTTCCTTACGGGAAAACTTTTGTATAGTTGGGAAACTCATTCAAAGACTTTTCTGATTGATTTTCCTTACGGGAAAACTTTTGTATGGTTGGGAAACTCATTCAAACGCTTTTCCGAAAGAATTTCCTTTAGGGAAACTTTCTCAATAGATGAAAAATCAATTCAAATGCCTTTCTGAATGATTTTTCTTCCAGAGAATTTTCTCTTTGTATGGAAAACTCATTCAAAGGCTTTTCTGATTGATTTTCCTTGCGGGAAAACTTGTATATAGTTGGGAAACTCATTCAAAAGCCTTTCTGATTGATTTTCTTTACGGGAAAATTTTTCAATGGTTGGGAAACTCATTTAAAGGCTTTTCTGATTGATTTTCCTTACGGGAAAATTTTTCTATAGCTGAAAAACTCATTCAAAGACTTTTCTAAAAGAATTTCCTTTCGGGGAAACTTTTTCTATAGATAGAAAATTCATTTAAAGTCTTTCCGAATCCAAAAAATTTAAACTTACCGATGATCAGCATTTTCAATACGTCCATCCAAATTCGATACCCGATAATAGGTTTGATTTTTAAAATATAATTTGTACGAATGATGAACTAATCGAGTTCTACATACAAAGAAAATGTTAATAATTAATATAAATCAATTTGACTTAAGAAAAAATACATTTCAAAACCTCATCTCACTCACCGAAATGCTAACGCTAATTTATTTTCCAAATACCGAATCATTGAATTGACAAACGTTGCCGGTATCGCAATACCAAACCATTTCAATAGCATTATTGCAAAACGTCGAATATCCTTTTGTACGATAAATTTAACAATAGCACCTTCCATTGCCGCCACATAAATACTTAGGAATGTTCGGGATATCAAACAAATTGTATGAACGGCCAACAGTCCCGTTTCATGACACACAAAACTCGGTATCATAATTTTCAATAATGATTTTAATTGATAGAAAAATTCCAAATTTAAACCAATTAATAATTGATTTTCACTGTGTTGTGTTGTTGATTTTTGTTGTTGTGCAGGCGATGATTCGGAATTTTTGGCAGCCGCTAATAATTTTTCAACTTCTTCGGCAACACCACCACCGCCGCCGACTTTTGTTTTTTTTTTATTTTTATTTCGTTTTTTTTCCATTTTTCCGTTTGTCTGTCGTTTGCCCCCCCGTTCCCCATTCACATTTTCTCGATTTATCATTTGTTGATCTTCATCTTTTTCTTTTTGCTGCTTTCTACATTTATTTTTATTGAATTTCAATTGAAATACATTTGATTTTTGAACTTTATTATTATTATTATTATCATCATTTAAAATGATATTATCACAATTAATTGGGTCATCATCACCGTCATTGTCGTCCTCAGAATCATCATCAGAATCATCATAAGAATCATCATAAGAATCATCTGAATCATCCGAATCATCATCATCATCATTGGCTGTATCATCTGTAAAAAATTGACCATTTTCTAAATCGTCATCTTCTTTATTGTCTCCGTCTTCATCTTCATCATCTTCATCATCTGTATCACGTGAATTCTTTTTATTACGATTTTTTTTTTTATAATATTTTATTTGTTTTTCAATGTGTGGATATGTTAAACGTAAAACATATGCAATGACAGCCGTACCGACGATACCCTTCGATAACGTTAACTTTGAATAACCCAATTCTTCGCATTTGTCAATGGCATCGTCCAAAAATTTTGATACAATTGTCATTTTATTTGTTTTGTTATTTGATTTAAGGTTTTGCAATTGTTTTTTGGTTACTGTCCACTTTGCGTCGTCTTCTTGTTCTTCTTCTTCAATTGATTTTTTGTTGTGGTTTTTTTTCTTATTGTATAGTTGTTTTTCCGGTTTCAATATTAGTAATTAAAAAAAAAAAACATTTTAATTAATTCCATTTCACATCTGCATCGTCGTAGTCGACATTGTAAATTCAATCGAACGACATTTGATTTTATTCTATTGGAAAAACAAAATAAAAAGAAGATATTATTATTATTATATAAAGTCGCTTATTTGATATAGTTGGATATGATCTTGGGGAGAAAAAAAAACAGATTGGTTCCTTGAGCAGCGATCGTCGCTTTGGAATGGAGGATTTTCCAAAGTGGCGATTTTCCTTCAGAACTTTTCATTGGTTTTCTTATTCTTCTTCTGAGTGCGATATCTTGAAAATCCCTTGACGGATCGTTCTGAAAATTTCACTGAGGCTTTATAATCCATTCAGGATGATCTCTGCAAAATATTGCAGTAGGTTTCCTTGGATGATCTTGTCTAGATTTGAGGATATTCCAAGTGGGGTTTTTCAGTGTATTTTTACAAAGGGAAAATTTTAATTTTTCCTTTAATCAATTTCTGAGTGCGATATCTTAAAAATACCTTAATGGATCGTTCTGAAAATTTCACAGAGTCTTTATAATCCATTCAGGATGATCTCTGTAAAATATTGCGGTAGGTTTCCTTGGACGATCTTGTCTAGATTTGAGGATTTTCCAAGTGGGTTTTTTCAATGTATTTTTACAAAGGGAAAATTTTCATTTTTCCTTTAATCAATTTCTGAGTGCGATATCTTGAAAATTCCTTGACGGATCGTTTTGAAAATTTCACAAAGTCTTTATAATCCATTCAGGATGATCTCTGCAAAATATTGCAGTAGGTTTCCTTTGACAATCTTATCTAGATTTGAGGATTTTCCAAATCGATAAAATTTTTCCTAAACAAAATTCTGACAATTTCCTATAGATTATTTTTAAGATCATCGCACGCTGAACCCCCCAGAGACAAAAACACACACCCAAACAGAAAGAAAAGTCTATTTTTTTTATTTATTTCTATATACATTATTATTATTATTGTTTATTACTATATAGAATAATTCTTTATATATATATATAAATATTAATTTTTGTTTGTTTGTTTTGTTTTTGCGATAAAACACACAAAAAATAAAAATAGATAGATAACATTAAAAAATTGCGAATATAATAAAAGAATTCCATAATTTTATTATATATACAAAGCGAAAAGTAAAAAAATCAACAATCACCGCCGCGTATATATACGAATACCAAAAAAAAAAAAAAAAAACAATATATTAAAAAGGTCATATCAATTAATCTAATTATTTATTATATATTGTTTTGTTTTTTTTTGGTTTTTTCTATTTCCATTTCATTTCGCAGTTTCGCAGTTCAAAAAAAGAAAAAAATATTATGTAATATATTTATGTATAATAAATATAATATGTATTAATGATGATGACGTCGACGACGACGACAAAGACTTTTTTTTTTCTTTACGATTGAACAATGATGATAATAATTTTGCGATTGTGTTCTTTCTATATATATATATATATAAATTTTGAATGATAAAATCCAGACACAGCAGCAGCAGAAGCAGAAGCGATTTATTTTTTAATAATAATAATTCAAAGATTATAACAATTCAAAGATGTTTTTGTTGTTGTTTAAATATTTCAAAAAAAAAACAATATATTAATATATATATAAATGACCATGTTCCAGTTTTTCTTATTCAAAGTTAATTCAATAAAAATTCATTCAAAATTTTTTGTTACACACAAAAAAAATCGCATTATTAATAATTTAATCAACTGCTGCTGCTGCTTGTTGTTATTATTTCTATTATTATTATTATTATTATGATTAATAAATAATTAAATTAATAAATTTATGTGTTACGTTGCCGTGGTTGTTGTTGTTGTTGTTGTTATTGTTGCTGTGTATAGAGTAAAGCTATATATACTTTATATTATAAAAGTCATTGATAATTTTTAATTTTTTTTATGGTAATTTCACTTTCCTATATATTATAAAATCTTTCTTCATCAATAGATAATTATATTAATTATAATTTTGTTTTAAAAACAAGAAAAAAAAAATAAAAAAAAGCACTTTACTTAATTATGGGATGTTTTGTAAGATGTTTTTTTTTTTTTTTTTTTTAACAATGCTGAAGAAGAATTCGTTTTAATCTTAGCCAGTTTCCTTTGAAAACCCTGTCGACGATGTCCTTTACATATTCCTTTACTGTGTCCTTACTGTGGAAATTTTCAATTAAATTTCGAAAAATTCCCTTGTGATTTTCTTTGTAAATCTTTCCTAAGTGATTTTTCTGTGAAAATCTTCTACAATTTTCCATGGGAAAACTCTTTACAACTTACAGGGCAAATTCTATTAGATTTTCTTTTGGTAAATCTCATCAATCAATTTACTATATGAAAAGTATTTCCTAGTAGTAGATTTTCCTTGTGAAAATTCTTTACAATTTTACTGTGAAAATCTTCTACAATTTTCCTGTGAAAACTTTTAGCAATTTCCTGTGAAAATCTTCTTCCTTCAATCTTCCTTGTAAAAACTCGCTTAACAATTTCTTGTGAAAACTCTTAGCCATTTTCTTTGCGAAAATCTTTAGAATTCACCATTGAAATTTGATTTGGTAAATGAATTCTATGAAAAAATTCATTATGCTTATTGCTTATAATCAAGTCTAATCAGTCATCGCAGTCCATCACCGTTTTTCACTTCGTTCCTCATCCAATTGCGGATAGATAAATGATGATTACCAATCAATAATTTTTTTGATTTGTATATACTTTCACGCGTGTGTATGTTTGGTTTTGTTTTTTATTTTTTTTATATGACTTTTACTATATAAAATAAAGGCACTATGCTTTCGAGTTGTGTACTTACTGTGAACGTATTTATATTTTTTTGATATAAAAAATCATGAATAAATCATGCGAATATAAAGAAATATGTGAATGTACGTGTATTAGTGTTTTTTTTTTTTTTTTTTGAAATACAAAACAGACAACATAAATTCAAGTATAACAAAAAAAGCAAAAAATAAATAAATTGTAGTTAGAAAATTGTTTTTTTTTTTTTTTGTAATTACACATTTCAATATTATAATATATTAAAATAAATTTCTGTTTTTATAACAAAAAAAAAAAAAAATAAATTACTTGATGTGGAAAAACACGAACTAATTATATTTTTATTTTTTTCTATATAGTGATTAAAATATCATTAATTTTTTGTATTTTTCTTCTATCATTGTGATGTTGATGATTATGATTGTGATTGTGATGATGATGATGATGTTGGGATTGTAAAATATTTACAAATGATACGAGATTGAATTGTGTGTGATGATGCAATCCATATATAATTTATATTTTTTTTATAACATATTGAATAATTGAATTACTTGTTTTTTTTATATGTTATTTTGTTTGTGTGTTTTAATTCCAAAACATTATTTTGAATTGCATTATATATTGCTTTTATATATTTCATTTTAATGTATTTGGAAAATTTTCTATGAATATTATGAACAGTATAAATCCTTACAAAGGCGATTTGAAATGATTTTCTGAATGTACTGGGGAATCTCGAACTTAAAGTTTTCAGTGAAAAATCCATTTTTTTCATAAGGGGTTAGTATAGCAAAATTTTGGGAAATCTTTGCCGGGCTATAACTCAAAAACCAATGTCTAAATCGTTCTGAAACCAATTTATTCGAATTTAGCATACCTTAAAACATAAGTATGCAAATTTTCAGCCCGATAGAGCAAACTTAAAGTTTTCGGTGAAAAATCCATTTTTTCATAAGGGGTTAGTATAGCAAAATGTTGGGAAATCTTTGACGGGCTATAACTCAAAAACCAATGTCTAAATCGTTCTGAAACCAATTTATTCGGATTTAGCATACCTTAAAACATATGTATGCAAATTTTCAGCCCGATTGCTCAAACTTAAAGTTTTCGGTGAAAAATCCATTTTTTCATAAGGGGTTAGTATAGCAAAATGTTGGGAAATCTTTGACGGGCTATAACTCAAAAACCAATGTCTAAATCGTTCTGAAACCAATTTATTCGGATTTAGCATACCTTAAAACATATGTATGCAAATTTTCAGCCCGATTGCTCAAACTTAAAGTTTTCGGTGAAAAATCCATTTTTTCATAAGGGGTTAGTATAGCAAAATGTTGGGAAATCTTTGACGGGCTATAACTCAAAAACCAATGTCTAAATCGTTCTGAAACCAATTTATTCGGATTTAGCATACCTTAAAACATAAGTATGCAAATTTTTAGCCAGATTGTTCAAACTTAAAGTTTTCGGTGAAAAATCCATTTTTTCATAAGGGGTTAGTATAGCAAAATTTTGGGAAATCTTTGACGGGCTATAACTCAAAAACCAATGTCTAAATCGTTCTGAAACCAATTTATTCGAATTTAGCATACCTTAAAACATAAGTATGCAAATTTTCAGCCCGATAGAGCAAACTTAAAGTTCTCGGTGAAAAATCCATTTTTTCATAAGGGGTTAGTATAGCAAAACTTTGGGAAATCTTTGCTGGGCTATAACTCAAAAACCATTGTCTAAATCGTTCTGAAACCAATTTATTCGAATTTAGCATACCTTAAAACATAAGTATGCAAATTTTCAGCCCGATAGAACAAACTTAAAGTTTTCGGTGAAAAATCCATTTTTTCATAAGGGGTTAGTATAGCAAAATGTTGGGAAATCTTTGACGGGCTATAACTCAAAAACCAATGTCTAAATCGTTCTGAAACCAATTTATTCGGATTTAGCATACCTTAAAACATAAGTATGCAAATTTTCAGCCCGATTGCTCAAACTTAAAGTTTTCAGTGAAAAATCCATTTTTTCATAAGGGGTTAGTATAGCAAAATGTTGGGAAATCTTTGCTGGGCTATAACTCAAAAACCATTGTCTAAATCGTTCTGAAACCAATTTATTCGGATTTAGCATCCCTTAAAACATAAGTATGCAAATTTTCAGCCCGATTGCTCAAACTTAAAGTTTTCGGTGAAAAATCCATTTTTTCATAAGGGGTTAGTATAGCAAAATTTTGGGAAATCTTTGCCGGGCCGCATAACTCAAAAACCAATGTCTAAATCGTTCTGAAACCAATTTATTCGGATTAACATACCTTAAAACATAAGTATGCAAATTTTCAGCCCGATTGCTCAAACTTAAAGTTCTCGGTGAAAAATCCATTTTTTCATAAGGGGTTAGTATAGCAAAATTTTGGGAAATCTTTGCCGGGCCGCATAACTCAAAAACCATTATCTAAATCATTCTGAAACCAATTTATTCGAATTTAGCATACCTTAAAACATAAGTATGCAAATTTTCAGTCCGTTCCCTTGAAAAATATGTTTCTTATGATCAGAAATTGATCAGGAAATGTCCTATAGAATGATTTCATGAGATTCCTTACCTTTCATCTCTTCTCATTACTTCTCATCATTGAAAAAACGATTTAGTTTGGCTTGTCCAATTTATTTTATTTTTCTAACTGAACGCTATAACTGAACCCTATTACAATAAAAACCATTATAAAATAGTCAAAAAACCACAAAAAAACGAATTACATCATTTTATAATTTAATTTTAATTTAATTAAATATATAATTAAAATTTTAACCTGTACCTGTATTATGCGCATATTACAATAAATTATATAAGTTTAAAAAAGTCGCAGATTATGTTAAAAAGTAAAGTGTTTTTTTTTTGTATTTAGGTTTATTTCATTTGTTTTGTTATTTCTATTTTCTATTTGCATTTAAATTCAAGAAATTAACACACCAAAATAAAAACGAAAAAATAAATAAAAAAATCTAACTAACAAATAAACAAAGAAAGAAAAAAAAAAAAAAATAAACGAAACTAAATTTTAATTTTAATTTCCATATATTAATTATAAATGTTTTTTTTTTTTTTTTTAAATTTAAGTTTTGTTTTAAACGAATATTAAATTAAATTATTATTATATTATTGATTGCGCGAATGACATTTCAAAATATATATTTTTTTATTTTTTGTATCAATTATTATATGTATATTATTAAAAAGAAACTATATTTTATTTTTATTTTTTTTTTTCCAATTTTTCATGGTCGCAGATGCAGAGAGACATAAATTAAAATATTAATAAATAAATAAAATATCGCAGTGTATATATATATATATATTTCGCTGCTTTGTTTTTTCTTATTATATTTAAGACTACTTTTTCAAAGTTTTTTTATTAAAATATTACAGACTTTTATAATTGAATAATATCGCAATTTATTTATTATTTATTAAATTGTTAACAGAAAGAATACAAAAAAACCGCGATATCCTTCAAAATAAAAGATGGTTAAGTTTGTTAAGTTTGTTTTCTGGAGTTCCGAAATTGTAACATTTTTGATTTTGTTTCCTAGAACAAATCTTTAAAACAAAATACAAGTTTATAGAAAAGGAGCGGAAGGGAATTTCCCTTCTTTATATCTTTATATTAAACATGAAGTGATTATGAATAATAAACGGGATGTTGTTAAAGGTTTTAATCTATCAAAAACCAAAACTTGAAATACTATATACTATATACAGTAAAAACTTATCCGACTGCCTTTGTCTAGAAAAATAATACTTTATTATTATTAAGTATATTTTAAATATATGACGAATTTATAAGACTAAGACGACGACGACGACGACGCTCGATGATGACGGTGATGAATAACTCATAAATTATATATAAGAATACGAACAAATAAAAAAAAAAATGTTGTAATTTATATAAAAATCTAAAACATACAATAAAATAAATTAAAAAAAAAACTAGATTAGATTTTGAAAAGTCATCGCATCAACGCTATAAGAAATAAAATAATAATAATGAAAAAAAAAACACAACACAAACCGTACCATACACAAAAAAAAAAAAAAACACAATAAAAACAGTCCAGTATATTTTCGTAATCGTTTGAGCTTAATATATTTTGTTTATGATTTATTAT
Source organism: Dilophus febrilis (assembly GCA_958336335.1). NCBI lineage: Eukaryota > Metazoa > Arthropoda > Insecta > Diptera > Bibionidae > Dilophus > Dilophus febrilis. The sequence continues at coordinate 29,964,334 of OY284473.1, read as the reverse complement.
CATTATTATTATTATTGGCATAAATAAAATGTAGAAACAAACAAAGAAATTCATAGTTTATTATACGTGTAGTATATAGGAAATGTTGCTTCATATATATATATATATATATATATATATATATATATATATATATATAGAGGATTTCCTCTGATCGGTTTTGCTGATCAGTATATAGAAACATTCCTGATCGGTTGTCTATAATCGCAACAGATAAATTTCTCATTGAACAAAATCATTTTAAGGACATTTTGCTGATCATTTTCTGTTCAATAAAAGCTTTTTTTTTGGTACAGTAAATCATTCCAGGTCGATTTCCTGATCGATTTCTGATTAGTAGAAAATTTTCCCCAGTACAAAAAATCCATTCTAGGACCTTTCCTAATCGATTTCTGATCATAAAAAAACATTTCTCTAGGAACTAACTCATTCTAAGGACATTTCCTGATCGGTTTTCTGATTATAAAAAACATTTCTCAATGAACTAACGCATTGCCAGGGCATTTCCTGATCGATTTCTGATTAGTAGAAAATTTTTGAGCACAACAAAAAATCCATTCTAGGACCTTTCCTGATAAATTTCTAATCAACAGATAAATTTCTCATAGAACAAAATCATTCTAAGGACATTTTCTGATCATTTTCTGATCAATAGAAGTTTTTTTTAGTACAATAAATCATTCCAGGATATTTCCTGATCGCTTTTCTTGCCATTATATAGAAACATTTTCTCATTGAACAAAATCATTCTATAGGACATTTCCTGATCGATTTTCTGATTCATAAAACATTTTCTCATATGATAAAATGATTTCACGGCATTTTCTGACATTTTCTTGTCATTACAAACATTTATCATATCATAAAATCATTCTAAGGACATTTCCTGATCGGTTTTCTGATTCATAAAACATTTTCCTAGCCGTTTTATTGCTAATAAAATCATTTCTAATAGAATAAAATCATTCTAAGGACATTTCCTCATCATTTTCTGATCAATTGACGCTTTTTCTAGTACAGTAAATCCTTTACCCAGTACAATAAATCATTTCAGGACATTTCCTATTCATTTTCTTGCCATTAAAAATATTTCTCATTGAACAAAATCATTCTAAGGACATTTCCTCATCATTTTGCTGATCAATAGAAACAGCTCTGTTTTCCTCCGCTATCCACGCGAATAAATAGTAAGTAAAAATTGATTGTCGATGACATGAAAATCCTTTCACATTTCCCCTTTATATTCCCATAGATCAAGGACTATAATTTTTTTTCTATATACAATTCTTCTGTTTTTTTTTTTTTTGTGTTAGTTTGAATGCGATATGATGAGTGCAATGTGCAATGTGCAATGTGCTTGCACTCTGATTGTGCAGAGCTCGACAATAAACATTATTGAGATATATAATAAACACAAAACGAAACGAAACGAAACGTAATGAATATGCTAAAATGCTCGAGATATGTCGACGCAATTGCAGTTATGAGGAGTTGAATGAACGCGTATACACTATAATATATTTGTATATATTTAAAGATGCTTTATTTATGTATATAGCAAAATAAATCTGAACAAACTCATAACATCATAATAATAATAATAATAATAATACAAAACAATTTCTTTATCTTTCAACATACAACAAATAAACTTTTAACTATACACAATTAAGTTTAATATAATGGAAAAGATAATGTTAAAGATCAAATTTATCTATATATATATATATTAAATATCATTTAAATCTTATCATTTTGTTTATATATATACCAATTTTGGGCTGGGAATTTTTTATCAAAGATCGAAAAATCGGGCAGACAAAAATTATTTAAAAATTGAACTTACGAACTTTTTATTATTATTTTATTATTCTAAAACACAATCTTTAAAATTGGATTGGATTGGATTTTGTTTGTTTTGTTTTGTTTGTTTTGTTTTTTGCATGGGGATCCTTTTCATTTACAAAACTCTTCCAAAACAATTTTTGGATTTAATCACACAGCACACAGCACATTTATTATGAACAGCTGCTTATGGCTTTTCATGTCATTTTTTTTTTATAAATTTAAAATTGAAATTGCAAGCAAAATCACTTTTAAAACTTTTTAAGGATAAAACGAACAACACAAAAAAACCAATTAAATCGCGTTAGTTTTTTAAAATAATATCGTGCACTTTTTGTTTTTTTTCCTATTTTTTTTTTTAAATGATTTTCTCGAGCAATAATAATATCGAGCGAGATACTACCGCCACATAATAAAATGCTAACTAAAACTAAAACTAAAACTAAATAATACAAAAATTCAAATATTTAAAATAAAATAAAATAAAATGTGTGTTGATAATTCGTTCGGGTTTCCCCCCCTCATGATATATATATATATATAAATATTATAAATAATCACCATTCTCCCGCAATCCCCAAATTTCCCCCCGTCCGTGATCGACCACCGTCTCTCGTTGTTTTATTAAATTTTATAATTTTATACATTTGGAAATTCGTACATTGGTATATTTTGTTTTTTTTTGCTATACCAAAAGAAAACACAAAGAAGAAAAATGCGGTGTGATGGTTTTCGGACTGTGGGGTTTTTTGATTTTGTTTTGTTTTGTTTTCCGATGATTTCCAAAAAAAAAAAAAGGGAATTATCAAAAGTCAGAACCTCTGGAGATTTAATGTGAATTTGTTTTTTTATCTTTTTGGAATCCAATTGTCTTTTAAATGCATCTGCCGACGAAGAGATGCTGTTTTTGTTATTCTGTTCTCTTGATATTTTTTGTTATGTCGTTTCTTTCCTTTTTTTTCCTTTTTGTTTTGTTTCTTTATCTGTTTTTCGTTAGCCGATTCTGCTGAATAATGATATTTTCCATAATTTTCCATGATGTCCTTTTTGTTATTATGGCGACGTTCTCTCTGCTGTGGTTGGTTTTTTGTCAACTCAAAAAAAAAAAACGCACATACACACACAGAAAAATGACAAAAAGGATTTTTCCTAAATTTTTCCTATATTTTATCGAAATTTTTCAAGATTTTTCCACTAGTCCTTTGATGATTTTTTAAAAATCAAGTTTTCAACGGATCTGACTGAAATTTTCCATGTGAACTCTTGATAGATGTAAGTAAAGTTTGAAAACAATCAAATCGCTGGAATTTCCGTGATGATCCTTTAAATAACGGTGAAAATCTTCCCCAAATAAAAATCTCATTGAAAAAAGATCAAAATTTCCCATTAATCGGGTTATGATTTTTTAAAAATCAAGTTTTTATCCAAATGGGCTGAAATTTTCCATGTGAACTCTTGATAGATATAAGAAAAGATTGGCAGAGTTTCAAAATAATCAAATCGCTGGAATTTCCGTGATGATCCCTGAAAAACCGATGATAATTTTCCCAAATAAAAAAAATTTCCAATATAAAAAGCAATCAAAATTTTCACGAAATCTATTAATGATTTTTTAAAATTCAAGTTTTCAACGGATTGGGTTGAAAATTTGCAAGTGAACTCTTAATAGATATAAGAAAAGATTGGCAGAGTATCAAAATAATCCAATCGCTGGAATTTCCGTGATGATCCCTGAAAAACCGATGAAAATTTTCACATATAAAAAAAATTTCCCATTGAAAAAAGTGAAATTCAACGAATCTGGCTGAAATTTTCCATGTGAACTCTTGATAGATATACAAAGAGATTGGTAAAGTTTCAAAATAACCGAATCGCTGGAATTCTCGTGATGATCCCTGAAAAACCGATGAAAATTTCCACATATAAAAAAAATTTCCCAATGAAAAAAGTGAAATTTTACTTTAGTTCAGTTAACGATTTTTTAAAATTCAAGTTTTCAACGAATCTGGCTGAAATTTTCCATGTGAACTCTTGATAGATATAAGAAAAGATTGGCAGAGTTTTGAAAACAATCAAATCGCTGGAATTCCCGTAATGATCCCATCAAAAGATTGATCAAAAAACCAAATGTTTCCTATTAAAAAACTTTCCAAAAAATTTTCCCTTGCCATCAGGATTTTTTTCTAGTTTCATTTAATTTCGTCGTTAATGTTTTTAGGGTTTCTTTTTTTTTTAGTATGTATTATTTATTATTATAAAAACATGATTATTTATTTATTTAAAAAAAAACTTGTTTTTCTTTTGAGTTTGTGTGTTTTTTTAAAAGTATATTTTTTTCTCATCATATCACTAATTCACAATCACAATCACAATCACCGTCGTCGTCGTCGTCGTCGTATAGTCATATCTATCTATACCATGAAACTTTTGGAAATTCATACATCCATCAATTGAACCATGAAAACTATATACACCAAACCGCAACTACTCTATCTCAGTCAGTTAGTCAGTCAGTAATCGTAATAATGTATATATATATATAGAGACAAGGGCCTATATATTCATATATATATTCAATATTATAATCATTCCCGCATATAATGATTCAAAATTTTATCAATTTTAATTTCTCTATATATACTATAACAAAATATTTACCAATATATAAATGTGAAAAAAGGAATGATTGAAAAGTTGTTTATCTTGTTTTTGAATTAAACTGTTTTATATAAATTCAATTTATAATCTCTCTATAGTATGTTTTATTATTTATTTATAATTTTTTGTGTATTAGTTTTTCATTTCATAATTTTTTATTTTCATTTCAGCGAGATTTCCAGCTAGACCAACAACATTCACTTGAATCGTCAACAAATCAACATTTATTTTTCATTTATTTGTTTTGTTTTTCCCCCAACATTTCTCTCTGGTAATAAAACTTTTCATTCACAGCAGTCGATTATTGTGAAAATTTTTTTTTTTGAAAAAAGAAAAATTCAATTCAGAGGAACTTTACATACCAAAAAAAAAAAGAATTAGTAGATTATTTTCAGACGGACTGGCGAACAAACGAACGAATAAACGGACGGACGTTCAATGTGAAATAAATAAATATTGTGTATTTCCCCCCGTTGTGAAAAAAATTTTTTGTTTTTTTAAATATTTTAAAGATACCTCGCACACACGCCGTCCGCGTATATAATATATATAAAGTTAGAAAGATAACAAAAAACTTGAACAAAACGCAACGCAACCCAACCAACAACGACAATAATATTTTTTCCTTCGTGTGAGTACCCCAAAACTACAAAAAAAAAAAAAAAAAAGTAATAAAAGCAAAAAAACTTGAATATACTATGAGGCAGCAGACGGGATTTAATATAAGTATTTTTTTTCATTTTTTTTAATACAATCTAGCAGTTAATTTAATATTATAAAATTATAGTCGTGTTTGTGTTTGTGTGTGTTTTTCTTTTTTCAACGCAGTAAAAAAAAATTTAAAAAAAAAACAGAACAGAAGAACAGAAGACAGTGAATTGGCGTTCGTTGTGTGTTGTGTTTTTTTTTTTTTTTTGTGAAAAAGCGTCACGCAATATTTAAAAATTAAATAAAATTTAAAAAATAAAAACAAAAAATTCTTTATTATTTTGTAATAATTTGGAATAATAAAATAGAATAAAATAGAATACAGTAAAAGTAAAAAAAGATTGATTCATTTGAACGCGCGCGTCATCCCAATAATTTTTTTAAATCGTCATATAAATATCGCTACCGTCTTCGTCATCATCATCATCATCATCGTTTGTCATTGTTTTTCTCATCATCATCGCCGCCGCTGTTGCTATTTTGCCGCCGTCATCGTCATCATCATCATCATCATCATCACTGCAATCACCATCACTAATCACCCTTTATCCACCCGCCCGGACCCTTCATCCACTCCAAAAAAAAAAAAAAACAAAAACCCATCCAGAATTGTGATTCATCGACTTCGATTCTGGCTGTGATTATTTGATTGAAATAAAATAAAATAACGGGATAAAAAAAACAAATAACAATGCAAGCAATTAAATGCGTTGTGGTTGGCGATGGGTATGTTTACTTTTTTTTTTTTTATTATTCTATTGTCATTTAATTCACATATAAGACTGAAGAATGAAAAAACAAAACCACTTCAAAAATCATCCCACCCCGCCCTCGTCCAAAAAAGAAAAAAAAAACAAAACCACCGGTTCTGTTATGTCTTTTGTATTTTCCATTTTGGGGATGAGATTCCATAAAATTCCGCAGAATTTCCGCAACAAACTTATCCGAGGTTTAGGGGGAAATAAAAGGAAGGGTTTTTTTTTTTATTTTTTGAATGTTTTCCAAATATATTATATTGGGTGTGAGTATGTTTTTTTGTTTTGTTGTTGTTTGTGTTGCTAAATTTGACGACTAAACACTTAAACAGTCAATCAGTGTTTTTTTTTTGCATTCACTAAATATCTGTTTTGTTTGTTTGATTGTGTATATGCCACCGCCCCTGCATTAGTATAGAGGTTTTCTTTTTTGAACTGTATATATATACAACTAAATATAATAAAAGAAAAATTTGTTTTGTAACAGCGCAGCCATTTTTTTTTTTTCTGTTTTTCTGATGATATCAGACATTTATTTATCATAATTTATATATATTCATATTCATATATATATATGATGGATGGATGATATATTTTTGAAAGAAAAGAATAATAAATAAATAAATTTGTCTGTCTCTGATGAATATTAAATTTTTCTAAGTCTATCTGTCTATATGCGTTTATTTGTCCGTCCGTGCCCTGATCGATGATAAAATAAAATAAAAATCAATCGATATTTTGAATATTCATTACGCATTCATTGATTATTATTTTTTTTTGCAATACTATAATCTATAAATAATAATAGAAAAAAAACAGTCCCAGCAGCAGCTGTTTTTCTAAAATTCTTAAAATTCATGTGATATTAATTAATATTATAAATATATATATTGAGTCACGTAATCGTAGCATATACATACAACAAATTTAATTAAATTTAATTAATTTATTTATTAAACTCAATCATCACATTCATTTCCCTTTTTATTATTTATACCGTTATTCATATTTAGATGATTCAAACAAAACAAAACCTAACTTAACCTTTTTTCATTGCGTATTTGCGTATTTATTAAAATTGCGTTGGACTATACTCGTTTATAATGACGTGTGTGTGTGTGTGAGTGCGTGAAGGTAACTTAAATTTGCGTGCGTTTTTTTGTTTTTCGCGGATATTCTGTTTTTTTTTTGAAAAATTCTAAAATTCTATCTGTTTTGTTCTATATGGCTGCGACGTTATTGATTGATTGATTGATTGTTGTTGGCTGTTGTGTGTAGGTAGACCAGACCGTACGATTAATTGCGTTAATATGAATTCGTCTATGTGTATATATATGACTTATAATCGTCGTTTAGGTTTTATTGGATGCGTGGGTGCTGTATATATTTTCAAATACAAATATTGAATTTGTAAACTGAAAAAAAAACTTATATGTGTTGGGTGGTTGGTGGGTATGCGACGATAATGATTATAATTATTAATATATGTTGATGATCATGAAAATGATGAAAAAAATACAAATAAAACCCAGATGGTCTAAAAGGTTTTTTTTCTATATTGTTATTATTTAATCTAATTTTATATATATATTAGTATATCTTGACGGCCCCGATCGATCAATGATGAAAATATGAATTTATATCTATTTTTAAATTTCATTTACGTAGAGAATAACGTGTGATTATCTATGAAAAACCTCTTGGAAGTCATATTTTTCGGATTGAAAAAGTGGTTTTTTGAGAATACCTTTGAAATGGTTAGAGATAGAATCACGGGATCTTCTACACAAAGAAAGGTATTCGAAATAGCCAGTAAATGTCACTGACCCGGTTCGATTATAATTCAGACACATAAAAGTTATGGAACTTCCAAAATTGGAAATAGGTCATTTTCAAGGTGCCACCAAATGGCTCCTGGACCAGATACAAATCCCAAACTTTGCACAATCTTAAATCTATCCTTGAACTATAACATATCCAAATTTGAAGTAAATCCAATCGGTGGAAGCTTCACAAATCCCATTTTCCTGCCTCAATATTGGGAAAAATCCTTAAAATTTCTTCGTTTTGTATGAAAACGGTTAAAAAAATGCAAAATGTTCGAAATGAAAGTTTTTCATTTTTTTAACTTTTTCATGCAAAATCGCAAATTTTCTATGGATTTTTTAAGGAAAATCTCATGATTCCAAAGGATCCAGGCCACGCCCGAGGATGCCCAGATACATAAAACACTAGAGAATTTTATTACCAATCGATTTGTCATGGTTTGGAAACCATAAACTTATGTTTTGGAGTGATTATCTATGAAAAACCTCTTGGAAGTCATATTTTTGGGATAGGAAAAGTGGTTTTTTGAGAATACCTTTGAAATGGTTAGAGATAGAATCACGGGATCTTCTACACAAAGAAAGGTATTCGAAATAGCCAGTAAATGTCACTGCCCCGGTTCGATTATCTTTAGAATTGAGAAAGTTATGGAACTTCCAAAATTGGAAATAGGTCATTTTCAAGGTTCCACCAAATCGCTCCTGGACCAGATACAAATTCCAAACTTTACACACTCTTAAACCTATCCTTGTACTATAACATATCCAAATTTTAAGTAAATCCAATCGGTGGAAGCTTCACAAATCCCATTTTCCTGCCTCAATATTGGGAAAAATCCTTAAAATTTCTTCGTTTTGTATGAAAACGGCCAAAAAATGCAAAATGTTCGAAATGAAAGTTTTTCATTTTTTTAACTTTTTCATGCAAAATCGCAAATTTTCTATGGATTTTTTAAGGAAAATCTCATGATTCCAAAGGATCCAGGCAATGCCCGAGGATGCCCAGATACATAAAACACTAGAGAATTTTATTACCAATCGATTTGTCATGGTTTGGAAACCAGAAACTTATGTTTTGGAGTGATTATCTATGAAAACCTCTTGGAAGTCATATTTTTGGGATAGAAAAAGTGGTTTTTTGAGAATACCTTTGAAATGGTTAGAGATAGAATCACGGGATCTTTTACACAAAGAAAGGTATTCGAAATAGCCAGTAAATGTCACTGCCCCGGTTAGAATATCTTTAGGAATAAGGAAGTTATGGAACTTCCAAAATTGGAAATAGGTCATTTTCAAGGTGCCACCAAATGGCTCCTGGACCAGATACTAATCCCAGACTTTGCACAATCTTAAATCTATCCTTGAACTATAACATATCCAAATTTGAAGTAAATCCAATCGGTGGAAGCTTCATAAATCCCATTTTCCTGCCTCAATATTGGGAAAAATCCTTAAAATTTCTTCGTTTTGTATGAAAACGGCAAAAAAATGCAAAATGTTCAAAACGAAAGTTTTTCATTTTTTTAACTTTTTCATGCAAAATCGCAAATTTTCTATGGATTTTTTAAGGAAAATCTCATGATTCCAAAGGATCCAGGCAATGCCCGAGGATGCCCAGATACATAAAACACTAGAGAATTTTATTACCAATCGATTTGTCATGGTTTGGAAACCATAAAATTATGTTTTGGAGTGATTATCTATGAAAAACCTCTTGGAAGTCATATTTTAGGGATAGAAAAAGTGGTTTTTTGAGAATACCTTTGAAATGGTTAGAGATAGAATCACGGGATCTTCTACACAAAGAAAGGTATTCGAAATAGCCAGTAAATGTCACTGTCCTGGTTTGAATATCTTTAGAATTGAGGAAGTTATGAAACTTCCAAAATTGGAAATAGGTCATTTTCAAGGTTCCACTAAATGGCTCCTGGACCAGATACAAATCCCAGACTTTGCACACTCTTAAACCTATCCTTCATCTATAACATATCCAAATTTGAAGTATATATCTCATCAGGAAGCTTCGCAAATCCAATTTTCCTGCATCAATATTGGGAAAAATCCTTAAAATTTCTTCGTTTTGTATGAAAACGGCCAAAAAATGCAAAATGTTCAAAACGAAAGTTTTTCATTTTTTTAACTTTTTCATGCAAAATCGCAAATTTTCAATGGATTTTTTAAGGAAAATCTCATGATTCCAAAGGATCCAGGCAATGCCCGAGGATGCCCAGATACATAAAACACTAGAGAATTTTATTACCAATCGATTTGTCATGGTTTGGAAACCATAAACTTATGTTTTGGAGTGATTATCTATGAAAAACTTCTTGGAAGTCATATTTTTGGGATAGAAAAAGTGGTTTTTTGAGAATACCTTTGAAATGGTTAGAGATAGAATCACGGGATCTTCTACACAAAGAAAGGTATTCGAAATAGCCAGTAAATGTCACTGCCCCGGTTCGATTATCTTTCGAATTGAGGAAGTTATGGAACTTCCAAAATTTGAAATAGGTCATTTTCAAGGTGCCACCAAATGGCTCCTGGACCAGATACAAATCCCAGACTTTGCACAATCTTAAATCTATCCTTGAACTATAACATATCCAAATTTGAAGTAAATCCAATCGGTGGAAGCTTCATAAATCCCATTTTCCTGCCTCAATATTGGGAAAAATCCTAAAAATTTCTTCGTTTTGTATGAAAACGGCCAAAAAATGCAAAATGTTCGAAATGAAAGTTTTGCATTTTTTTAACTTTTTCATGCAAAATCGCAAATTTTCTATGGATTTTTTAAGGAAAATCTCATGATTCCAAAGGATCCAGGCCACGCCCGAGGATGCCCAGATACATAAAACACTAGAGAATTTTATTACCAATCGATTTGTCATGGTTTGGAAACCATAAACTTATGTTTTGGAGTGATTATCTATGAAAAACTTCTTGGAAGTCATATTTTTGGGATAGAAAAAGTGGTTTTTTGAGAATACCTTTGAAATGGTTAGAGATAGAATCACGGGATCTTCTACACAAAGAAAGGTATTCGAAATTGCCAGTAAATGTCACTGCCCCGGTTCAAATATCTTTGGGAATAAGGAAGTTATGGAACTTCCAAAATTGGAAATAGGTCATTTTCGAGGTTCCACCAAATCGCTCCTGGACCAGATACAAATCCCAGACTTTGCACAATCTTAAACCTATCCTTGAACTATAACATATCCAAATTTGAAGTAAATCCAATCGGTGGAAGCTTCACAAATCCCAAATCCCGAGGATGGCCAGATACATAAATCGCTATAAAACTTTATTACCATTCGATTTGTCGTGGTTTGGATGTTATAAACTTATATTTTCTACGAAAAACCTTGTGATGAATATATAAATGATTAATTTAAATGCTTTTATTTTTGTTTTACAGTGCCGTTGGTAAAACTTGTCTATTGATTAGCTATACGACAAATGCATTTCCCGGTGAATATATTCCAACAGTGTAAGTAACATAATAATTTATATTATAATGTATAATTTATTAAATCACAAATAAAATATTCCATTCACAAATAGATTTGATAATTATTCGGCAAATGTGATGGTCGATGGGAAACCGATAAATTTAGGTTTATGGGATACGGCCGGTCAAGAGGATTATGATCGTTTACGACCGTTATCCTATCCGCAAACGGATGTTTTTCTAATATGTTTTTCATTGGTGAATCCTGCATCATTTGAAAATGTACGAGCCAAATGGTATCCAGAGGTACGTCATCATTGTCCGAGTACACCAATAATATTGGTCGGCACCAAATTAGATTTACGTGATGATAAAACAACAATTGAAAAATTACGTGAAAAGAAATTGGCACCGATTACGTATCCGCAGGTATAATATATACGATTATTATTATTATTATTTTTATATGAATGTGAACCAAAGACGATTTATCAACAATATTTTGTTTTTTTGTTAGGGATTGGCAATGGCTAAAGAAATTGGTGCTGTTAAATATTTGGAATGTTCGGCATTAACACAAAAAGGATTAAAAACGGTATTCGATGAGGCAATTCGCGCTGTCCTTTGTCCAGTATTACAGGCAAAACCAAAACGTAAATGTACCCTTCTGTAGGGTACAATCATTTTTTTCATTTATTATCATCATCATCACAATCACAATCACAATCACAATCACAATCATCATCATCATCATCATCTTCATATCATCATCATCATCATCATCATCATGATCATGATCATCTTCGCACTGGCATCGACACCGACTAATCAACATATAGCAGCATCCCATCAAATGAAAATACAACACAAGAAAATATCTAATAATAATAATAATAATAATAATAATAAAAACAATATCATCACGTCATTATATTTGGATGTTATTTTAATTTAATTTAATTGCCACTTTGTGTGTGGTATAGCGATGATGATGATGATGATGATGATGATGATGATAATGATGATGATAATGATTAAAATTATATATTATAATAAAATAAATAGAAAAATTTTAATAAAAAAAAATGTGGAAGGAGCGAGATGAGATGAAGATAAAATGTTATGGAGACGTTGCGCGGAGGACGAGGAATTATAAAAACGAAAGGCGTTAATTTAAAGTATCATCAGGGAAAAGTGACGACGACGACGACGACGACGATGACGACGAAAGTTATTCAATTCAAATGGGGCGACGAGGACGAGGAGGAGAAGGAGAAGGACTTGATTATTCATCATGCGATTATCATTTTTTTGTGGAGTTTATGAAGCCTAATATACTAATAATAATAATAATTAAATTAAAATAATAATAATTAAATTAAAAAAAACAATTAAAGTGATTAATTTTTATTATTATATATATATATATATTTTTTTTAAAATAATCAATTGTAATTTTTTTCTTTTAGTTAATTATTTGTTTATTTTTTTTTTTTTTGTATAAGAAACGCATAAATTATAATTGAAATTGAAATATAACTCTGAAAAATGAATCGTAAATATTAAATAAAATCCCAAACATACACAACCCGTCCGCCCCAATTATCAATAATCATTCGCGCTTCATCCAATTAGAATTCAATCTCTCAATTTTCAATTTTTTTTTTCCTTATATAACTTCATCCATCCATCGATGGGTGTGGTGGGTATGGGTGAAAGATTCATAAATTTTTATTAAACAGAATCCAATATAAAATTCTATCGTAAAAGATAATCCCGTCCCGTTTTCCTCTCCATCCTCTCCGCAGCCTCCCCCCCCACGAATACAAAAAAATGAAAATTTTGAAAACTTTTGTTTCCTATATTTTATTCAGTACTATTTTTATTATTATTATTATTATTATTATTATTATTATTATTATTATTATTATTTTTTATTAATTTTTATTTGCTGTTATTTAACCTAAAAAGAAAAAATACATATTTAATTAATTAATTAATTAATTAATTGTTTTTGGTATTCAAATAATAAAAAAAAAAAAACGCAATTTACATATAGAAAAATTATTATTATATATCTATATATTAAGCAAAAGAAAAGAAAAGAAAAACAGAAAAACAATGAAAGAAAAGTATATAATTTAATTATAATTTAATTAATCATAAAACAATTAATTAAATTACCAATTAACAAACAATAAACGCACACAGCCGAAAGAGTACGTAAAACTATATAGATAGACTATCTAGACTATTTGCGAGAGAGCGCGGCGCGGCGCAGGACACATTGACGCAATTAACGAAGCAATTTGAAGCAATTTATTAATTCCTTTTTATTGATTAGCCTTATATATTATAGCCTTATTAGTCCCAAGCCCATAATAACCTCACAGTCCTCCTCCTCCTCCTCTAATCACATCATCTAAAAAAATGGGCGTTTACGCGCTCTCGCCTTTTATTTGATTTAATTGAAATCGGGCAGCGTTTGCGTTTATTAAATTGTTTAAGCGGTTTCTTGAATGTGTTTTAGTGTGTTTAATTGGAAGAAGTAGAAGAAGAAAAAGAAGAAGAAGAAGAATAAGAAAAAGAGGATCGTGGCCTTAATTATAAATATAAAAACAATTTATTTATTATTTATATATAACAAAAAATATTAGAAAAACTATATATTAATTTAATTTTGCCTTTTTATTAGCCATTTTTTAATTAATTTTTTAATTATTATTATATTAATAATTATTTTTGTTTTTTTTTTCATTTATTTCTGGTTCTTCTTAAATTGTTGTTATTGTTGTTATTAAAAATTATTTTATATAATTTAATTTAAATTAATTTAATTTTTAATAAGCAATTTAACGCATACGCGCACAATCACAAAATCGTCCCGTGTTCTGTCCGCTGAATCCTTCCATTGTTAAGTCTTTTCTATGGACATCAATCGCCCTTTATCACTAAACTAATCCTGTAGAAGTTTTCCATTTCACCGTCGTGTCCTCCGTTTGAGGTTCTCCAAATCAAACCGATAGCGACCTAACGATACTTCGCTAGACCTAATAATCCCTTTCTTTCCCCCGCCGCCCATCCCAGACAATTAAATTATATAATAAACCAGAAATACAAAAATTAAAAAGAAATGAAAAAACAAAAAAAAAAATTAATTTAAAAATAACATAATAATTAAAAAAAGAAAAAAAAAACCAAGGATAATAATTTTTTATATTTGCAATTAAAACTAAAAATTTAAAAATATCTAATATCATAAAAAAACAAAAAAACAAAAAAAACAAAACCCCTAAAACAAAAACAGAAGATAAAAAAAAAAACCACTTTTTTTTTCTTTTTTTTTTGTGTATTAATTAATTAAAAAATTAATTAATAATATATTTAATAATAATAAAAAAAAAAAAATATATATATATATTTTATTTAATTAACAATTAAAAATAAACCATTTTGTTTATTTTCTTTATAGAAATACACGGGCTCTATAAAAATTGAGGATGGTAATGACACTATACACTTGGTGGGGGCGCGGGAAATCAACAAATCTGGAGGCAGATCGTCAAAGGAAACATACCGCAATATTTTGCAGCAGAGATCTGCAAACTTAAAGTTTTCGGTGAAAAATCCATTTTTTCATAAGGGGTTAGTATAGCAAAATGTTGAGAAATCTTTGTCGGGCCGCATAACTCAAAAACCAATGTCTAAATCGTTCTGAAACCAATTTATTCGAATTTAGCGTACCTTAAAACATAAGTATGCAAATTTTCAGCTCGATAGAACAAACTTAAAGTTTTCGGTGAAAAATCCATTTTTTCATAAGGGGTTAGTATAGCAAAATGTTGGGAAATCTTTGCAGGGCTATAACTCAAAAACCAATGTCTAAATCGTTCTGAAACCAATTTATTCGAATTTAGCGTACCTTAAAACATAAGTATGCAAATTTTCAGCTCGATAGAACAAACTTAAAGTTTTCGGTGAAAAATCCATTTTTTCATAAGGGGTTAGTATAGCAAAATGTTGGGAAATCTTTGCTGGGCTATAACTCAAAAACCAATGTCTAAATCGTTCTGAAACCAATTTATTCGAATTTAGCGTACCTTAAAACATAAGTATGCAAATTTTCAGCTCGATAGAACAAACTTAAAGTTTTCGGTGAAAAATCCATTTTTTCATAAGGGGTTAGTATAGCAAAATGTTGGGAAATCTTTGACGGGCTATAACTCAAAAACCAATGTCTGAATCGTTCTGAAACCAATTTATTCGAATTTAGCGTACCTTAAAACATAAGTATGCAAATTTTCAGCTCGATAGAACAAACTTAAAGTTTTCGGTGAAAAATCCATTTTTTCATAAGGGGTTAGTATAGCAAAATGTTGGGAAATCTTTGACGGGCTATAACTCAAAAACCAATGTCTGAATCGTTCTGAAACCAATTTATTCGAATTTAGCGTACCTTAAAACATAAGTATGCAATTTTTCAGCTCGATAGAACAAACTTAAAGTTTTCAGTGAAAAATCCATTTTTTCATAAGGGGTTAGTATAGCAAAATGTTGGGAAATCTTTGACGGGCTATAACTCAAAAACCAATGTCTGAATCGTTCTGAAACCAATTTATTCGAATTTAGCGTACCTTAAAACATAAGTATGCAATTTTTCGGCTCGATAGAACAAACTTAAAGTTTTCGGTGAAAAATCCATTTTTTCATAAGGGGTTAGTATAGCAAAATGTTGGGAAATCTTTGACGGGCTGTAACTCAAAAACCAATGTCTAAATCGTTCTGAAACCAATTTATTCGAATTTAGCGTACCTTAAAACATAAGTATGCAAATTTTCAGCTCGATAGAACAAACTTAAAGTTTTCGGTGAAAAATCCATTTTTTCATAAGGGGTTAGTATAGCAAAATTTTGGGAAATCTTTGTCGGGCTATAACTCAAAAACCAATGTCTAAATCGTTCTGAAACCAATTTATTCGAATTTAGCGTACCTTAAAACATAAGTATGCAAATTTTCAGCCCGATAGAACAAAGTTAAAGTTTTCGGTGAAAAATCCATTTTTTCATAAGCGGTTAGTATAGCAAAATGTTGGGAAATCTTTGACGGGCTATAACTCAAAAACCAATGTCTAAATCGTTCTGAAACCAATTTATTCGAATTTAGCGTACCTTAAAACATAAGTATGCAAATTTTCAGCCCGATAGAACAAACTTAAAGTTTTCGGTGAAAAGATGAAAAGATTTTCCTATAATAAATACAAAAGCAAAAACATTTTTAAAACTATTGATTTTCCACAATTGTCCTTTTCCCTATTATCCCTATTTTCCTATTTTCCTATTTGTCCTTTTTCCTATTTTCCTTTATTCCTATATTTTTCCATTTTTCCATTCAACTTTTCTTCCTCGCTCTTTTTATGATACAAAGAAATTTTCCATCTGTTTGACTGGCGGAAAACCTGCGAGATGGTTAGGAAAATTCAGAGGGTTGGTTGATTTTCCTGATATGAGCGCAGCATCAATAGCATCTATAATATAAAAGATAAAATTTTCCTCATCATCATCATCATCATCATCGTTCCACGCATATAATCATTCATTTTCATCTCTTTATATGTTTTTAGTTTTCTTTTTTATAGATGCTTTATTATATAGATGTTTTTTAGTTGACTGAAGGCATTGCTCCCGTAAAGAAGGATTCGCAGAGGAACGTAATATAAAAAGGTAAAAAGAAAAAAAGAAAATTGCAAAAGGACGCCAAATATTTTATACGTGTTTTTGTTATATATAGCCGCAACGAATAGAATTGGAAAATTGGACGCCATTTTTTTTTTTTTGGGTGCGATTTTTTTTCAATTATTCGACAGCGGCAAAAGAAAAATCACAAAAACCAAGCCGCAATAAAGGATTTACCAGACAGAAAGGGATTTTTCACACTGCCCAAAGGATCGCGGAAATAAAGGAAATTTAAAGTAAATATATATAAATACATTTATCGCACGGTATAAGGATGCAAGGGTGCGATGATGCGATTTTTCTTTTCATTCCATTATTAAAATTGCTAAAATTGCTAAATTTTTTACTTTTCATTTTCCTTTACAGAACATTTCCTTGGGATTTCATTCTGGTTGCGATAATTATCACAATTTGGGGATTTTAATAAGCAAAAATTCAAACAGTGAAAAGAAATTTCTATATATAAAGGCACACACCCATATATACATTCCAAAATGGCCGATAATGGGAAAATCTTAATTGGTAAAAATTCTGATAGTAATGGCGGCGGCCGCGGCAATGGTAATGAAAAATGCGGTGATTGCGGTGCTGATGTTGGCGGTGGCCCGGCGGGTGTCATCGATAATAATAATGATGCAGGTGCCGGAGATAGCGATGATGATAGCGATGATAAAAATGGTCAATTAAAATGTTTAATTGAGGATAGCAGCAGCAGTGAGGAAATTGATAGTGATGATGATTCATCGGCGGCAGCAACGGAAGATTTTGGTCATGGTAGCGGCGGCGGCGGCACAACTACTACTACTACTACTACAAATGATAATACAAAATCGCAAACATCAACTCAAAATAATATTCCAAATCATCATTATTATTTATTGGAATTATTAAATCCATTTTGTAATGATAATTATGAAAAAGATATTAAATTCATATTATCTTTAATTAAATCATTAACTGAACAACGAATATTAAATAATTCACAATCAAATGGTAACAATCAAACGGAACAACAAACGAGTGGTGGTCAAACAATAAATCCATCATCATCATCATTCATTGGTGCTTGTTCAAATCAAGCAGATTACCATCAGTCATTATTGGATATGTTTAGTGCCGCCGATGATTCGGTAACGGGCGGTGAATTGGATCATGATTTACAAAGTTTAATGATGGCAGCAGCATCAGCACAAAAGGATAAAGATAAGAAGAAGACAAAGAAGAAGAATAAGAATGATAATAAGAAGAAGGATAATAAGAAGAAGAATAATAATAATAATAAGAAGAAGGAACAGGAAAATAAGGATCTGAAGAAGCAGCCTGTCGAATGTGTCGAACAGGAACAAAATAATAAACAAACAGAAGAAAAGGAAAAGGAAAAGGAAAAGGAAAAGGGAAACCCGACATCAGAATCTGAATCAGCAGAGGCTCAGTCAGAACATAAACAAGAACAACAAGAACAAGTACAACAAACAAAACCTCAAATGGATTGGAAGCAGCCAGAATATGAAGATGAACATCCACAACCAGAATATGAAGACGAGCATTCGACACAACCAGAATATGAAGATGAACATTCTCAACCAGAATATGAAGATGAACATTCTCAACCAGAGTACGAAGATGAACATTCGACACAACCAGAATATGAACATGAAAATTCTCAACCAGAATATGAGCATGAACATTCGTATCCCGAGTATGAACAACAACCACATCAAGAACAACAAGAAGCAGATCTCTATATGTTTATGGAAACAGCTGCCAGAAATGAAATGCCAGAAAATTCAATTGGAATCAATCAATTGGAATTAAAAATTGATTTGAAAATTCCCATTACATCCACATTGATTTCTAAAGTTTATACAACTTTTCCGGCTAACTATATTGCTGCCGCAAACGCTACGCCAACTTCTACCTCATCTTTTTATTTTCCTACTACAGCTGTACCTACTGCTACTGCTGCTGCTGCTCGTGTTTCCACTCCAACTGTGGCCAATCCCACTACTTCATCTACCATTTCATTTCCTAATAATAATTCATCATCATCCTCTTCATCATCAGTTCCAAATAATGGATTATCATCTGACAATCAAAGTCACAAAACCATAAATATTGAAAAAAAGCAATCGAAAAATGGAAATACAACAATCAAAAATCAACAGAAACCACCTCAATCAAAAATCCCAAATTTAGCTGGGGAAATCAATGAATTAATAAATCAAACAATTATTGGAACAAAACGTTTTATACCAGCACGTTTTATTGAATTACCAATAATAATAATATCAAATGAAAATGATCAGCAACAGAATTCTGAACAACAGCAACATCAATCAATAGTTGATTTTCTATTAACAGTGAACAGTAGCAATAATAATAATAATAATAATAATGCGGCATCAGCATCATCAGAATCATCAGCATCCACATCATCAGTTAATATTAAATCCGCACTTGATGATTATCTTAAAACAAATAATCCAAATCGATTTACATTTACCGATGATTTATCAACACTTTTGATACCAAATTGTGTAAATCGTATGGTTCCATTTCGTTTATTAAATAACGGCACAGTGGGTGATGCCATCAAATATTTAACAATTTATCTATTAATTGAAGAGCATTATTTTGGTAATAATAATAATAATAATCGTCTTGGTGATGATGAAGCTACCGTTACTGGTGAAACCAATTTTAATTATAATGCATTCATTGAATTTTCCCGTATTATTCAACAATTGAATAGTGTATTTGGTGGAATTTTTTGTAAACGTTTAAATGAATTTGTTGTGGAACATGATTTGGTACGATTTATGGCTACGGAATTACAATTACGTAGATTATTAAAATATCGTATTAAAGGGAATTTAACGTGGTTACATTTGATAACGGGACGTTTTATGGATATTAAATTATGGATGTCACGTTACATTCATTCCGATCAATTTCAAATACCGGAAATACCAAATTTAAATTCATATTTTAAACGTTTAATTATGGAAAGTTTTATTGTTGGTATGCCATTTACAAAAAATATACGAAAAATTACAGATAATAAAGTAAATATGAAGTTAAATAATCGTAGTGATGGGAATCGTAATCATAACAATGATGAACATGATGAAGATGCAGATCAGATTGCAGCCACAACAGAAATGTTACGCAGAGGACAATTAATTGGAAGTTATCACATTATTAATTATAATTGTGATACAAATAATTATGATCAGGAAATAAGAGTTGGTAATATTAATAATTATTATTATAATAATAATCATAATTCAGATGATCAGAATCAGGATCGCGGTAGCTCCAATGATACTGAAAATTAATATTTAAAATAATAAGTAATATTGATACCACAATTTTTATAATATACCCGCATAGGGGTTTTTTTTTCATGTAGTTGATTTATAAATCATTTTATTACACATATATAAATACAAATATAATAAAGTAGGAAATTATTAGTAGGTTTTGTATTGTGTTTATAGAACTTGATGGATGGTTCAGTTCTATTCTATATGGTCATAATTCAATCCGGTGATGATCACGCGACGTCGTGCACAATTCATATATTTCGTTTTATGGCCACTGTATATGTAAGTATAATATTATTAAGTATATAATATTCCAAACATTTCCAAGATCCCGTTTTTCTAATACCTTCCCTATATCCTAATTTATTAGTATAGAATTGTGCAGATTCAGAATTGGATTATTTCGATTGGTTTTTCATCTGTAAAACAAGAAAGAAGAAAAAATCTTATATAGAAATTCACAATTTAAACAATAAAAATCAATCAAAACTGTGATGGATACTTATACAAAATAATATACTAATCCTTATTTTTTTTTCCTTATTCCTTTACAATTTTCCTAACTAGTAATTTGCTTCTTCTGTCCAAAAACCTGGTTGTTTTATTATTTTTCCAATCGCCTTTTGTTATACTTTTGATAGTGCAGCAGTATCAGCAGCAGCAGCAGCAGCAGCAGCAAAAAAACACAAACAACACATCACACAGTGGAAAAATGAAAATTTCAAAATGGCTTCTTACATTATATATATATATATATAGAAAAAAAAAAGAAAAAAGAATGATGGCTGCCGTATATTGATTGCATAACAAACATGATTTTATACTGACATCTATTGTTCAGCACAAACATATTGAATAGAATGAAAAAAAAATTTTCCGGGTAAGTTGCGGCCATATGCACAGAGATGGCGCTGATTTTTTTGCTGGTTTTATTTAATTTATTGTAAATTTTTTTTTTTTTTTTTTTTTTTTTTTACATCTTCAACGTGGCTTCAATGGTGAATGCTGCTGTTGTTTTGATTTGTTGTTCGTGTGCTTTGTGAATTCTATTGTTTTTTTTGGGAAGCGACGAAATAATTGATTTAAATATAATTTGGAGGAATTGGGGAATCATTTCTGGTAATTGAAAGCATTTAAAAGTAGTGAATTTAATGAACAGCGATCGGGAAAACAAATAAAAAAAAAACCAAGAAAATGGATACAAGTTAAATTGTAAGTAAGTAGAGAATTGTTTTTGAATGAAGATAAAATTTAAGATTTGATTTTTACAATGCATTATTTTTGTACAGATGTTGCCGTCCGTCCGTGCGTCCGTCCGTCCATCACAACGGAAATGGATTAAAAATGATGATAAAATTGTGATTGGAAACGCCATGGTTGAGTATATTTTGGTGGTGTATTTTATATGAAAATCATCTTCTTTACCGGATGTGTGGCATAATAATAATTATTATTATTATTATTATTATTATTATGCTAATGATGGTGATGCTGATCGTGTTACTGATGATGCTGATGCAAATTTCGTTGCTGCTGGTGAAGCAAATGACAATAACATTGTAATCGTAATGAAAACTTTGGCATTTGGCAAGTGATTCAAAACCATTGCATTTATTAGCTTTTGTGTCCAAATACGTTGCTCCGTAGAGGTGTGCGGTACATCAAAAGATGTTTGTGTCGGTTTGATAACGGTATCCAAAACAATTAAGTATAAATATACGTAATTTTTTGACTAATCAAGTCGAATTGTTTTTCACTTTTCCGGCCAAACTAATCACAATTGAGATGTGCTGTAGAGGTAAAAAATGTTCAGAATTGATCAATAAATCGACTGGCAAAAGTTTTTAAAAAAAGTCAAAAAAGTTGAAAAATCCGGAAAATTGGATTTTTGCAAGATAGAGATCTGGCCTTCAGGTATGTTTTGGACATGGTAAATATAGAAAACTTTTGTTCTACAACTTTTTGATTCCATTAGAATTGCGCCCGGTAGAGTAAAATGAAATTTTTCGGAATTTCCCGATGGAGCCAACTTTGAGCCACCACTGTACCGAAACCAATTGACGTATGATAACCGGGGTAGTTGCAAAAGATGTTACATATCCTCTATTATGATGGCTTAAAATCTGGGAATCATAAGTTCATGGGAACCCATTGGAACTAACCTTTGAAAAACACCCAAAATCGATGTTTTTCGATGTTAAAGGAAAATCCACAATTTTCATCGGATCCTTTTGGAACTAATTTCATTTGAAAGATCCATCCTTTTACTTTCTAACGATATATAGAATTTTAAAATGAAGTAACTGCTTCCTATTGAAATCCATCACGGAATGGGGGTCTACTTGGGATTCGCCAAATTTCAATCCAGCCTCCTGACTAAACCAATGCGAGTATAATATCGGGACTAATGTCATTCAAAAGGTAATTAAATTCCCTATCGATTCATCGAGACCTCCAAGAATTTCCCAGAATAAAATCAAAAGTTAGGGGGGTTTGAAATCGGGAAAATCGTGATTTTTAAGGCCAGGTCCTGGTGTCCCTGGACCATCTGAAAATCTCATACTTATGGAAAATGTAGCTGAACTTGCCGTCTACCACCTAGTAAAATTTGGGATCGCTAGGACGACATGAACAAAATTTTTACAAGAGTTAACTCTTGTATTTTTCAGATCAAAATTTAGCAAAAAAAAGCAAAAATTAAACTTTTCCACCTTTTCGTTTCTGTTTATTTCTCGCATATCCCAGGCATTTGAATTACCCTCACACACTTGTTGTTCAGTTCAGGTGATGGAGACTTTCATATGAAAATCATTTGGTGTATTACCACCAAAATATAATTTTGGCTGGCTTCGCTACCAACTCGACCATCAACGCATGTAATATACGAATGATTGTTTTTCATACACTTTATAAATTCGACTTTGGAGTAACAAAAATTCACATTTAATATACATTTAAATTGGTTTTTGGCTTGGAAATTGAAAATAGGTTTAATATTTATTTCATAGGTTTTAAAATAAAATAAATTATTTGGAAATAAATTTCTTTAAAAAGCAAAAATTTAACTTTTCCGTGTTTTTTTATTTCTCCTATTAGGAAATATCCCACAAATTTGAATTCCTGACACACACCACTGCCGGTTGATCGATTTCCATATGAAAATAACTTGATCTGCACAAAAATATAAATTGTCAATGATTTCCCACAGAATGGATGGCTTCGCTACCAACTCGACCACCGGATCACATAATATACAAATGTTTATTTTTCATTCCCTTTATAATTGTACAAAATTGTGAGGAGTATCAAAGATTCATTATACATTTAAATTGTTTTTTATTTAACATTTAGATGATTTTTAAATAAATAATAAAATGCAATTAATTTATTTTATTTTAATGAAAATTATTTTATTTTTATTAAATAATTTTATTTATTACATATAAATTATTAAAAATTACCCTAAACTTATGATAAACTATCGAAAAAATATTAAAAATATCGAATTTACCATGGATTTAATCGATTTATCACGATACAGATAAAAATAAATGGTTTTTATTTTGCTAAATCATAAAAAGATAACATTTATAAGTTTTTCTTAATACAAAAATATCGAATATTTTGATTAGATAAAAAAAAACCTGGTTTAAATTTTGCTAAACCTATAAAAAGATAATTTTTAGCAATTTTTATTACCGAAAAACCAATTTAGATAAAAAAAGGGGTTCAAATGTTGCTAAAAGATAACATTTATAAGTTTTTCTAATGCAAAAATATCGAATATTTTGAAAAGATAAAAAAAACCTGGTTTAAATTTTGCTAAACGAAGAAAAAGATAATTATTTAGCAATTTTTTTTACCAAAAATCATCTGAGATAAAAAAAAGTTGTTCAAATGTTGCTAAAAGATAACATTTATAAAGATTTATCTTTTTATCTAATGGTTCAAATGTTGCTAAAAGATAACATTTATAAGTTTTGATTTTTTTATCTAATGGTGCAAACCTGTGCTAAATATTGGAAATTTTTAGGCTTCCGATCTGGCTGAAAATTTACAGGCTGTCCCTTGGAGGTCCCAGGAACGTTGTGTTAAAATATGGTAACGATCTGCCCGGCGGTTCCTGAGATATAACGAAAAAAAAATTAATTTTTCGAAAACCTCGCAAAATTTTTCAGGATTTTTTTCAAAAAAATTATTTTTTTAGGTCTCCGATTTGGCTGAAAATTTACAGGCGTTCCCTTGGCGATCCCCTTAACGTGCTGGTAAAGTTTGGGCATGATCCGCCCAGTGGTTCCTGAGATATAAAAAAAAAAATTATCAAAAAATTGGCCACAAAACTCGCAAAATTTTTCGGGATTTTTTCCACAAAAATAATTTTTTCATACCTCCGATTTGGCTGAAAATTTACAGGCGTTCCCTTGGCGATCCCCTTAACGTGCTGGTAAAGTTTGGGCATGATCCGGCCAGCGGTTCCTGAGATATAACGAAAAAAAAATTAATTTTTTCAAAAACTCGCAAAATTTTTTGGGATTTTTTTCACAAAAATAATTTTTTCATACCTCCGATTGTTCTGAAAATTTACAAGTGATCCCTTGGCGATCCTCTTAACGTGCCCGTAAGGTTTGGGAATGATCTGACCAGTGGTTCCTGAGATATAAAAAAAAAAAATTATCAAAAAATTGACCACAAAACTCGCAAAATTTTTCGGGATTTTTTTCACAAAAATAATTTTTTCATACCTCCGATATGGCTGAAAATTTACAGGCGTCCCCTTGGCGATCCCCTTAACGTGCCCGTAAAGTTTGGGCATGATCTGACCAGTGGTTCCTGAGATATAAAACAAAAAAAATTATCAAAAAATTGGCCGCAAAACTCGCACAAATTTTCGCTTATTTTGACCACAAAAATTATTTTTTCATACCTCCGATTGTTCTGAAAATTTACATGCAACCCCTTGGCGACCCCAGCAACGTGTTGTAAAAGTTTGGGCAGAATCTGCGAACTGGTTTCCGAATTATAACCTAAAAAAAAAAAAAAGGTTAAAAAAAAACCTGTAAAATGTTTAAGGTTAAAATTTTCCAAAAATCAATAAACTTACCCTTCGGGGACCTCGGAAACGTGTTGTTAAACGTTTGACCCATTCCTGTCAGCTAGTTAGAGCTAGCCAACCTTTTAAAACATTATCCAAAGAGCTGGCAGCAAAATTCTCACAATCTTTTGGGAAATTTTCAAACCAAAACCACTTTGAAAGTGACAATAATGAACAAAGGAACCCTTGGGGGCCCCAGCAACTTGTAACGTAAACGTTTGGGCATCTTCTCGCGGTTAGTTCTTATGATACAGCCTAAAAATAAAGTTAAAAAACAATAAAATAAATAAAAAAAAAAAAAAAAAACCTAACCTTAAGTTTTACGGATTTTTTCCATTAAGTTTTCCCGTACTTTTAATCAATTTAATCCAATAATTACTGCATGGTTTTGTGAATTATGAACCTCTTGACGATCCCCATTGTACGGTTGCTTTCCCGGAAACCATCTTTTAATTTTGGATGATTACTTACGATCAACTCCACGCCTTTTACAATAATGCTTTTTTTTTTTTGTAAACAAATGAAAAAAAAAAACAAAAACAAAATGGCTGCTTATGAAAATAAATGCTTAATTTTTAGCACGCCATCTGCAAAAAGTATAGGCATTAAAATGATTTCTATTGAATTTTCCTGTTCTTGAATATCGATGGCAGGATGATGGAAATTTGGTATTTATTTAAATATGGCTGACAATGTCATAGGACGCCATCATTAAATTTTGTTTTTGTATTATTTGTTTACCTTTTTTTTTTTTCTCAATAAGTTATTCTATTTTTGGTGTTGCTGAAATGCTGTGGATAATTACCAATTTATTCTTCTCATCAGATCTATAAATGTTTTCCATCGTGACGTGATCCATCTGGTGTCAATCACTGGTATTTGAAATATCTTCACTTGTTTCTTATTAAGTTTTAGTGCTATTAAAATCTATTCTCACCTTTTCCAGGTTCCTTCTAGTCATGGAAAGCTGCTGCTGCTAAGATTACTCCAATACCAATGAGGATGACTGCCGAATCCATTGACCATATTCACCCCATTAAAGCAACATTGCTAATTATGTGCTGTTCCACGGCTATTCCAGCGAATAATGAAGGTGACGACATTCATAGCAGATTATTTATTATTTTGGCAACATCGCAATCGCGGGATTTGGTTCTAAGCACAGCAATACAACGGTGAGTGATGCTGTTTCTTCAAATAGTTATCCGGGTGTCGCCCATCGGATCAATACTATGGGGCTGCCCCATATTGTTCAGAAATACACTAAAGTGCAATGGAAAAAATCAGGTTCGTTTACAAATGTAATTTGATAGAAATAGTTATTTAAGAATACCATTGGAATGGTTAGAGATATATTCAACATCTGTTAGGCACTTGAAAGGTATCATAAATTGCTAGTAAACGTCACTGGTCCGGTTGGATTATCTTTAGGCATAAGGAAGTTATGGAACTTCTAAAATTGAAAATAGGTCATTTTCAAGATTCCACCAAATCGTTCCTGAAAAAGATACATATTCCAAACTTTGCAGACTCTTAAACCTATCCTTTCACAATAACATATAAAAATTTGAAGTCGCTATATCATCAGGAAGCTTCACAAATCCCATTTTCCTGCATAAAGATTGAGAAAAATCCTTAAAATTTGTTCATTTTGTATGAAATCGACCAAAAAATGCAAAAAGTTCAAAATTAGAAATTTTCATTTTTTTAACTTTTTCATGCAAAATCGCAAATTTTAAATGGATTTTTTTTAGGAAAATCTCATGATTCCAAAGGATCTAGGCAATGCCCGAGGTTGACCAGGCACTTAAATCGCTAGAGAATTTCATTACCAATCGATTCGTCGCAGTTTGGAAGTTATATAATTATGTTTTGGGGTGATTATCTGTGAAAAACCTCCTGGAAGAGGTTTTTTGGGATAAAAAAAAGTGATTATTTGTGAATAACTTTGGAATGGTAAGGAATAGAATTACCATGTCTTCAGCACAAAGAAAGGTATTTAAAATAACCAAAAAATGTCACTGGTCCGGTTCGATTATCTTTAGGAATAAGGAAGTTATGGAACTTCCAACATCAGTTTTTCAATCCACTATATCAGGCAAACTAAAGACAATTGATATATGCCGTAGAGGTAAAAAATGTTCATTTCCGGTCAATAAATCAAATGGCAAAAGTTTTTAAAAAAAGTCAAAAAAGTTGGAAAATCCGGAAAATTGGATTTTTGCAAGATAGAGATTTGGCCTTCAGGTATGTTTTGGACATGGTAAATATACGAAACTTTTGTTCTACAACTTTTGGATTCCATTAGAATTGCCCACGGTAGAGTAAAATGAAATTTTTCGGAATTTTCCGGTGGAGCCAACTTTGGGCCATCACTGTACCGATACCAATTGAGATATAATAACCGGGATAGTTGTAAAAGATGTCTCATGTCCTCTATTATGATGACTTAAAATCTGGGAATCATAAGTGATTGGGAACCCATCGGAACTAACCTTTGAAATACATCGAAAATCGAGGTTTTTCGATGTTAAAGGAAAATCCACAATTTTCATCGGATCAATTTGGGACTAATTTTATTTTAAAGATCCATCCTTCTCCTTTCTAACAATATATAGAATTCGAAAATGAAGCAACTCCTTCCTATTGAAATCCATCACGGAATGGGGATCTACTTGGGATTCCCCAAATTTCATTCCAGCCTCCTGGCCAAACAAATGGGAGTATAATATCGGGACTAATATCAAGCGAAAGGTAATTAAATTCCCTATCGATTCATTGAGACTCCTAAGAATTTCCCAGAATAAAATCAAAAGTTATAGGGGTTTGAAATCGGGAAAATCGTGATTTTTAAGGCCAGGTCCTGGTGTCCCTGGACCATCTGAAAATCTCATACTTATGGAAAATGTAGCTGAGCTTACGCTCTATCACCGTGTAAAATTTGGGATCGCTAGGACGACATGAACAAAATTTTTACAAGAGTTAACTCTTGTATTTTTCAAATCAAAATTTAGCAAAAAAAAAAGCAAAAATTAAACTTTTCCACCTTTTCATTTCTCATTATCCCAGGCATTTGAATTACACTGACACTTGTTCGGGCGGTAATGAAGACGACTTTCATATATGAAAATCATTTGGTGTATTTTGTCACCAAAATATAAATTTGGCTGGCTTCGCTACCAACTCGACCATCCGATCATGTAATATACAAATGATTGTTTTTCATACACATTATAATTTGCGAATATAAAAAGATAATTCAATTTATGGATTGTTTCTTTCAGAGAATATAAGTTCTTACAGAAGAAATAGTCACAATACAGTCCAATATTACAAACAAGCGATCTCTTATTTATAAAAGGAAGTTATTTTGGGGGGAAAATAAAAAAAAACAATAAACTTTTAATTTAATTTTTTTAAATAATTTCTTCTTGGTTTTTTTTTGTTTCGTTTTCTTTCTCTCTTTTGCTATATATATATATATATATAGAATTTTATCATAAATAAGATAAAGATAAAGATAAAATAATAATACAATTAAAAAATATATAAATAAACAAATACAAAAGGACCTGGGATGGGATGGGATGGGATGGGAGGAATGGGACGATTCTGCTAGGATCTCGAGTTGGAATGATGAGAAATGGCAGGGAAATGTGAAAGGAATGTGAAAGGGAAATGTAAAGGGGGATTTTTGTATTTAAAATATAATAATAATAATAATAATAATTTATATGGTGGGTGGGTGCGGTGCGCGCGAATGGAATTGAAGGTGTAAAATTATTTTATTGTGTGTTTTTTATATTCTTTTTCTAAGCTTTTCTTTCTTTCTTCATTCACATTCTTTATTTCTTTTAATTAATAAAATAATTCAAAAAGGACGGTGCTATGAGATATTTATTTTATCTATATTTTTTATATTTTAGAGCTTGGAGGGCGTCCGCAATCAGTAGACCGCAAGCGTTCGCTTCGCTTTGATAAAAAAACGTTCACCTAGCCTAGCCTGGTATAGGATAATTGCCTGAAAATATGTTTTGTGCGATGTTTGTTTCGGGGTTGGTTTGAATTGTTTTTTTTTTTGTGCGTTTTGTAGGCTCCCGCGACGTCGTCGTGAATTTGGTTTCTTATAATTCTAACTATTATTGTTTTACTATAACAATATTAATAATAATAATAATAATAATAATAATAATAATTGTATTTATATAATAATTTAAATAAATAATAATAATAAAAAAAGGCACCAAAAATAATAATCGTGCCGCTGCTGACCCCCCCCCCCCCCTCCCCCCGACACGATATATAATGTGCTCATCCCAAATAGATGAACAAAATGTTTATAAATAGCCAATAAATATAATACACCGCGAGTCGTTGCGGATCACATATCCGTCTGTGGTTCGTGGTCCGTCCGTGATTCAATTACAATCTCTAAATATATTTATTTTATATAAAATATATTGAAATTTACGATTAGATGAATCCATCGTAGATGTTTTACATTGATTTTGTAAATTTTCCATTTTAATTTCGGATTCCATATCATTTATTTCTCTGGGACCAGGACCAGCAGCAGCAGACGATGATGGCGATGATGGTGATGGCGATGACGATGACGATGATGATGTTGTAAAATTTCCATTAACTTTTCCTGAACTATCATCTTCATTTCCATTGTCATCATTATTATCATTTGAAATGATTGTACGAAATTCAAATTCTTTTTCAAAATAACCAAATTGTGGTATATCAATTTTAAATATTGATTTATGAGATTTATTTTTAGTATTTTTCAATTTATTAACAACAATTAACAATGGATTTGAATCGTTGATTGATGTTGATTTTTGATTATTATGTTGATGATTATCATTATGTTTTTTTGTATTGATTGGTGATGAGGTTTGAGATTGTGAAGCTGTTGAACGAAGACGACCATTTTCATTAGTAGTACTATTATTAAATAATGTTGAATTTTTTCCTAGATTAGTTGATGATGATTCAGATGACGATTCTGCTGTTGTTGTTGTTGTTGTTGTTGTTGTTGATGCAATGGATGATGATGATGCTGATGCTGTAGATGATTTTGAAGTTCTTGTTGTCGCCATTGTCGTTCGTGTTTCAGTTCCAGTTCCAGTTCCCCGTGCAGCTGCTGCTGCTGCTGCTGCTGTAGTTGTCATTTCTACATTTCTGCTTCGCTGTTGCTGTTGATGCTGTTGCTGCTGCTGTTGCTGTTGTTCGATTGGTTTTATTTGTAATTTTTCACTACCAATACGTTCTCTAGTCGAACATAAATCCCAATGTAATGTATGAGTTGGTGTTCTATAAACATTTATAGTATAATG
This sequence comes from Dilophus febrilis, assembly GCA_958336335.1. Classification (NCBI taxonomy): domain Eukaryota; kingdom Metazoa; phylum Arthropoda; class Insecta; order Diptera; family Bibionidae; genus Dilophus; species Dilophus febrilis. The sequence continues at coordinate 29,933,599 of OY284473.1, read as the reverse complement.
TGGAAGGAAGCCAAAAAAAAAAAACACATTGAAATAAAATTAAAACATTTAAAAGTTTTAACATTTAAAAATTTTAAACAACATTTTAAATAGGTTTAAATAACATTTATATGTTTGTTAAACTTACCGAAAAATAATCTCAAATTGTTTTTCTTTCATATATTTTGATAATGGAATATTATAAGTAATATTAAAATGTTGATCATCATCTTGATTATCATTTGAATCATTTGGATTATGTTCATCATTTGAATTTGGACGATTATTTGATGAATGACAAATTTCATTAATGCCCAATGAAATATTAAACGATTCTGTACGTATTATTAAATCAATTAATAGGCATGGTGTTTTGAATGATGAATCTTTTATTGTTTGTGTTGAATTCATTCCCGTTTGATTATGATCATTCTGATCATCATCATCATCATCGTTATCGTTATCGTTTAACGGTATACTATTGCTATGATTTGAATTATCCTGTACTACATTAACAGTACGTTCCGTTGCCTTGGATTGTTGATTATCAATTATAATATTTGTATTATTCATAATTTGATGATCATCGGACATTGTAAAATTTGTATAATTATTATTAATTGAATTATTACTGTTATTATTATTATTATTATCATCATCATTTAATATTGTATCATTATCCTCACGAGCCTCTTCTTCATCCGCACCACCATCATCTGCATTATCCCGATAATGATCTTCGTTTAAATAATTCTTTGATTTATCCAATTCAATATTATCGGTAATGTTTAATGACATTTTTTCTATGAGAACCGTTCCATTTTGATGATCGTTGATTGTCGTCATTGTTGTTGTCGGTGTTATTGCTAAAGCAATACGTCGATTAACGGATGATTGACGATTAAAAATTGTAGCAGCCAATACGGATAACATTGATGATGAGCTGCTGCCACTATTATTATTACTATTGGTCATTATTGGCTTATCATCAGTTGAACGAGTTAAATTATTATTATTATTTATATTATTATCATTATCATCATCATCATCATCAGCTACATTATGACCATCATCAGCTATAATTATTGATTCATTATTATTATTAATATTTTTAATTTTTCCCATATCATTAAATGTTCCTGTGCCCGTTGCAGCCGATGCGGCTGCTGCACTTGCCACGGCCGATATTAAATATAATTGATTTGCTGCAGCTGCAGCTGCAGCTGCTGCGGCGGCCGTTGATTCTTTTAAATCAATTGGACGTTCATCGTCTAATGATTTTATTGGAAATTTATTATTTCCAGATAGCGTTCCAAATGATCCAGATCTTTGTTGTCCAATAATTGATGGATTATTATTCAAATGATAATGATTAGAATCAGATTCATCATCATTAGTGTGATTATGATCATCATAATTATCATTATTATTATTATTATGATTATGATCATCGCCACCGTCACCGTCTACATTTATTAAACGATCATATAAATCAATTTCATTACATTTAATTGTACAACAAAATGATTGACATAAAGTAATTGTAATATTTTTAATATTATTTAAAAATTGTTCGGATGATGATGTGGATGTGGATGTGGATGTGGATGTGGATGTGGATGATGATGAAGAGTCCATCATTGATTGATTATTTTGTTCTATGGATGAAATTGTTGATGATGGAATACAATCCGATGGCGTTCCAATTGGTTTATCCAATGTTATTTGACGATGATGTTTACGTTCAAATTGATTTGTTAATTGTTGATCATCAGATTCATCTGTATATAATAGATATATATATATATATATATAGTTAATTTTTTTTAATGATCTTTAAGAATCTGTAGTATAAAAAATATATATTGGGGTTGTGGTGGAAATTCTCTAAAGAAATGATGATTTTTCTGAAATAATTTGCCATTTTTCTATTAGATTTTCTTTCGGATCCCTATCGAATGATATTTTTTCCTTAAAGACCATTAAATTACCTTTCCAACGCAGGTCTAAACATCCCGATCCCTTAATTGTTTCGGAAGTTATGATAATTTAAATCAACCCTTAATTTACCGAATAATTTTCCTATAGAAAAAATCAGATTTTTAGGGTCTTTTTTAAACTGGCCAGAACTCGAAAAATGTCCATAAAACCAATATAAGTGATGTAAGAAAACTTAAGCTAATTTTTAATGATCTTTAAGAATTTGGTATAAAATATAGGGGTTGTGGTGGAAATTCTATGAGTAATGATCATTTTTCTGAAATAATTGCATTTTGCTATTAGATTTTCTTTCGGATCCCTATCGAATGATATTTTTTCCTTAAAGAGCATTAAATTACCTTTCCAACGCAGGTCTAAACATCCCGATCCCTCAACTAGTTCGGAAGTTATGATATTTTAAATCAACCCTTAATTTACCGAATAATTTTCCTATAGAAAAAATCAGATTTTTTAAGTGGTTTTTAAACTGGCCAGAACTCGAAAAATTCCCATGAAACCAATAAAAGTGAATTGAGAAAACTTAAGCTAATTTTTAATGATCTTTAAGAATTTGGTATAAAATATAGGGGTTGTGGTGGAAATTCTATGATTAATGATCAATTTTCTGAAATAATTGCATTTTTCTATTAGATTTTCTTTCGGATCCCTATCGAATGATATTTTTTCCTTAAAGACCATTAAATTACCTTTCCAACGCAGGTCTAAACATCCCAATCCCTCAACTAGTTCGAAAGTTATGATATTTTAAATCAACCCTTAATTTACCGAATAATTTTCCTATAGAAAAAATCAGATTTTTTGGGTCTTTTTTAAACTGGCCAGAACTCGAAAAATGTCCATAAAACCAATAAAAGTGATGTAAGAAAACTTAAGCTAATTTTTAATGATCTTTAAGAATTTGGTATAAAATATAGGGGTTGTGGTGGAAATTCTATGAGTAATGATCATTTTTCTGAAATAATTGCATTTTGCTATTAGATTTTCTTTCGGATCCCTATCGAATGATATTTTTTCCTTAAAGAGCATTAAATTACCTTTCCAACGCAGGTCTAAACATCCCGATCCCTCAACTAGTTCGGAAGTTATGATAATTTAAATCAACCCTTAATTTACCGAATAATTTTCCTATAGAAAAAATCAGATTTTTTGGGTCTTTTTTAAACTGGCCAGAACTCGAAAAATGTCCATAAAACCAATAAAAGTGATTTGAGAAAACTTAAGCTAATTTTTAATGATCTTTAAGAATTTGGTATAAAATATAGGGGTTGTGGTGGAAATTCTATGAGTAATGATCAATTTTCTGAAATAATTGCATTTTTCTATTAGATTTTCTTTCGGATCCCTATCGAATGATATTTTTTCCTTAAAGACCATTAAATTACCTTTCCAACGCAGGTCTTATCTTATAAATCCATTAACTGGTTCGAAAGTTATGATATTTTACATCAACCCTTAATTTTCCGAATAATTTTCCTATAGAAAAAATCAGATTTTTTGGGTCAGAACTCGAAAAATGTCCATGAAACCAATAAAAGTGATTTGAGAAAACTTAAGTTAATTTTTATTAATGATTATTTATGAATTTTCCGGAAAATTTAACTTTTCCATATGATTTTCCTTTGAAACCCTGATTTTCGAATGATAGGGAATTTTACCAACAGTTTTTTTTGACCAAACATACTAATAATTAAAATAAAAATTAAACGTCGCCAATGCCTCACCTCCAAATATGTATACACAAAATTTAAAAAACCAAATAAATCCAATACATTTAACAAAGAAATACACTCTCGATGGAATTCCATTCATAAAATTATACAAAATTCCATTTTTAAATAGACAAAATTTACTGCACACTTTATAATAACTACTCAAAAAATGATACTTCCCTATATATAAGATAAAGTTAAAATCATCAAATCATTAATCATTAATTTTAACGAATGTAAATTTGCTACTCAAAGAGGTGCTGCATTGGTATTTAAAAGCTTTCAAATTTAACAATTTATAAAATGTAATGATACAGTCAAATAAGCGGCCATCTTTAATTCGATGATGAGAGATAATAAATTATGACACGCCTTTATTTATTTAAATACTCTCTCGGCAAGTTTATAAAGTGCGAGTTATTTATGAATAAAAATATCTTTACACTTTTTTCTCATATTCATTTTTTCATATGGGGTTAGTATAGCAAAATTTTGGGAAATCTTTGCCGGGCTATAACTCAAAAACCAATGTCTAAATCGTTCTGAAACCAATTTATTCGAATTTAGCATGCTTTAAAACATAAGTATACAAATTTTCAGCCCGATAGAGCAAACATAAAGTTTTCGGTGAAAAATCCATTTTTTCATAAGGGGTTAGTATAGGAAAATTTTGGGAAATCTTTGACGGGCTATAACTCAAAAACCGATGTCTAAATCGTTCTGAAACCAATTTATTCGAATTTAGCATGCTTTAAAACATAAGTATACAAATTTTCAGCCCGATAGAGCAAACATAAAGTTTTCGGTGAAAAATCCATTTTTTCATAAGGGGTTAGTATAGCAAAATTTTGAGAAATCTTTGCCATTTTCTATTAGATTTTCTTCGGAATCCCTATCGAATAATATTTTTTCCGTTAAGGGCATTAAATTACCTTTCTAACGCAGGTCTAAACATCCTAATACCTTAATCGGATCGGAAGCTATGATAATTTTAATGCAACCCTTAATTTTTCAATTAATTTTCATATAGAAAAATGCTGGGAAATTCTCATTTCTAAACGAGTCTGTTCAAGGAAACCCCCCATTCAATATTGAACACAGAAATCATTCTTAAGACATTATAAAGACTGTGTAAAGATTTTCAAAACCATTTCATGAACAAAATTCCCAAGAAATCACAATAATAATAATGAAAAAATTAAACACTTACTATTTGTTAAATTTTGTAAATCAATATCTTGGGTAATTTTTCTAGTTACCGAATTTGAATTATTTGAATTGGAACGTTGATTTTGATTGTGTTGTTGTTGCTGTTGCTGTTGATGTTGCTGTTGATGTTGTTGATTTTTTGCTATTATAAAGAAAAGAAGAATCGTGGTAATTTAAAAGCATTCACAATTCATTTTATAATCCACCCACACAAAACTTACATTCATTTTTTTGTCCAATAATTATTGGTTGGCCCGTATCAATAAGATTTGTATCAACATCACGAAATAGAAAACTATCACGTGTATTCCATGGATCATCATCCATTGTTGCATCAACGCCCATTGTTGTATCGCCAGCGGTAATCGTACCAATAATAATCGTTCCCTTAATACCCGTACCCGTACCCGTACCCGTACCTGGTAATTCATCATCAATTTTTATTGTTTTTTTCATATTATATGAATTATTTTCCAAATCATTTTCATAAACCATAACATTTTGATCGGTTATTAATCGTGATGATGCAGATCCAGCAGATCCAACAACAGATGATTTTCGTAATATTCCAACATTCGTTTCATCTTTCTTATTCGTTATTGTTTTATTATCGATAATTGTAAATTGACCACCATTATCTTTACCACCAATATTACCGCCAATCTCTGAAATTGTAACTGTACTCGCTGGTATTGGCATTAATCCACCCGTTGATCCACCTCCACCAGGTCCTTTTGATTTTGCCATTACATTATTATAATAACGATTTTTTTGCCAATTCATTGATTGATATTGATAATTTCCATTTTCAATGCCACTGCCACTGCCACTACCGCCACCGACACCGCCACCACCTTTAAATGACGTTGATGACCCGAATGTAGACGAGGATCCCGCCGCACCCCCCACCGATGACGATGACAATCCTAATGATTTATCAATAAAATGTCCAGCAGCATTAAAACGTTCATTTGCTTGATGATGATGTTCAATAAAATATAATGTTGAAATTGTTACTAAACTATAAATAGATGGGATGAAATAGAAAACAAAATAAATGTTAAATGTTAATTAGGCTCCTCCGGATGGGATGAGAATAAACACACATGTTTATTTCTATACTCACCAAACAGCCATTATTATTACTAATATTATTATAATAATTTGTATTGTACGATTTGAACATGTTTCATGATCCGATCGATTATGGCCTTCCATTGAATCATCACAAAGTTTTTTATTCACCTTATTGCATTTTATTGTATCATCTTTACGGCTGCCGCTGCTGTTATTATTCCTGTTATTTGATTGTATACATGGAATTCGCCATGATAATCCCTATAAAAAAAATTAAATAAAGACAAATATTTATCAAATGGGAAACGAACGTACAGAATCTATAACAAATTATAAATTATAAACAAACCAATCGTGAATTAATACGTTCCAATTGTTCGATGCGCATTTCCAATGAACCGGTAACTTTACATAATTCCTTAACCGCACCAATATTTTCCATAAATATACGATCTTTATTTACAACTAAAAAATTATCAATAACCTGACCATTTGACAGTAAAATACTACCCGTTTCTTGGACGGCATCCGGTAATACTTCACGTATCTCTTGTGCAATAACACCCGTATCGATAATTTCACGGGAACTGGCCGATTGTGAATTGGAATTTGGCGGTAATAGACCACTGTGCATTGCAAATTCTGGATCATATCGATATCTAATGATTCAAATGAAATACAATTACAAAAAAAAAGACTTTTAATAAATTGAAAAAAAAAACTAACCGAACAACACGAATTTTTTGTAAATTTTTCAATTGTTCTGATGTATTCAATTCATAAATTTCACGTTTCGCACGGCTATCACTGGGCTGAACAATATGACCGGATACCTTAATGTTACCGTGAACGACAAGACTCTCGTCGGGTCGATCTGTATTGATACCAACACGTCCAGCATGAAATATCGATTCATGCGTAACGCCACGTTGCCAACACAATTCAACATCACTTTCAAATTGTCCGGGATTTGATGCCTTTAAAGATCAATATAATAAATAATATATTTTGTGATTTTGGTTATTGATAGATAAAAAGATAGAGAAATTTTACCCTAACAATAATCCGTTCGCTACCATGACTGATAACAGGAAAATGTCCATTATGTGTGTGAGCATGTAAACCGACAACCAATTGAAAATAACGTTGTTCTGGATTTGGTCGGCCCTTTTTACGCATATTATTACTGGTTGTCTCCGAGAAATGTAAACGGCCAACGGTCACTTTACTAATTTGACGATTTTGTAAATCAATTCTATTGGAAAAAGATGACAAAACCTTTATGAATTGATCCATTTTGCTGGCTGCTATCCCATTATTCTAGTATATCTTTATTACTTACGGTACCGGATGAAATGGTTTCTTTGAACGATCCGATTGACTTTGTTCGACGCGTATCGTTTGTGTGGGCGCCTCCAATTTCACCCCATAGAAATGCAAATGAAATGATTTGATTTTTTCCAATCCGGTTGTTGTTCGTACAAAAATGGCCGTTCCCGCTTGTAATTGGGCATGACACGTTATTTGAAAATGATTTTTTTTCTGACACACGAAAGCGTCATCCGAATTTGAGAAATTAAATCCTTTATCCGCATCCACCCGATAATGTGGACTTGGTCTATAACATAAAAAATAAAATCAATATCGGAGTTAAGATACAAAAAAACCTCTGATCTCTGATCACTTACAATTCCTGTAAACTTTGATCACACAACGTATGCCAAATTTGTTGTTGAAATGGTGAAAACCGAATGCATTGTAATGAACATGTTTCACTACCGGAATCAACAGAATTCTGTTGTTGTTGATTCTGTTGTTGTTGATTCTGTTGTTGTTGATTCTGTTTATTTGTTTGTTGCTGTTGTCCATTAAATTCAATTGGTGATGAAATTGATGATGATAAAATTGTTCCCGTACTACAATTACTATTCATACTACAATTACTATTTAAATTTAAATCCATTTGATGATTTAAATGATCCGTAGTGATGATTGGTGGTGGTGGTGGTGGTGGTTGTGGTTGTGGTGCGGTGGTAATTGTCGCAATGCACATCATCGGTGATTGTGATGAATCATTTAATTGTAGGCCGCCGCCGCTGCCATCACCATCGCCACCACCACCACCACCACCTGAATGAATGATTTTTGTTGAACAATCAATGTCACCATCATCAGTATTAGATCCAATTGGACTTGTGACACAAATGGTTGTAGATAGTGTGGTTGTGGTTGTTGATGATGTTGTTGATGATGTTGATGTTGTTGATGATGTTGCTGTTGTTTTAGATGTTTTAGATTCCATCATTGTCGCTGGTAAAGAAACAATATCATTTAAATCATCATCATCTTCATCATGGTCAGCTTCATCATCATCATCATCATCATCATCTGCATCATCCACATCACCGTATGAATTATTATGTGATGACATTTTATGATGTTGGTGTTGTTGTTGAACCATTGCCATTGACCTCATCAACAATATTGATGGACTTAATGCACCCGGATCAGGTTTTATTTGTGGATGTTGTAATTGTGATTGTGATTGTGCTGATGTTGTTGATGTTGATGATGATGTTTTTATTTTAGTAGCTGATGTTTCCGGTGATGTTCCATTACATAAATCATTTTGTGATAGTTTACGTTTTCTTGCATTTATTTTATTATTATTATTATCTTCATGATTTATATTTATTATTGTTCCATGTTGATTGATTTGTGGCTGTTGTGGCTGCTGTTGCTGATGATGTTGATGTTGATGCTGTTGATGATGAGGTAATTGCTGTTGTGATTGTTCCTGTTGTTGCTGATGCTGATGCTGATGCTGTTGCTGTTGCTGTTGATTATTAATTGAAAGTGAATGCAGATGATATCCACCACTTAAATTTTGTGATTGTGATTGTGATAATAAAACATTAACAATATTTTCATTATCGGATAGGATTTGTTCATGTTGTTGTTGCAATTGTTCATGTTCATGCTGTTGTAAATGAATATGTTGATGTTGATGTTGCTGTTGTTGCTGTTGTGGCTGTTGTTGCTGTTGTTGCTGTTGAAGATGCGAATGATGTTGAAGATGATGAGAATTGTGATGTTGTTGCTGCTGTTGCTGTTGCTGCTGTTGTTGAAGATGATGTTGAAATTGCTCATTGCCACCGACGCCGCCGCTACCAGTAAATGAACGTTGAACGTAATGATGCGTTCCTAAATCAATTTGATTTGAAGAACCCTATAAAAGAAATATTATAAAAAAAAAGAAAAATTCTCAATTTAATCTTTAAGCCAAATAGAATTTCCTGTAATCTGACTAACGTGACGATACTTACATTTTGTTGTAACATTAAATGGGATCCGTCCATTATTATTGGAATGATTCCGTCACGTAACGTTCCAGTTGTTTGATTATTATTACCACCAGCAGTTAATATTCCATTTGAATGATTTGTTTTTATTGTCATTTGATGCTGTTGTTGTTGCTGTTGTTGCTGTTGTTGCTGTTGTTGCTGTTGTTGCTGTTGTTGCTGTTGTTGCTGTTGATTGCATTGTGATTGATACATTAAATTTGAATTGGTTGTTGGAATTAAATGATGTTGATTGTTAATGATGGAATGTTGATGATTTAAGGAATGTTGTTGCTGTTGCTGTTGCTGATGTTGTTGTCCATTTGATCCATACTGTGATAATTCATCACAAATAATCGATGATGTTCCCAATTGTTGATCAATTGTACTTTGTGAAATATCAACAAGTGTTGATTGTAAATCATTTTCAATGATATTCAACTGATGATGATTGTGATTATGATTGTGATGTGGATGAAGAATCTGATTATTATTATTATTTAATTGTAAATGATGCTGTTGTTGCGGATGTCTTAGTTGCTGATGATGATGAGGATGATATTGTTGATGTTGCATTTGCTGCTGTTGAATATTCTGTTGATGTTGCTGTTGCTGTTGCTGTTGCTGTTGCTGTAAATCTGTTAAATGTTGTAAATGTTGTAAATTTCCAATGAGTTGTTGTTGCTGTTGTTGTGATGATGGATGATGCTGAGATTGAGCAGCAGCAGCAGAAGCAGCAGCAGCAGCGGCAGCAGCAACAACAACAGCTGCCGTTGCCGTTGTTATACTTATACCATTATTTATATCTAATGGACTGTATGGTGGTTCTGAACTTGAATCCGGTGGACTTTCAGGTAAATGTGATGATGATGATGATGATGATGATGATGTTGAACGAACCGATGACGCGGATGATGATTGTGATGTTGTTGTTGCGGTTGTTGCAGTTGTTGTGATTGTTGTTATTGATGTTATCGATATTGTTGTAGTTGTTGTTGTGGTTGACGATGATGGATCGAATTGGTTGGTTGCCGGTATTTGTTGTGTCGTAATCGCCGTCAAATCACCATTTCCAATAATTAACGATGATGCTTGCGTTCCATCTAAACTATTCGAATCATTATTATCATTACCATTACCATTTAATGATACCGTTCCATTTGTTACATGAATAAATGATTCCAATTGGGCAAAATCAATTGCATCATTTTCAATACCAGCTATAAAATCTTGTCGTCCTATTAAAAACAAATTACAAAAAAAAAAACAGAGAGAGAAAATTAGAAATTTTGTTTTTTTTTTTTTGGCATTAAACATTCTTACAGCAATATAATAAGGACATTTTTTTCTTCTGGATCCTTCAAAAATAAAAATACTTTTACTTAAGCAAAAGAAATCCTTGCTAAAAGGGTTAAGATCTACGTTTGCCGTCCACGGCTCATCCCAGATACGGCTCAAATAAGGAAAGTTTTATTTCTGGATTTCTAGAGACATACATTAAGAGACAACGGGGCCGCCGTGAAGCGAAGCAAAGGAGGAAGCTTATGATTTCTTATAAAACGAAATTTATTTAGAATTTAGTTTGTTATTTCACATTAAGGGGGGTGGTTTGTGTCCTTATGGTTTTTTTTTTCATTTTTATTAATTAGCAGCGATTTTTCATCGTTTTATTTGTTATTTTGTTATAAAAATAAAAGTGAATTTTTGTTTTTTTTTTTTTTATTTGATCAATAATTTGTAATAATTTCTTTATTATATTTGGTTGTTGCGAGGAGTGCGAGGTGGGAGCGAGGCGAGGTTAAGGGAATCTTTTGCAGGGAGGGTGGGTGATGGAGAATTGGGTGATATGGGGTTTGGGGTGAATTTAAAATGTATTTTGTTCTGTATATCACATAATCACATATAAAAAAAAAAATCTATTTTGTAATTTCTAATCGTTTCTTATCTCACATTTTTTCTCGTTTTCATTTTATTTGTTTTTTTTTTTTTGTAATTTTCTATCGGGGTTTTGGTTTGGAAAATTCCTGTGAAATCCGTCCCCTCCCCAACAAAAATTCAACGAAAAATAAATGAGATTTGAATTTAAATTCTTTTCCTCCAAAATTATTTACCTGAAACAATTGAACGAGCATAATCCATAATCTGGGGATTGGAGTCTGCGGGGTGGGAATTGATCGAATAATTTAATTAAACAAATTCACTAATATTATATTATATTAACGTCGTCTCACGTCACTTTAATTTTGTCTCCGGTAAAGAAAATTACATAAGAAAAAATCCATTGCAAAAACTTTAAATAAATTAATTTTTGTATAAATTACGAATTTCAAAATATCACACAGAGTTAATAGTTTTCCTATAAAAACTCTAATCCTTAAACGAAAAAACAAACGCAAAAACAAACGAAAAAATAACAAATAAAATTGAATTGAATTGATAAAAAAAATAAGAGGAAATAAAAAGAAAATATCGAATAAATAATAATTTATAAAAAATTTGAAACTATGGCAAAAAAAAAATGAAAAAAGAAATTGTTTTTATGTTGTTTATTGGTTGATGTGCTTTTTAATTTGTTATTTGTTATTTTTTTTAAATAAATCACAAACGTATAGAATATAAAAATTAAATAAAGCAAATTTTTCGGGCTATGGCAACCGTCAAATAATAATAATAATGAGATTATTTCATTTATTTAGTGTTTAAGATAGTTTTCATCGTCGTCATCGTCGTCGTCGTCGACATCCTCAAAACATAATTAAAGTAAATTTATACAGCCCAATATCATGCTGCAAATTGTCAGAATTAATCCGGAAAAGGGATTATTTAAAGATATCCAACGTTTAATTAAACATTTTTCAATTGCTGGTATTGATTTATGAACATTTTTTGAATACCAACTGCGCGGTGAAAAAAAAAACCGATTTCTATACAATTTCTATACAAATCATGAACAAAATTTTTGTATACTAACTGCGGTGAAATGAAATTCAGATGTTTCTTGTAGTTTTTGGTTGATTGTTTTGCGGTGATTTTTGTGGATGTTCTGGACACAATTGAATAAATTTTAACAACAACACAATAATCAAAACAAACCAAAATCATATTCACTCATAACTTTTTCATAAGCGCACAACAACACAAAAACATTAAACACTTCTTTTTTTCATTCTTATATATTTTTTTTTGAATCATTTAGAATCAATTTCTTTTTCTATTTTTTCTTCAAATCACATCACAACCACATTTCCTAAATGAAATAGAAACTCACTGACACGACGACCAACCGAAATCGAATCCACGGTTATTTTTTACCGCGATATCATAAAAGATACAATCACAATATAACGGTATATGAAAATTAATAGATAAAAGAAACGTTTAAAATCACAACCAACAAAAGAAAAACCAACACAAATTTTGTTCAATAACAACCAACCAAAAAAAAAACAACTACTAGAACATAATTAATTCGCATTACCATATTTTTTATGCTACTTTTATGATGATAATATATAATGTAAAAGGTCGTCGTCCGTCCGTCCGTCCTTCCGTACCGAATTTTAACAACATTTAAACTGAATTTAATGAAAAATCAAAGTGCATATACCATACATAAAACAAACACATCACAGAATCAAACAAAATTATTATCATGTCAATTTCAATATAGATTATATAAAAATCATAACAGTTTAAATTAAAAAAAAAAAAATACCGCACAGCACAAAACAAGAAAACGCGTGTGTTTTTAATTCTCTTTATTTATTTATATTAGATATTTTGTGTGTGTGATTTCAAGTTTTTTTTTTATTATTATTCAATAAATGAATTTATAAAATAATTATTATTTATATTATCAATTATTGTCATCATCATCATCATCATTCGTTTAATGCTGAATCCGAATAAATTGGTTTCAGAACGGTTTAGAGATTGGTTTTTGAGTTATAGCCCGGCAAAGATTTCCCAAAATTTTGCTATACTAACCCCTTATGAAAAAATGGATTTTTCACCGAAAACTTTATGTTTGTTCTATCGGCCTGAAAATTTGTATACTTATGTTTTAAAGCATGCTAAATTCGAATAAATTGGTTTCAGAACGATTTAGACATTGGTTTTTGAGTTATAGCCCGTCAAAGATTTCCCAAAATTTTGCTATACTAACCCCTTATGAAAAAATGGATTTTTCACCGAAAACTTTATGTTTGCTCTATCGGGCTGAAAATTTGTAAACTTATGTTTTAAAGCATGCTAAATTCGAATAAATTGGTTTCAGAACGATTTAGACATTGGTTTTTGAGTTATAGCCCGGCAAAGATTTCCCAAAGTTTTTCGTATGAAAAAATGGATTTTTCACCGAATCCTTTAAGATTGAGCAATCGAGCTGAAAACTTGCATACTTATGTTTTAAGGAGTGCTAAATTCGAATAAATTGGTTTCAGAACGATTTAGACAATGGTTTTTGAGTTATAGCCCGGCAAATATTTCCCAAAATTTTGCTATACTAACCCCTTATGAAAAAATGGATTTTTCACCGAATCCTTTAAGTTTGAGCAATCGGTCTGAAAACTTACATAGGTATGTTTTAAACGATGCTGAATCCGATTAAATTGGTTTCAGAACGATTTAGACATTGGTTTTTGAGTTATAGCCCGGCAAAGATTTCCCAAAGTTTTTCGTATGAAAAAATGGATTTTTCACCGAATCCTTTAAGATTGAGCAATCGAGCTGAAAACTTGCATAGGTATGTTTTAAGGGATGCTAAATTCGAATAAATTGGTTTCAGAACGATTTTGACATTGGTTTTTGAGTTATAGCCCGTCAAAGATTTCCCAAAATTTTGCTATACTAACCCCTTATGAAAAAATGGATTTTTCACCGAATCCTTTAAGTTTGAGCAATCGGTCTGAAAACTTGCATAGGTCTGTTTTAAAGGATGCTGAATCCGATTAAATTGGTTTCAGAACGATTTAGACATTGGTTTTTGAGTTATAGCCCGGCAAAGATTTCCCAAAGTTTTTCGTATGAAAAAATGGATTTTTCACCGAATCCTTTAAGATTGAGCAATCGAGCTGAAAACTTGCATACTTATGTTTTAAGGAGTGCTAAATTCGAATAAATTGGTTTCAGAACGATTTAGACAATGGTTTTTGAGTTATAGCCCGGCAAAGATTTCCCAAAATTTTGCTATACTAACCCCTTATGAAAAAATGGATTTTTCACCGAATCCTTTAAGTTTGAGCAATCGGTCTGAAAACTTACATAGGTATGTTTTAAACGATGCTAAATTCGAATAAATTGGTTTCAGAACAATTTAGACATTGGTTTTTGAGTTATGCGGCCCGACAAAGATTTCCCAAAGTTTTTCGTATGAAAAAATGGATTTTTCACCGAATCCTTTAAGATTGGGCAATCGAGCTGAAAATTTGCATAGCTATGTTTTAAGGGATGCTAAATCCGAATAAATTGGTTTCAGAACGATTTAGACATTGGTTTTTGAGTTATGCGGCCCGGCAAAGATTTCCCAAAATTTTGCTATACTAACCCCTTATGAAAAAATGGATTTTTCACCGAAAACTTTAAGTTTGTTCTATCGAGCTGAAAATTTGCATACTTATGTTTTAAGGTACGCTAAATTCGAATAAATTGGTTTCAGAACGATTTAGACATTGGTTTTTGAGTTATAGCCCGGCAAAGATTTCCCAAAGTTTTTCGTATGAAAAAATGGATTTTTCACCGAATCCTTTAAGATTGAGCAATCGAGCTGAAAACTTGCATACTTATGTTTTAAGGAGTGCTAAATTCGAATAAATTGGTTTCAGAACGATTTAGACAATGGTTTTTGAGTTATAGCCCGGCAAAGATTTCCCAAAATTTTGCTATACTAACCCCTTATGAAAAAATGGATTTTTCACCGAATCCTTTAAGTTTGAGCAATCGGTCTGAAAACTTACATAGGTATGTTTTAAACGATGCTAAATTCGAATAAATTGGTTTCAGAACGATTTAGACATTGGTTTTTGAGTTATAGCCCGGCAAAGATTTCCCAACATTTTGCTATACTAACCCCTTATGAAAAAATGGATTTTTCACCGAATCCTTTAAGATTGAGCAATCGGGCTGAAAATTTGCATACCTATGTTTTAGGGGATGCTGAATCCGACTAAATTGGTTTCAGAACGATTTAGACATTGGTTTTTGAGTTATGCGGCCCGGCAAAAATTTCCCAAAGTTTTTCGTATGAAAAAATGGATTTTTCACCGAATCCTTTAAGATTGAGCAATCGAGCTGAAAACTTGCATAGGTATGTTTTAAGGGATGCTAAATTCGAATAAATTGGTTTCATAACGATTTAGACATTGGTTTTTGAGTTATGCGGCCCGCCAAAGATTTCCCAAAATTTTGCTATACTAACCCCTTATGAAAAAATGGATTTTTCACCGAATCCTTTAAGTTTGTTCTATCGGGCTGAAAATTTGCATACTTATGTTTTAAAGGATGCTAAATTCGAATAAATTGGTTTCAGAACGATTCATCCATTGGTTGTTGGATATGACCAAATAAAATTGTTTCACCAAAAAATGAAAAGAAAAAAAAAATAATTTAAATTATAATTACCCATATAATAAATAAATAAAAAAAAAGAAAAATCTAAATGCAAATTCCCACCGGAGTTCTTTAGAACAACGACGCAGAGCTTTGCTTTGTGTGACGATAGACGCATATAATTAAAATAAAATAAAATAAAAAAGAGGAGGATTATTTAAAAGAAGATAACAAAAAAAAAATTAATTAATGAACGATGATTAAAATTTAATAATAATAAATAGAAATTTTTTTTTAACAATAACAATAATAATAATAATAATAATAACAATTTCATTTGTTTGTTTGTTTGTTTGTTAATGTTTGCTAAATGAAATTTAAATAATCTTTTTTTTTTAAATATATATAATAGAATTTTTGTTTTTTTTTTCCCCATTTAGATTTTCTGTACTATTGTTAATATAATAATAATAATAATAATATTTCTGTCTATGGACGTGGAGTTGAAGGCGGACGTCGACGACTACGACGACGACGATGACGACGTCGACGACAGCAAAAGAGCGATAGCTTGATAACGCGTAACAATAAGAAATACGAATGAATATAAATTAATAAAGAAACAGAAAACAGAAAAAAAAAAAACGGATTTAATTAAATTAAATTAAATTAAATTTAAACACTCGTTTTTTTTTTTTTTTTTTATTTTTCTTTTCATCATATCTCTATATGTAAATTGCGTGAATATGTGATAATCATAAAATAAATGACCTCTTCTTCTTTTAATAATAATAATAATAATAATAATAATAATATATGTATTTATAGTTGCTTATTTATTTATTTATTACTTACCAAATAATGCCAAAACAGAATCATTTAAAAAATCCATATCACATTTAATTATATAAAAATCTTTGCCTTTTTTTTTATTTTATTTTTATCTGTTAATTTAGTTTTTTTTTTTTTAATTTAATTTAAATTTAAATTGAATTTTATAATTTATAATAAAGCAAATTTTGATTTGATTTTTGCGCTGCGATTGTGTATATATAAATTCTTCATTCATATTCAATTTCATTCATTTGCTGCTGCTGCTGCTGCTGCTGCTGCTGTGTGTGTATGATTTTGTTTGATGATGCGGATGTTTAAAATATGTAATTTGTTGCGGCGCGAATGAAACGCGGATATGAAATGGGAATGGGATGTTTCGACGGAATCTGTTGGGAATTCCACCGATACCGCGATATATATGTTGATTCGGATTTTATTTCCAATATTCATTTTGTATCGATCGTCATCATCATCATCAACATCATCATAATATTGTTTTTATACGCGCGATCTTGTTTTTTTTTTTTTTAAAACATTACAAAAATAAAATACCAAAATACCAAAATACCTGTTTTTTTTTTTACATATGCAAACAGAAAGTATATAGAAATATTTGTTTTTTTATTTATTTAATTTTAATGGACCACGGGATTTCTTCTTGAAATCTTAAAAAAGAAAAAAAAAATTATAATTATATTTCTGTGACGCGGATTGACTGGCGATTCCGTTGATTAAAATTGGAATGAAAATTACAATTTGATTTTGATTTTGATTTTGATTTTAATTTTGATTTTGCACAGAAAACAGAGATCGATCGAAATAATAGAACTTTTTTGTTAATTAATTTTATTAAAAATTATCACTTTATTAATTTTTATTTTTAATTATTTATCACATCTGCACATTCCATTAGAAAATCATATCATCATCATTTCTTGAACACTCCCCACAAACAAAAAATACAAAAATCTTTTATAAAACATTATTTATTTTTATTTTTTTTTTAGAGTATATCCATAAAAATTTATCATATTATTTTAATTTTAATTTACTCGCTGCTTTATAAGATTTATAATAACACACAGGAAAAAATAAAAAACAATTCACCTCTTGATTGAAAAAATATTATTATTATTTATTATAATAAATTATAAATATGTTATAAATCAACAAGTTGCTAAATATTTAAAAAATTATTTTGGTGTTTGCTTTTGGGTACACAAGAAAATATTAATTTATATATGAACGAATTTATATATATATATATATCGCGATCATCACTCATACAGTCTTTTTTACATACAATTAAATTACAATTTTTATTTTGTACAAACCAAACAAACAAACAAAAATGATCAATAATAATAATAATAATAATAATAATAATAATATAACATGATTTTATTTTTGTTGTTAGTAAAATTGTTGTTGTTTTATATATATATATATATTGAAGACAGATTCGGCCGATTGTTTAAAGTGATGTTGAATTGCGATGGGATTTACGGTTGGGAAAATTTTGATATTTTTTTCTTTGCAGCAATTTTATATGGGGAAAATTTTCGACTTTATTTGGAGGATGATCGCGGGAAATTCAGCGATTCGATTCTTTTGAAACTTTATCAATCTTTTCTTATCTCTTTTAAGAGCTTACATGTAAATTTTCAGCCCAATTGGTTGAAAACTTGATTTTTAAAAAATCATCAACGGATTTGCGGTGGGAAAATTTTGATATTTTGTTCTGGGCAAATTTGGGAAGATTTTTGACTTTGTTTGGAAGATGATAACGGGAAATCTAGCGATTCGATTCTTTTGAAACTTTATCAATCTTTTCTTATATCTATTGAGAGCTTATATGCCAATTTTTAGCCCGATTGGTTAAAAACTTGATTTTTAAAAAATCATCTACCGATTAGTGTGAAAATTTTGATATTTTCTCTATACAATTTTATTTGGGGAAGATTTTCAACTGTATCTGGAGGATCATAACGGAAAACCCAGCGATTCGATTCTTTTAAAACTTTATCAATCTTTTCTTAACTCTATTGAGAGCTTACATGTCAATTTTCAGCCCGATAGGTTAAAAACTTGATTTTTAAAAAATCATCAACTGATTTTGTGGGAAATTTTGATATTTTTTATATGAGATTTTTATATTGGAAGATTTTCAACGTTATGTGGAGGATTATAACAGGAAACCCAGCGATTCGATTCTTTTGAAACTTTATCAATCTTTTCTTATATCCATTGAGAGCATACATGACAATTTTCAGCCCGATCGGTTAAAAACTTGAATTTTAAAAAATCATCAACGGATTTTGTAGGAAATTTTGATATTTTTTATATGAGATTTTTATATTGGAAGATTTTCAACGTTATGTGGAGGATCATAACGGTAAATCTAGCGATTTGATTCTTTTAAAACTTTCACAATCTTTTCTTATATCTATTAAGAGTTTACATGCCAATTTTCAGACCAATCGGTTAAGAACTTGATTTTTAAAAAATCATCAACGGATTTGCGGTGGGAATATTTTTTTTTTCTATTTTTTCTATGCAGCAATTTTATTTAGGAAAGATTTTCAACGTTATTTGGAAGATTATAACGCGGAAAACCCAAGCGATTAGCGATTATTTTTGAAATTTTAATATAAAATTTAGAATCTTTTTTCAATACACCACATTTCCTTATTCATTTTCTGCCTATCACTTCAAAAACGCAGATTCACATACAAAATAAAATAAAAAACAAAAGAAAAAGAACATTTCCTACAAACAGATCGTTCGGCGAACACAGAACAGAAAGATGTCTGTACGAATAAACTAAAAATATTATATTGCAATAAATCTTATTGTTTTGTACCATTTGTGGGAATATCCCGGAAGAAGGAAGAAAAACCTGGGATTCAAAACGAAATTGAAAAAAAAAAAATTCGGACCTGTACACTTCTATAATCTCTATATAGAGATCAGGTTCTATATAGAGATTTTCATACTCATACAGTTAATCTTTTTTATAAAAAAAAAAACAACAATTCACTATATAAATGTATTTGTGATCATATCCGCGTGAGTTCTATTATTTATATATATAAATAATATACACAGTACATATATTTTTTTCTATATAAAAAAAATTGAATTTAATGTCGTTGATTTGCTAGTTGATATTATCATATATTCTATCATTCTATCTTATATATATACATATTGTTTTGTTTTGTTTTGTTTGTCTCTTTGCATTTGTGTGTAAAAAAAGCAAAGTAAAAAAAACAGGTATTTTTATGTATATAATTTAATGAATATAAACTCTTCTTAAAAAAATAATCTCTATCTATTAATATACAAACCAAAAGTCAAAGATATAATACACCGTAAAGTATAATATAATATATATATATATGGTATAGTTAATTATAAGAGTTATCTAAATAAAATTTTAATTTGCCATATAGTGTTATATAGAATTTATATATGATACGATATATATATGGAATCATTATACCAATGCGATGAGTTTTATCTGGTATTATTTTCATATATATATATATATAGATATAAGCATATAACTAAACGTTGACGTTGATGACAATGACGATGACGAAAACGTTCAGATCATATTACATTATTCAAAATATCAATAAAAAGTTTACTGACTTTTATATTATGATTGTGAAAATTAATTATAAATTTTCCGGAATGCATGTAAAATTGAAAAATTATTATATTCAATTTCTTTCTATATGGGTAGATTTTCGACATCAATATTTGGGGGATCATAACGGAAAATCCAGCGATTTGATCCTTTTGAAACTTTACCAATCTTTTCTTATATCTATTCAGAGTATACATACCAATTTTCAGCCCGATTGGTTAAAAACTTGATTTTTAAAAAATCATCAACGGATTTTGTGGGTGGGAAAGTTTTTATATTTTGTTCTATGTAAATTTGGGACGATTTTCAACTTTATTTGGAGGATCATAACGGAAAATCTAGCAATTCGATTCTTTTGAAACTTTATCAATCTTTTCTTATATCTATTAAGACCTTACATGCCAATTTTCAACCCATTTGGATAAAAACTTGATTTTTAAAAAAATCATAACCCGATTAATGGGAAAATTTTGATTTATTTTCTCTATGCAATTTTATATGTGAAGATTTTCAACGTTATTTGGAGGATCATAACGGAAAACCCAGCGATTTGATTTTCTTGAAACTTTACCAATATTTTCTTATCTTTATTGAGAGCTTACTTGTCAATTTTCAGCCCGATCGGTTAAAAACTTGATTTTTAAAAAATCATCAACGGATTTTGTGCGAATATTTTGATATTTTTTCTATACAATTTTATATGGGGAGATTTTCAACGTTATTTGGAGGATCATAACGGAAAATCCAGCGATTTGATTATTTTGAAATTTTACCAACCTTTTCTTATCTTTATTGAGAACTTACATGCCAATTTTCAGCCCGATCCGATGAAAAATTGATTTTTTAAAAATCATCAACTGATTTTGATCCACAAATCTTTATATATTTTTATTTCCAATATAATTTTCCAAACGAATGAAACGATAAGAATAAAAGAAATACGATCAAAATTTTTAAGTAATACATAAACCAAATGAACGATTCTTAAACATTAAACTGTCTGTCGAAATATTATGAAATAAATATAAAATATGTATAAAAAAAGTGTATAAAAACCTCGGTAAAAACCCCCCATTTTTTTTTTAAACCATTCAAACCATTCAAATTCTCGTATATGATTTTTTGTTTTATGCTAAAAAAAATCCATTATTTGGTTTGAATATCTAGAAAAACAATTGTAAACATTTGTATATATATATATATATATGATGAAATAAAATGTGTAAAATATCGATTTTTACATATCGAGTCGATTTCAATCATATATATCATCAAATTTAAATATTTTTCCATATGATGGAGTTGGCAAATACAATAAATAAATCTGTAATGATGAAACTGCGTGGAAAGGAAATTGAATGGATTGATTGAATGAATGTAGAATATACAAATAAATCAAAATCTATACAGTGGATGGGATTTTTTTCCCATAAACCGCATCATAAAATCATAATGACTTAAGTAACAAAAATATAGATAACAATAGAAAATAAAACGTGCATTTCTTTGAACTATAGCAGAACCGCCAATATTCTTCTTCTTATATTATTATATCGTCTCATAAATTAAAACTAAATTTTAATTACACTTAAAAAATTCTTTGGAAATTAAACAAAAACCTTTTCTTTTTTTTTTAAATACAAACACAAATGGAAAAAAAAAACGACGACGACGAATTTCGATTGTGTTAAAAATATTTTAAATAGAATAATAAAGGTAATATAAAAGACTATTTTATTTTTTTTTTTTTTGGTTTCGTATCCTCACTAATAATAATAATAATAATAATAAGCGAAAGCGCATATTAATTATATATATATATGTCTTTTAACTATGCGATTCGATGATCAATTCAAAGAATTATTATATAGAAGAGGTGCACTAATAAATAAAACATATATTATATATATTATACAATTTTCATCTCCCATTCTCGGTGTTTTTTTTTTGTTGGGTTATTACTTAATTTTTACCTGAATTTTAACTTATACATATATGTAATACTGCAAATATATATAGCGCATTGGAGTGATGATCATCTTCGCAACAAAAGAATTAATTAATATAATTTTTTTTCATTCATATATTCACACAGTATGGACATAGTGCGTATTTTGTATGTGTAAGATCGTGGGAAAATAATCAAAATCAATCAAGTTGTTTGATTAAATAATAAACGGGAAAAATTCAATTGAACAATATTTATTGCACAACGTGTACCTAACCAAAAAGATTCAAAAAAATCCTCATATGCCATTCAAATCCGTTCAAATCCGTTGCGTTTGAATTATTACTAATATATTTATAGAATTTTCTATAATAAAATCTAAATCTAAAATAGAAAAAAAAAAAAAAGTATTTCTCGCACTTAAAAATCCAAAACTACCAAACAAACAAACGAATGAACGAACGAACGAACGCCACAAAATACAAAATCAATTTTAAAAACATAATATTAATAATAATAATAATAATAATAAAATAAAATTAATGACCAACGATTACAATCCCATTAAATAGTTTTTTTTTTTTCTGTTTTTATTCTGTTAATTTGAAAGATATTGTGAAAAATATTTATAAAATTAGAAGAAATACATCAAATAAGAAATACAACAAATAACAAGACAAAATAATAATAATAATAATAATATTAATTGATTATATCTCATTGACCGCGGTCATAATTCAAATACAATCTCATTTAATATATCTAATTCTTAATAAATACTCGAAAATCACGTGTATAAATTCACAAATTTTCAGTCCAATTGGGTTAAAATGAAAAAAAAAATCAATAAAATTCTTATGGGGATATTTTTTTGAGGTAAAAAAAGTGGTTTTTTGAGAATAACTTTGGAATGGTTAGAGATATCTGAATGAAGTATTCAAGACACAGAAAGGTATTCAAAATAGCCAGAAAATGTCACTGCTCCGGTTCGATTATCTTTAGGATTGACGAAGTTATGGAACTTCCAAAATTGGAAATAGCCCATTTTCAAGGTGCCATCAAATCGCTCCTGGACCAGATACAAATCCCAGACTTTACACAATCTTAAATACATCCTTTAACTATAACATTTACAAATTTGAAGTAAATCCAATCGGTAGAAGCTTCACAAATCCCATTTTATTGCATCAAGATTGAGAAAAATCCTCAAAATTTCTTCGTTTTGTATGAAACCGGCCAAAAAATGCAAAATGTTCGAAACGAAAGTTTTTCATTTTTTTATCTTTTTCATGCAAAAAATCCAAATTTAAGGCAATTTTTAAGGAAGTTCTCATGATTCCAAAGGATCCAGGCGATGCCCGAAGATTCCCAGATACATAAATCACTATAGAATTTTATTACCAATCGATTCATTGTGGTTTGGAAGTTATAAATTTATGTCTTCTAGTGATTATCTATGAAAAACCTCCTGGAAGTCAGTTTTTTGGGATAAAAAAAGTGGTTTTTTGAGAATACACTTGGAATGGTTAGAGATAGAAACACGGTTGCTTCTGCACAAAGAAAGGTATTAAAAAAAGCCAGCAAACGTCACTGCCCCGGTTCGAATATCTTTAGGAATAAGGAAGTTATGGAACTTCCAAAATTGGAAATAGGTCATTTTCAAGGTTCCACCAAATCGCTCCTGGACCAGTTACAAATCCCAGACTTTGCACACTCTTAAACCTATCCTTCAGCTATAACATATCCAAATTTGAAGTTAATATCTCATCAGGAAGCTTCACAAATCCCATTTTTCTGCCTCAATATTGGGAAAAACCCACAAAATTTATTCATTTTGTATGAAACCGGCCAAAAAATACAAAATGTTCAAGTTGAAAGTTTTTCATTTTTTTTAACTTTTTCATGCAAAATCGCAAATTTTGTATGGATTTTTTAAGGAAAATCTCATGATTCCAAAGGATCCAGACCACGTACGAAGATTCCCAGATACATAAATCACTATAGAATTTCATTACCAATCGATTCATCATGGTTTAGAAGTTATAAACATATGTTTTCCGATGATTATCTATGAAAAACCTCCTGGAAGTCATATTTTGAGAATTAAAAAAGTTGTTTTTTCAGAATAACTTTGGAATGGTTAGAGATAGAATCACGGAATCTTCAACACAAATAAAGGTATTCAAAATAGCCAGTGAATGGCACTGCCCCGGTTCCAATATCTTTGGGATTAAGGAAGTTATGGGACTTTTAATCTGTGTTTTTCAATCACTTATATCTGGCAAACTAATGACAATTTGCATGTGCTGTAGAGGTAAAAAATGTTCATTTTTGATCAATAAATCGACTGGCAAAAGTTTTTAAAAAAAGTCAAAAAAGTTGAAAAATCAGGAAAATTGGATTTTTGCAAGATAGAGATCTGACCTTCTAGGATGTTTTGGAGGTGTTAAATATACGAAACTTTTGTTCTACAACTTTTGGATTCCATTAGAATTGCCCACGGTAGAGTAAAATGAAATTTTTCCGAATTTTCTGGTAGAGCCGACTTTGAGCCACCACTGTACCGAAACCAATTGAGATATAATATCCGGGGTAGTTGCAAAAGATGTCTCAAGTCCTCTATTATGATGGTTTAAAATCTGGAAATCATTAGTTTATGGGAACTCATTGGAACTAACCTTTGAAAAACACCGAAAATCGACGTTTTTCGATGTTAAAGGAAAATCCACAATTTTCATCAGATCCTTTTGGGACTAATTTTATTTGAAAGATCAATCCTTCTCCTTTCTAACGATATATAGAATTCGGAAATGAAGCAACTCCTTCCTATTGAAATCCACCACGGAATGGAGGTCTACTTGGGATTACCCAAATTTCAATCCAGCCTCCTGGCCAAACAAATGGGAGTATAATATCGGGACTAATATCAATCGAAAGATAATTAAATTCCCTATCGATTCATCGAGACTCCTAAGAATTTCCCAGAATAAAATCAAAAGTTATAGGGGTTTGAAATCGGGAAAATCGTGATTTTTAAGGCCAGGTCCTGGTGTCCCTGGACCATCTGAAAATCTCATACTTATGGAAAATGTAGCTAAAATTCTGCTCTACCACCGAGTAAAATTTGGGATCGCTAGGACGACATGCAAAAAATTTTTACAAGAGTTAACTCTTGTATTTTTCAAATCAAAATTTATCAAAAAAAAAAGCAAAAATTAAACTTTTCCTCCACCTTTTCATTTCTCATTATCCCATGCATTTGAATTACACTCACACACACTTGTTGTTGTTCAGTTCAGGTGAATGAAGACTTTCATATGAAAATCATTTGGTGTATTATCACCAAAATATAAATTGGCTGGCTTCGCTACCAACTCGACCATCAACGCATGTAATATACAAATGATTGTTTTTCATACCCATTATAAATTCGAGTAAATTTATCAAAAAAAAAAACAAAAATTTATCTTTCTCCTTTTCGTTATATGTGGAAATAATATGAAAGAACGAAAAAAATATTCTGAATGGATGGCATCGCTACCAACTCGACCATCAGACCATGTAATATACAAATGATTGTTTTTCATACCTATTATAATTTCGAGTAAATTTTGCCAAAAAAAAGCCCAAAATTTATCTTTTCTCCTTTTTTATCTATTTCTCATATTTGGAAACATTCCACAATATTTTAAAATCATCAACAAATACACCACCACACACCACTGAAGGAGATATGATTTGCCTATTAAAAAATCACAAAAATATAATCTTCGATGACTGGCATCGCTACCAACTCGACCATCCGGTCATGTAATATAAAAATGGATTTTTTTCATCCACATTATAATTTCGAATATATGGATTATCAAAGATTCATTTCAATATAACTAACATACATTTAAGATGATATTTTATTTTTATTTTTTTTTTTTTGTTTTTACCCGAATCATCAATCGCGGGCGATCACAAAACAAACAAAACAATGAATTGAAAAAATCAAATAAATTTAAGTAAAAAAAAAATAAATTCAACAATTGATAAATAAAATTAATGAAGCAAGTTTTTTTTTTTTTTTTATTTCTGTTTTTCTTTTCCCATCCTTCTTCTTGTATTCTTCTTCTTCTTCTATTTTTTTTTTTTTGTTTTTTAATATTTCTAAATTCATTTTTATTAATATAATATAATGTGTGGTTTTTAAGAGAATCGAGATATGATATTTTTTGGTTTTCTATATATAAAGAATAAATAAAAAAATAAAAAACCATTATTAGTAAATTTTTCTTCATTTATTTTATATTTTTATTTAGTGATTAATCACATTTTAAATAATTAATCAAAAGGAATGGCCAACAAATAAACAAACAAATAAAAAAAAATTCAAACGCATCTTCCAAAAAAAAACATAAAAAAAACTATACTATTCAATCTATAAGAAATATGAGACACCTCACACTGAAATTTAATTTAATTTTATTTATTCATTTATTTATTTATATATTAAATAATAATAAATAATAATAATAATAATAATAATAAAAAAAAAATTATTAATGATTTTTGATTGTGTGTATTTAAAATAAAATAAAAAAAAAACATAAAATTTTGTATTATTTTTCATTAAAATCAATCATTTTCATTAACGCGCGGCGCAACAAATATACAAATAAATAAATAAAATAAAAAATACCTTTAAATAAAAAATACCTTTAAAGAATTTTCATCCACTTCTTGGGCGATCATCACGGGAATTCCAGTTAATGGATTGTTTTTAAAACTTTACCAATCTTTTCCCATCTGTATTGAGAGTTTACATGACAATTTTTAGCTCATCAACCGATTTGCGGGTGGGAAAATTTTGATATTTATTGTTCTATGCAAATTTGGGAAGATTTTCAACGTTATTTGAAGGATCATTGCGGAAAACGCAGCGAATCGATTATTTTTAAACTTTACCAATCTTTTCTTATATCTATTGAGAGCTTACATGACAATTTTCAGCTCGATTGGTTGAAAAGTTGATTTTTAAAAAATCATCTACGGATTTACGGTTGGGAAAATTTTGTTATTTTGTTCTATGAAAATTTGGGAAGATTTTCAACGTTATTTGAAGGATCATTGCGGAAAACGCAGCGATTTGATTCTTTTTAAACTTTACCAATCTTTTCTTATCTTTAGTGAGAGCTTACATGAAAAATTTCAACCCGATCCGTTGAAAACTTGAATTTTAAAAAATCATCAACTGATTTATTGAAAAAATCGGATTTATATGGGAAAATTTTCAACCCCCCTTTGGGCGATCATTGGGGGAAATCCAGCGATTCGATTACTTTAAAACTTTACCAATATTTTCTCATATCTATTAAGAGTTTACATGCCAATTTTCAACCCGATTGGGTAAAAACTTGAATTTTTTAAAATCCACACAATGAAATGTTCAACAAAATTGGGATATTTTGAAAAAAAAACAATTTTTCGTATATATATATATATATATATACAGATAATAAATAATAAAATCAGTTCTGCGTATAAGAACTATATAAGTATAAGCATCCCCCAAACCTCCCTCCGCCGCAATCCCATTATATATATATATTAATATAAAATATAAATCAATTAGAATTTTATTTCTATATACCTATATTATATAATAATAAATTATAATTATTTTTTGGTATTTATTACTTCATTTTCTGTTGTTATATTCTGTTCTGTTATCTGGTTGTTATCGTTTTTGTTTTTTTTTTCGGGGGGGGTTTGAATCCGAGAAGAACAACAACCACAATAATGATATAACATAAAAAAAAAAAAAACAAAAAAAAACCTTATGTTACCCTTCCGCATATGTGTTTTCATTTTTCATCATCTTTTTTTTTTTTTATATATATACTGCCCGATATTGGCGCTGGGGATGGGGGGTGAGAGATCCTTTCAAAAACATAACAAAAACTTATTGTTAATATAATAATGTCATATTTAAATTAATTTATTGTCCTTTTGTTTTTGTTTTTTGTGTTTTTTTCCTTAAAATTACGTGCGTGTATTTTATTTATTTTGTTTTCTTCATCATTTCTTCATTATAATTTTTGTAATAATATCGTAATCCAAAAAGGCAAAAACAAAAAACCCCAAAAAACAAGTAATAAAATCTTCAAAAAATCTTCCTTATATTAATATCTTCGTCGTCGTCGTCGTCGCTTATAGAGTCATAAAACAAATTATAAGAGAGTTATAAGGACTAAGTAATATTTCATTATCTATATCTATATAATAAAGAAATAAAGAAAACAACAAAGGACACACAAATGAAAAACATATAACATCACGTAAATATGAAAAGTGTTCAAAAAAAAAAAAACAAAAAACAAAACAAGGCGAAATATTAAATAGAATTTATTTATATATATTATCATTTAATTGCCATTTATTTCACTATCACAAAACAACAACAATAATAATTTTGCCATATAAAATAGAATATATCACGCCTGTGATTGTGTATTTGAATTATATCTATATGTTATTCTTTTACGAGGAGGTGGAGGACCACGATATATATTATTATTATACAAAAATCATTTAGTATAAGCTTTAATATAACAAAACAAAATAGATATTAAAAATTATTTATTAATGTAAAAAAAAAAAAAAAAAAAGGTTATATAAATCCACAATATGTTGTATTGTATAAATTAACAACAGAGATATCGAAAACAAAAAAAAAAGAGCACGTAATTTTGTTACCACATACGTGGATAATATATATATATATTGACTGTGTGTGGATGGATGGATGTGGGATGTGGGATGTGGGATGTTGGGTGTGGGGATGGATGGGAAATGTAAAAAATAAAAACAAACATTTCTATTTCTACAGGGAATTGCTTCATATGAGACAATTTGTGATTGAGGAAAACAAATTAATACATTGAAAAATATAAAATACATTTGGAAAGTACTTAAATTTTAGAGACGATCGTCCTATGGAAAACTTATGCAATATTTTACAAAAATGATCCTAAAACCACTATAAAGACTTGGTGGAATTTTCAAAATGATCCGTGAAGGGATTTTCCTGAAATCGCAATCAGAATTTGACTAGGAAAAATATGAAAATTTATCTCATATAAAAAACAAAAAAATACACCAAAAAAACGCACTTGTCACGCACTACAAATCGAAAGCAGATCGTCCAAGACAACCCACTAAAATATTTTTCAGAGATCATCCTAAATCCATTAGAAAGACTTGCTAAAATTTTCAAAACGATCCGTCAATGGATTTTCAAGAAATCGCCAATCAAAACTTGATCGTGAAAAAAATGAAAATTTTCCATATATTAAAAAAAATACACTAGAAAAAACCTCTTTGGAATTCCTTAGATTTAGGAGAGACCTTTTTTTATACGAAACCCCATAAACAATATTTTACAAAAATGATCCTAAAACCATAATAAAGATTTGGTGAAATTTTCAAAACGATCGGGTAAGGGATTTTCCGGAAATCGCACGGTAGAATTTGACTAAAGAAAAACGAAATTCTATATTCTATATATATATTAAAAAAATACACTAAAAAAACTACTTCGAAAATCCTGAAATTAAACGGCAGATCGTCTAAGGCGACCCCCTACAATATTTTTCAGAGATCATCCTGAATCTATTATAAAGACTCGGTGCAATTTTTCAGAACGATCAGTCAAAGGAATTTTCCTGAAATCGCACTCAGAAGTTGATTAAGGAAAAATGAAAATTTTCCATATATAAAAAAAACCCACCACTGAAAAAAACTCTCTTTAGAATTCCTTAGATTTAGTTAGGGTAGATCTTTTCAAGGAAACCCCATATACAATATTTTACAGAAATGATCCTCAGTCCATTATAAAGACTTTGTGAAAAGATTTCAAAACGATCTGGCAAGGGATTTTCAAGAAATCGTCCATCAAAACTTTACCGTGAAAAATGAAAATTTTCTCCCCATTGAAAAAAACCCCTTTGGAATTCCTTAGATTTAGTTAGGGTAGATCTTTTCAGGGAAACCCCATATACAATATTTTACAGAAATGATCCTCAGTCCATTATAAAGACTTTGTGAAAAGATTTCAAAACGATCTGGCAAGGGATTTTCAAGAAATCGTCCATCAAAACTGGATAGTGAAAAATGAAACAACAGAAACTTTTAAAATTCCCCATCAAATCTAAACTGAATCGTCTTATCCTGTCCGCACTCCAATTGGGAAACCCCAATCATAAATTTGATTGAAATTAAAAATTCTCATATATGGCAAAACGATCATAATCATTTTGACATTTGGATTATTCCGTTTTGATGAAAACACAAAAAAAAAAAAAAAAAAAAACAGAAAATTAAAACGAAATAAATTAAACAAAAACATACCCATCAAGGAAGGATACTTTCAAAACAAAACAAAACAAAAAAACAGGAGCACAAAACAACCAACGATATGCAAAAGGTATTATAAAACAAAACATACAAAAAAAAAAAAAAATTATATAATAATAATAACGTAAAGGGCGTGTGCGTATAATTTCCGTTTAATTCATTTAAATTTTTACAATATATATATATGTATGATATGATGTAGGTATATATTAATAACAACAAGCCAGTCAGCCAGCCAGCCAGCCAAGCCAGCCATCCAGTCAGCCCGGCAAGGATATATATATATATATAAGAGAATAAAAACAATAAAAAAACTACTTATATATATTAAAGAATTTATTTTATTTTATTTAAATATATATGCCGTATATAAATGTGCCGCTGCAATGTTGTGTTTGTTATACGTTGGCTGTTGTTATTGTTGTTGTTGATGAATGAAAACAAATACGAGCGAGATCACATCAAAAAAAAAAAAAAAAAAAAACAAAACAAAAACAAACCAAAAACTAATAATATTTTGAATGGTGATTTAATTTATTTTATCTTTTGTTAAAGATCTCTGCTTTTTTTTTATTTTTTATTATCTAATTTATTTATTCGTTTATTTTTTTTTTTTTTTTATCTTTCTGTTTCTGTTGATGGCCAAACAAATTTTAATGAATGTATGTGTATGATGGTGCTACTGAATTTGGTTTTGATCTGTTTTTCGTTACGTTTTGCGATATTTTTTTTTTTTTTTATTAATTTATTATTATAATATAATTTGATTTCTTCTATATAGAAAAATATACAATCGCAGTTTTACGTTTCATTTTAGATTTGTCTCTATTATATATAGTTTTTTATTATCGCATTGATTTGATTATAGTTTTCGGATAAGTTTTCTTTACCGGGGATTGTTTTATGGTCGCAGTTTCTGCCCCTAAAAAGTCCTTCTGCCTAAGTCCTCTTCTCAGATATATTTTGTCAGAGAAAGAAAGGAATGGAAACATTCAAATGGTAAAAAACGATTCAATGAAAGAAGAATATATGACTGTGTTTTTTTTTCCTTTTTTTAATATCCTTTTTTTAGTTTTAATAATATATATTTTTCCTGTATATGTATAAATTAAAAACCTAAAATATAATGTGAAAATAATATTCAAATTTTCAATATTCAACTCATTCCGCAAAAAAACAAAACAAAACAAAAATCATATCATTTTCATATATCTTTAATTTATTATTATTATTATTATTATATACTAATATTTTGAATTTGTTCAATTCAATTCCCTATTCTCTGTATATATATAGAATATAATTAGTGTTAAATTAAAATTCATAACACGTCTCGGAACAGAGTCGACACGTACGTCATTAAAAGTCATCGTCGTCGTCGTCGTCGTTAAAACATAAAAAAAGCATACGTATAAAACAAAAAAAAAAACAATTAAAATCCCTTTTGTTATGATAATAATAATTCAATTGGAGGGGCGATTCAATTGTATATGGAACGGGGGTTGTAAATGGCACAAATAAACCTGAGAATTTCCTTCAAAAAGAGCCAGTCAGAATTTCCTCAGTAAATTGTACAGAATTTCCATTCCACCAAATCATAGAGGATTTTCTCATTAAAATCAGACAGAATTTCCTCAGTAAATTGTACAGAATTTCCATTCCACCAAATCATAGAGGATTTTCTCAAGAAAATCAAGCAGAATTTCCTCAGTAAATTGTACAGAATTTCCTTCCACCAAATCATAGAGGATTTTCTCAAGAAAATCAAGCAGAATTTCCCCAGTAAATTGTACAGAATTTCCATTCCACCAAATCATAGAGGATTTTCTCATTAAAATCAGGCAGAATTTCCTTAGTAAATTGTACAGAATTTCCATTCCACCAAATCTTAGAGGATTTTCTCAAGAAAATCAAGCAGAAGTTCCTCAGTAAATTGTACAGAATTTCCATTTCATCAAATCATAGAGGATTTTCTCATTAAAATCAAGTAGAATTTCCTCAGTAAATTGTACAGAATTTCCATTCAACCAAATCATAGAGGATTTTCTCAAGAAAATCAAGCAGAAGTTCCTCAGTAAATTGTACAGAATTTCCATTTCATCAAATCATAGAGGATTTTCTCATTAAAATCAAGTAGAATTTCCTCAGTAAATTGTACAGAATTTCCATTCAACCAAATCATAGAGGATTTTCTCAAGAAAATCAAGCAGAAGTTCCTCAGTAAATTGTACAGAATTTCCATTCCACCAAATCATAGAGGATTTTCTCATTAAAATCAGACAGAATTTCCTCAGTAAATTGTACAGAATTTCCATTCCACCAAATCATAGAGGATTTTCTCATTAAAATCAAGCAGAATTTCCTCAGTAAATCAAACAGAATTTCCTCAGTAAATTGTACAGAATTTCCATTCCACCAAATCATAGAGGATTTTCTCAAGAAAATCAGGCAGAATTTCCTCAGTAAATCAAACAGAATTTCCTTAGTAAATTGTACAGATTTCCATTCAACCAAATCATAGAGGATTTTCTGATTAAAATCAAGCAGAATTTCCTCAGTAAATCAAACAGAATTTCCCCAGTAAATTGTACAGAATTTCCATTTCACCAAATCATAGAGGATTTTCTCATTAAAATCAAGCAGAATTTCCTTAGTAAATTGTACAGAATTTCCATTCAACCAAATCATACCTCTATTTTCTCATTCAAATCAGATAGAATTTCCTCAATTTCCTCAGTAAATTTCCTCATAAAATCGCATAGAAAAACTTTGATAGGAAATCATACAGAGAAATTGACCTCAAGAAAATCAAGTAGAAAATCTTTACAGAATACAAAATCTTTTCACAATAAAAACCATTCGGGAGAGAGTTCTTAAGGAACTTTACCAATATTCCATAAATCCTATATATTCAATTTCATTCACCCGTTAAAAAAAAAAACCACAGAATTTTTTTTTCCAAATTACAGACCTGCTGCGATCTTTCAATCATCCCCCCACGCGCAATCATAACAAATGTATATATATACATATCAAAAAATCAAAGTATATTACATCAATATATCATCACACACTCTCTGTCCTCACACACACACAGCACCGTGTGCATATTTTTAAATAAATAACTCTATCTAATATATAATAGATATATATATATATACAAATAATATTTACAGTGAAATGATTAGCTAATTTAAAGTCATATTGTGTCAGTCCTTTACTATTATTATTAATATTATTGTTATACAACGATTATTATTACGATTATTATTATGATTATTTATTCATCATCATCATCATAATATGTAAATATGTAAAAATAAAAAAAAAATCCACCTTCATTATATATTTGCATATTTTGCATATCAAAAATAATGAACCAACAATAAATGGATATATACATATTTAAATTTATTAAATTTATATAAAATTTAACCCCTTTTATACAATACAATACACGATACACGAGACAAGAAAATAATTACAATACTAGATTTGGATATGGAAATGAAATGTATAAAATTAAACAGATATATAAATTCATCCGCGCGTCATCATTCGTTTATATATATATATATACAATAATATATTTCATCCCTATATATCTTATTGTATTATTCCATCATCATCCTCATCAACCCCATCCATCCCCCCATCCATCCACCCCCCCCCCATCCAGTCACAATGTATATTTTGAACTATGAAAACAATCGATTTAACGCCTATATAATAATAATAATCATTATTCATAATAATAATAATAATCATAATCATATATGTAAAATACCGAATAAAATATCCAAATGAACAAAATTATGAATATTTTAAAACATTATTGAATAAACCCAGAGCATATAATAATTTAAATAACATATAAATAAATAAAATAAAGATATAACTATATATGAATACGCACGGACGAACGGACTATTAACAAAATATCTCTATATATATATATATGATCTGTATATAATAAATAACCCTTTTTTTTTTTTGTTTTTTGTATATATAATTTTTAATGAACTGCCGGTTTCACAATTTCCCCCGCGGTTCAATATTCTATAAGTATAGGACAGGGATCAAAACTCTGATATGTATTTACAATTAGCTGTATAATGAATAAAAGATGTTGTTTGTAAAGTTTTGGATGGGGTTTCCATGGACGGATTTGATCAAAATTGAAGATTTTCCAAGATTTTCATGGATTTTCATGTATTTTATATGGAAAATTTTCTACAAATCCATTTCTGACTGCGATATCTTGAATATTTGTTAACGAATCGTTTTGAAACCTTCACAAGAGCTTTATAATGCAAGCAGATTCAACTCAGTTGAATATTGAAGGGGCTTTCCTTGGACGGAGTTTCTCAGAATTGAAGATTTTCATGGATTTTCATGGTTTTTATATGGAAAATTTTCTTCAAATCCGTTTCTGAGTCCAATAACTTAAAAATTCCATAACAAATCGTTATGAAACCTATACACAATCTTTATAAAGCATTCAGAATGATCTGTGTTGAATATTGAAGGGGGTTTCCATGGACGGATTTGTTCAGAATTGAGGATTTCCCAAGATTTTCATGGATTTTCATGTATTTTATATGGAAAATTTTCTACAAATCCATTTCTGACTGCGATATCTTGAAAATTTGTTAACGAATCGTTTTGAAACTGTTACACGATCTTTATACAGCATTCAGAATGATCTCTGTAAAATATTAAAGGGGGTTTCCTTGGACGGATTTGGTCAAAAAGGAAAATTTCCCAAGATTTTCATGGATTTTCATGTATTTTATATGAAAAATTTTCTTCAAATCAATTTCTGAGTGTGATAACTTGAAAATTTGTTAACGAATCGCTTAGAAATTGTTTCACGATCTTTATAATGCCTTAGAGATGATCTTCACAAAATTTTAGGATAGGTTTCCTTGGACAGACTTTGTCAGAATTGCGGATTTCCCAAGATTTTCATGGATTTTCATGCATTTTATATGGAAAATTTTCTTCAAATCCATTTCTGAGTGCGATAACTTAAAAATTCCATAACAAATCGTTTTGAAACTTTTACACAATCTTTATAAAGCATTCAGAATGATCTCTGTAAAATATTAAAGGGGGTTTCCTTGGACGGATTTGGTCAGAATTGAGAATTTCCCAAGATTTTCATGGATTTTCATGGTTTTTATATGGAAAATTTTCTTCAAATCCGATTGTGAGTCCAATAACTTGAAAATTCCATAACAAATCGTTTTGAAACCTTCACAAGAGCTTTATAATGCAATGAGATTCAACTCTGTTGAATATTGAAGGGGGTTTCCTTGGACGGAGTTTGTCAGAATTGAAGATTTTCATGGATTTTCATGGTTTTTATATGGAAAATTTTCTTCAAATCCGTTTCTGAGTCCAATAACTTGAAAATTCCATAACAAATCGTTTTGAAACCATCACAAGAGCTTTATAATGCAATCAGGATCAACTCTGTTGAATATTGAAGGGTGTTTCCTTGGACGGAGTTTGTCAGAATTGAAGATTTTCATGGATTTTCATGTATTTTATATGGAAAATTTTCTTCAAATCAATTTCTGAGTGCGATAACTTGAAAATTTGTTAACGAATCGCTTAGAAATTGTTTCACGATCTTTATAATGCCTTAGAGATGATCTTCACAAAATTTTAGGATAGGTTTCCTAGAACAGACTTTGCCAAAATTGAGGATTTCCCAAGATTTTCATGGATTTTCATGTACTTTATATGGAAAATTTTCTTCAAATTCGTTTGTGAGAGCGATATCACGAAAATTCCGTAACAAATAGTTTTGAAACTTTACTACGATCTTTATAAAGCATTCAGAATGATCTGTGTTGAATATTGAAGGGGGTTTCCATGGACGGATTTGTTCAGAGTTGAAGATTTTCCAAGATTTTCATGGATTTTCGTGTATTTTATATGAAAAATTTCCTTCAAATCAATTTCTGATTGCGATGTCTTGAAAATTGGTTAACGAATTGTTTTGAAATTGTTTCACAATCTTTATAAAGCATTCAGAATGGTCTCAATTCAATATTGAAGGTAGTTTCTTTGGACGGATTTGGTCAAAAACGAGAATTTCCTAAGATTTTCATGAATTTTATATGGAAAATTTTCTTCAAATCAATTTCTGGAGTGCGATAACTTGATGAAAGGACGATTTCCTTAAACAGACTTGATCAAAAACCAGATTTTTTCCTAAAGAATATATCCGTTTATATTCATCTTCATGTGTAATGTGCAAATTTATCTATAAATGAAAGATGTTTTATTACACAAAGAATAGTATAATTTTTTTTTTTTTTTAATATATGCAAAAATATAAATAAAGGTAAATTTATTTTATTTTACATATATATATGTAATACCTTTCGCAAAAGAGTGTACATAGTTTTGTTGTACATTAAATCTTCTTCACATATGAGAGATTTTAATTTTGTTGCAAAAGTACACCAACTTACCTAAGCAATAACATCAGATATATGAAGTACAGCAGTAAAACAGGCAAAAAAATCTTCTGTGTATTTTTATATAGAAATAAATAAAATAAATAAAATTCAAGCAAAGGCATTCTGCAAAGGCAAAGGCAGGCGGAGCCTAAAAACATTTATATATATATATATATAGATGATTTTTGCATATATTATTATTTATTTTTATTATATACACACATATCGCATTATAAATTCTGCTTAAGATAAAAAAAAAAAAAGAGTTTTATTTCCTTTAAAAAATTTTCCTTTATATAAAAAGAAAAATTTTCGGTTTTATAAAGATTTTTTTTTTGTACATATTTTTCAATTGAATGTTTGCGTTTTTTTTTACATATCTTATTATTTATATTTGTTTTTTTTTTTTTATTCATTTATTTGAGATGCAGACATGCATTCCTTTCCACACCACACAGATATATCGTAAATATATGTATGGATATAGACACAATCAAAATGTACCCGCAATAATTTGAATGTGATATGAGGATAATGGAATGAAGAAAAACGGAATGTTGGGGGTGACGCGAACAAAACGAAGATGAAAATGAAAAAGAATATATATATATCTACATATAAGATGTAGAGTAGAAGAATATAATAAGAAGATGATGAAAATTTACCATATATATCATCATATGTGGTGTAATTTCAAATATCCACATATATGTAAATTCATTCGCGTTTTTTTTTTTTTCATTTATTTTTATCCTATGATGATGATGATGATGATAATACAAATAATAATGCACGTGAATGTAATGGCAAAAAAAAATAAAAAATAGGTACAAGTACATTTAAAATACATATATATATATATATATATATAGAAGAGGATCGTATGGGTATAGGTACGGCGGATAAAGGTGCGGATTAACTTGTGGGTGGAAGAATGAAGATGACTGTTTTTTTTTTGTTGATTTTTTTGGTATTTTTGAAGTAGAAGGAGGAAGAATTTTTGCAAAATAAAATCATTTATAATCATACAAAAATTTGCACTTACACTTGAACGAATGTAATTAATAAATTTTTTTATATAAATAGAAAAACCTGATTGAAAAATTAAGGGTGGTTGTATTAAATTATCATAACTTTCGAACCAGTTAAGGGATTGGAATGTTTAGACCTGCGTTGGAAAGGTAATTTAATGCTCTTTAAGGAAAAAATATCATTCGATAGGGATTCCAAAGAAAATCTAATAGAAAAATGCAATTATTTCAGAAAAATCATCATTACTCATAGCATTTCCACCGCAACCCCTATATTTTATTGCAGATTCTTAAAGATCATTAAAAATTAGTTTAAGTTTCGTTACAACACTTTTATTGGTTTCATGGGAATTTTTCGAGTTCTGGCCGGTTTAAAAAAGGTTTTAAAAAACTGAATTTTTCTATAGGAAAATTATTGTAAAATTAAGGGTTGATTTAAATTATCATAACTTTCGAACCAGTTGATGAATTTTTAAGTTTAGACCTGCGTTGGAAAGGTAATTTAATGGTCTTTAAGGAAAAAATATCATTCGATAGGGATTCTAAAGAAAATCTAATAGCAAAATGCAATTATTTCAGAAAAATCAACATTACTCATAGAATTTCGACCACAACCCCTATAATTTATACCAGATTCTTAAAGATCATTAAAAATTAGCTTAAGTTTCGTTACAACACTTTTATTCGTTTCATGGGAATTTTTCGAGTTCTGGCCAGTTTAAAAAAGACCTAAAAAATCTGATTTTTTCTATAGGAAAATTATTGAAAAATTAAGGGTTGACTCAAATTATCATAACTTCCGAACCAGTTAATGAATTTTTAAGTTTAGACCTGCGTTGGAAAGGTAATTTAATGCTCTTTAATGAAAAAATATCATTCGATAAGGATTCCAAAGAAAATCTAATAGAAAAATGCAATTATTTCAGAAAAATCATCATTACTCATAAAATTTCCACAACAACCCCTATATTTTATTGCAGATTCTTAAAGATCATTAAAAATTAGCTTAAGTTTCGTTACAACACTTTTATTAGTTTCATGGGAATTTTTCGAGTTCTGGACAGTTAAAAAAAACTTAAAAAATCTGATTTTTTCTATAGGAAAATTATTGAAAAATTAAGGGTTGATTTAAATTATCATAACTTCCGAACCAGTTAATGAATTTTTAAGTTTAGACCTGCGTTGCAAAGGTAATTTAATGTTCTTTAAGGAAAAAATATCATTCGATAGGGATTCCAAAGAAAATCCTATGGAAAACTTCATCCTTTAACCTTTAATTTTATCCTTTAATTTTTATCAAATATACAACAAACAAAAAAACACACTAAAAATTAATATATAATTAAACCCTTAACATATCCCATACCTTAACATTAAGTATATATACCTGATATTATAATATATAATTATAAACAGAAAAATAACAAAAAAAAAACAAAAAAAAAACCGAAGGATCTCATTTACCAAATGGTCTTTATTTCATTAATATATAAATAAAAAAAAAAAAAATATCGCCCTTTCATCATCAACGTCATCATCACCATCATCATCATCATCATCATATTTTCGTCGCTTCTCACATAATTTAACACACAAACAAAAAAACCCAACATATTGAATAATTAACGAACCATATATTCATTTATAAAAACTATTTACTGTTTTGTTGCACAAACCTTAATTTTATTATTAATTTTTTTTTTTTATTTTTTATTATGAATTGATGCCCCTTCGTCAATTTGTGTGATATAAAATAAAAGATAAAATTAACAAATTATGTAAATGAGAAATTGATCATATATATATATATATATATATAATAAAAATAAAAATAAATAAATTAAATAAATTAAATAAATTAAACAAAACAAAAAAAAAACTCTGTTAATCAATTAAACAATTTAAAATATATTTAATTCATTGACCATGTGATTGTTTTTTTTTATTTTATTTTATTCTTTTCATTTATTATTTTACAAAATACCAAAATTAACATAAAATTATAATAAAATTAAAATTAAATTAAATTTTTATGCAAATGTCCCATCAACAGCAAACAATTGAAAATAAAAAAAAAAATTCATTGTTGCTCTCTGTTTGTTGCAGTTGTTAATATTTTATATATATCGCTGCTGTTACATTCTTATATATACATATTAAATAAATTAAAATAGAAAAAGAAACAAAAATCAACCAAATGTTACTGTTTTTGTTGATGACAAACCCTTTTTTTTCTCTTTATTATCTTATTCACTTTTATTCACAAAAATGTTTTCGAATGACAAAAAAACAATAGAATAATAATTAATTGTTAATTGTTTAATTTCGTTTATTTATTTATTTAATAATTTGATCTTTTCGGTGATAAGAACGTAATAAAAAAAAGGGAATATTTTCATTATCATTATATATTGTTAGATGGTTTATCATTTGGGCGCGATTATGATAATGGAGTGTTTTGATGGTTTTTACAGATCTGTTCTTATCTCTATTAGGAGTGACTCTGCAAATTGATCAGCCCGATCGGTTAAAAACTTGAATTTTAAAAAATCATCAACGGATTTGTAGAAAAAAGGCTTAAAAAGGCTGATTTTTTCTATAGGAAAACTAATGGAAAATTAGGGGTTGAATGAAATTATCATAACTTTCGAACCAGTTAATGAATTTTTAAGTTTAGACCTGCGTTGGAAAGGTAATTTAATGCTCTTTAAGGAAAAAATATCATTTGATAGGGTTGCTAAAGAAAATCTAATAGAAAAATGGAAATATTTCAGAAAAATCATCATTACTCATAGAATTACCACCACAACCCCTATATTTTACTGCAGATTCTTAAAGATCATTAAAAATTAGATTAAGTTTCCTTACAACACTTTTATTAGTTTCATGGAAATTTTCCGAGAAATATCGCCTTTAAAAAGATGTTAAAAACCCGATTTTTTCTATAGGAAAATTATTCGGAAAATTGGGGGTTGAATGAAATTATCATAACTTTCGAACCAGTTAATGGATTGAGAAGATTAGACCCGCGTTGGAAAGGTAATTTAATGCTCTTTAAGGAAAAAATATCATTCGATAAGGATTCCAAAGAAAATCTAATAGAAAAATGCAATTATTTCAGAAAAATCATCATTACTCATAGCATTTCCATGACAACCCCTATACTTTATAACGAATTCTTAAAGATCATTAAAAATTAGCTTAAGTTTCGTTACAACACTTTTATTGGTTTCATGGGAATTTTTCGAGTTCTGGCCAGTTTAAAAAACACTTAAAAAATCTGAATTTTTCTATAGGAAAATTATTGAAAAATTAGGGGTTGATTAAAATTATCATAACTTCCGAACCAGTTAATGAATTTTTAAGGTTAGACCTGCGTTGGAAAGGGAATTTAATGCTCTTTAAGGAAAAAATATCATTCGATAGGGTTGCCAAAGAAAATCTAATAGAAAAATGCAATTATTTCAGAAAAATCATCATTACTCATAGAATTTCCACCACAACCCCTATATTTTATAACGAATTCTTAAAGATCATTAAAAATTAGCTTAAGTTTTCTCAAATCACTTTTATTGGTTTCATGGAAATTTTCCGAGAAATATCGCTTTTAAAAAGATGTTAAAAACCCGATTTTTCCTATAGGAAATTTAATGGAAAATTAGGGGTTGAATGAAATTATCATAACTTCTGAACCAGTTAATGAATTTTTAAGTTTAGCGTTGGAAAGGTAATTTAATGCTCTTTAAGGAAAAAATATCATTCGATAAGGATTCCAGAGAAAATTTGATCTTTTCGGTGATAAGAACGTAATAAAAAAAAAAAAGGGAATATTTTCATTATCATTATATATTGTTTGATGGATCATCATCATTCGGGTGATTATGATAATGGAGTGTTTTGATAGTTTTCATGGCAATTTTCAGCCCGATCGGTTAAAAACTTGAATTTTAAAAAATCATCAACGGATTTTGTGGAAACAAATATTTTTTCTTTAGGGCTTTTTTTCTATTTGAGAAGATTTTTGACGTTATTTGGAGGATCATTGCGGAAAACCCAGCGATTCGATTTTTTTGAAACTTTACCAATCTTGTCTTATATCTATTGAGAGCTTACATGCCAATTTTCAGCCCGATCCGTTGAAAACTTGATTTTTAAAAAATCATCAACGGATTTGTGGGTGGGAAAATTTTAATATTTTCTGCTATGCAAATTTGGGAAGATTTTCAACGTTATTTGGAAGATCATTGCGGAAAATCCAGCGATTCGATTATTTTCAAACTTTACCAATCTATTCTTATGTCTATTGAGAGCTTACATGCCAATTTTCAGCCCAATCGGTTGAAAACTTGATTTTTAAAAAAGCATCAACGGATTTGTAGGTGGGAAAATTTTGTTATTTTGTTCTATGCAAATTTGGGAAGATTTTCCATCGTTAATTGGAGGATCATTGCGGAAAACCCAGCGATTCGATTGTTTTGAAACTTTACCAATCTTTTCTTATATCTTTATTAAGACCTTACATGCCAAATTTCAGCCCAATCGGTTGAAAACTTGATTTTTAAAAAATCATCAACGGATTTTATATAATATTAATTTTTTTTTTTTTTTGTATAATTTCATATTTTATTTTTTTTTTATATTGAAATATTAACAAAAAAAAAAATAAAAAAATAAATAAATAAATGAATGAATAATCAATAAATTAAAAAATATATATATTTTTATTTTATTTTTTTTTATTAAACAAAAGACAAAATTCTTCGTTTTTTGTGTCGTCGTGCACATCAGAATAATAATTCCTTTATAATTTATATATATGTTGTTGGTTAATTTTGTTTTTTTTTTTTTTTTATTTTTTACCCGCATTTAAAATCACAGTATTTAATAAAAATAAAAAAAAAAAAAAAAAAATCACCACACGAATTCAACTTTAAATGGGATTTTTTTTTTATATATATATATTTTATATATATATATATATATTGCGCGAATAAACGAGGTATATATAGGAGAAGTTTTTTTGATTTTCTTTTTATAAATTTTTATTATTATTATATGGATGGATATTTTTGCACAAGGATCAATTTTGAGTGTGTGTTTGTATCATATATATAATAATAATAATAATAATAATAATAATATGTGAGATCAAGATCGAGATCATTGTTTAAAGATGATCGTAATTCATTGATGTGTCACACACAGAAATTATGTATATATATATATATATATATATATATATAAATAAATAAATGGATATTTTTGCATTATTATTATTATTATTAGTTAGTTAGTTAGTATAAGAGTTTATGTATATTTTTTTTTTCCTTTTGGACTCTTTTTTTTTTTTTTCA
This sequence comes from Dilophus febrilis, assembly GCA_958336335.1. Classification (NCBI taxonomy): domain Eukaryota; kingdom Metazoa; phylum Arthropoda; class Insecta; order Diptera; family Bibionidae; genus Dilophus; species Dilophus febrilis. The sequence continues at coordinate 29,890,036 of OY284473.1, read as the reverse complement.
TTTTTCTTTAAAAAAAAAATAACCATAAAAAAATCGTTCGTTCGTCGTTAGTTCTTGCGTTTTTCTTGACTTTAAAAAAAAAAAATAAATAAAATAAATCGATATTGAATAATGAATTTATTTTTTCTTTTTTTTGTTTTTAAATAAAAAAAAAATATCTCATTGTTATAATAATAATTTATTTATTTATTTTTTTTTTTCTGCCATGGTTTTTTTTTTTTTATTTTTTACTACCTTGTCTTTTGTGTTTAATTTTTCTTGCTCATTTAATATTTTTTTTTTTATCCATTTATATATAATATATAGATAATAAATAAATATAAAAGCAAAAAAAAAAAACAATCGTCGTCTTCGTCTCTTCGTTGTCCTATATCTATAGAATTTTTATTTTTATTTTTTTTTTTTTTTGTGAATAATTTCAAAAATAATTTCAATTATTAAATCAATTAAAAATAAAAAGATTTTCATCAGTTCCCTCCGTCATAGTCAGTCAGTCAGTCAGTTAGTTCGTCAAATGAAAGAGAATATATAATAAAAAAATTATACGCAAAAATTGTAATTGAATTTTCATCGATCGATCAGACCCAGATTTCTGGGTGCGATATCTGGAAAATTTTGTTAATGAATCGTTTTGAAAGTTTTAATACGGTCTTTATATTGCCTTAGAGATATGATCTCCACAAAAAATATTAGGGTGGGTTTCCTTGGACACATTTGCTTAGAATTGAAGATTTCCCAAGATTTTCATGGATTTTCATGGATTTTATATGGGAAAATTTGATCAAATTCGTTTCTGAGTGCGATATCATGAAAATTTGTAAAAGGAATCGTTTTGAAATTATTTCACCTAATTCATTATAATGAATTCAGAATGATCTCTATGTTGAATATTGAAGGGGGTTTCCTTGGACGGATTTGTCCAAAATTGAAGATTTCCCAAGACTTTTCATGGATTTTCATGTACTTTAATTGAGAAATGTTCTTCAAATTCGTTTCTGAGTGCTATATCATGAAAATTTGTTAACGAATCGTTTTGAAACTTTACTACGATCTTAATAATGCATTCAGAATGATCTCTGTTTCAATATTTGAAGGGGGTTTCCTTGGACAGACTTTGCCAAAATTGCGAATTTCCCAAGATTTTCATGTATTTTATATGGGAAAATTTTCTTCAAATTCGTTTGTGAGTGCGATATCATGAAAATTTGTAAAAGGAATCGTTTTTAAACTTTACTACGATCTTAATAATGCATTCAGAATGATCTCTATGTTGAATATTGAAGGGGACGCATTTAGTTAGAATCCCGGGGATTTCCCAAGATTTTCATATGGTTTTTATATGGGAAAATTTTGCTTCAAATCAATTTCTGACTGCGATATCTTGAAAATTTGTTTACGAATCAATTTGAAACTTTTCCACGATCTTTATAATGCCTTAGAGATATAATCTCCACAAAAAATATTAGGGTGGGTTTCCTTATTGGACACATTTGCTTAAAATTGAAGATTTCCCAAGATTTTCATGGATTTTCATGTATTTTATATGGGAAAATTTTGCTTCAAATCAATTTATGAGTGCGATAACTTGAAAATTCCCTAATGAATCGTTTTGAAATTGTTACACGGTCTTTATAATGCCTTAGAGATATGATCTCCACAAAAAATATTAGGGTGGGTTTCCTTGGACAGACTTCGCAAAAATTGAAGATTTCCCAAAATTTTCATGGGTTTTCATGGATTTTTCATGGATTTTATATGGGAAAACATTTCTTCAAATCAATTTATGAGTGCGATATCTTGAAAATTTGTTTGTAACAAATCGTTTTGAAACTTTACCACTATCTTTATAAAGCATTATTTAGAATGATCTCTGTCAAATATATTGGAAACCGGCCCTTTCATGGACAAACCAGAAAAGCCATGGTTTTTCATGGACCAGAAATGCCATGGTTTTTCCCAATTTTTTTTTTTTTTGATGGATTTTGTCATGTGTTTGATTTTATAAAGAACAGAACAGAACAGAATAGAAATATTTGAAATTATATAGAGAAAGCATAAGCTGTGTGTGTCTTTTATATTACGTTTTGCATCACAAAGCAATGGATTGGTTTATTTTTTGTATAATGTGATAATTATATATATATATAATGTAAAAAATAAATAATTCTATACAATTCTTTATCCATCACAATCTCAATCTGTTGGTTGTAATAATTCAAACAATTAAGCAGCAGCAGCAGCAAAAGAAAAAAAAAACAATTAAAATAATAATAATAAAATTTATAAGTTTTAAATAAAATATTCAAATGAAAAATAAATAAAAAAACAGCAGCAATGACGACGACAATGACAATGACAATGACAACGATGACGATATATAATAACAAGATAATTACACACGTGCGATTATATTTTTTTATATAATTTTTTATTGTTTTATATTATATACATATTATATTCATATGTGATATAGAAAATATTCAGAGATTCACAACAGAAAACAAAAAAAATAAAAAAAAAATCATTCCCGCAACAAACAAAACCATTTCTGCCATTTGGTTTTTTTTTTTTTTTTTTTATTTTGAAATGTACTCAGAATGTAATTTAAATATACGGTTTATATTATCGTTGAGGAGAGACTTTAAAAATTTAAATATATATTTATATTGTAGAAAAAAAAAATAAACCATGAACCGTGTAAAAAATTACATATAATTAAAATATATTCTTTTGCTATATACAATTTTTTTTTTTTTTTTTTAATATTTAATTTATTGTCAACAAATAATTATAATTATATTTATTTTCTGTTGTTGTTATTGTTTTTGTATATATTAGAGAATAACTAGAAATTTACATAAAAACAAATTATAATAATATTAATATTATTAATAATAATAATAATAATAATAATAATAATAATAAATGTCGACTAAATACTATATATATATATATATATAATATAATACAAAAGAAAACAAAAGCATTTTTTCTTTAGTTTTAGGTTTTTTTTTTTTAAATAACAAATAAACATAAAACTTAACGAAGCGTACAATTTGGAATAAAATTTTTTTTTTATTATGATTATTTTTGCTTTTGTTTTTGTGAGTGTTTTGTATATACATTGGTTTGTTGTTTGATTTTAACTTTAAACGAACATTGTCTATCTATTGATTAATTATTGAAATTTTATCAGAATTTTCCGCCGAAAGAAGAGAAATGACATTTTATATAAGAAAATTATTAGGGGTTGTATTAAAAATTATTGTAATTCCATAACAAGTTAATGAATCGGGATGATTAGACCGGCGTTGGAAAGGTAATTTAATGCCCTTTAAGGAAAAAATATCATTTGATAGGGTTGCTAAAGAAAATCTAATAGAAAAATGCAATTATTTCAGAAAAATCAACATTACTCATAGAATTTCCACCACAACCCCTATATTTTATAACGAATTATTAAAGATCATTAAAAATTAGCTTAAGTCTTCTCAAATCACTTTTATTAGTTTCATGGAAATTTTCCGAGAAATATCGCTTTTAAAAAGATGTTAAAAACCCGATTTTTTCTATAGGAAAATTAATGGAAAATTAGGGGTTGAATGAAATTATCATAACTTCCGAACCAGTTAATGGATTTTTAAGATTAGACCTGCGTTGGAAAGGTAATTTTATGCTCTTTAAGGAAAAAATATCATTTGATAGGGTTTCAAAAGAAAATCTAATAGAAAAATGCAATTATTTCAGAAAAATCATCATTACACATAGAATTTCTACAACAACCCCTATATTTTATTGCACAATCTTAAAGATCATTAAAAATTAGATTAAGTTTCCTTACAACACTTTTATTGGTTTCATGGAAATTTTCCGAAAAAAATCGCTTTTAAAAAGATGTTAAAAACCCGATTTTTTCTATAGGAAAATTAATGGAAAATTAGGGGTTGAATGAAATTATCATACCTTCCGAACCAGTTAATGAATTGAGATGTTTAGACCTGCGTTGGAAAGGTAATTGAATGCTCTTTAAGGAAAAAATATCATTGGATGGGGATTCCAAAGAAAATCTAATAGAAAAATGCAATTATTTCAGAAAAATCAGCATTAATCATGGAATTTCCATCACAACCCCTATATTTTATACCGAATTCTTAAAGATCATTAAAAATTAGCTTAAGTTTCCTTACAACACTTTTATTAGTTTCATGGAAATTTTCCGAGAAATATCGCTTTTAAAAAGATGTTAAAAACCCGATTTTTTCTATAGGAAAATTATTGGAAAATTAGGGGTTGAATGAAATTATCATAACTTCCGAACCAGTTAATGGATTTTTAAGATTAGACCTGCGTTGGAAAGGTAATTTAATGCTCTTTATGGAAAAAATATCATTCGATAGGGTTACTAAAGAAACTCTAATAGAAAAATGGAAATATTTCAGAAAAATCATCATTACTCATAGAATTTCCACCACAACCCCTATATTTTATAACGAATTCTTAAAGATCATTAAAAATTAGCTAAAGTTTTCTCAAATCACTTTTATTTGTTACATGCGAATTTTTCGAGTTCTGGTCAGTTTAAAAAAGCCTTAAAAAATGTAATTTTTTCTATAGGAAAATTATTGATAAATTAAGGGTTGAATGAAATTTCTATAACTCCCGAAACACTAAATGGATTTTTAAGATTAGACCTGCGTTCGAAAGGTAATTTAATGCTCTTTAAGGAAAAAATATCATTCGATAGGGATTCCAAAGAAAATCTAATATAAAAATGCAATTATTTCAGAAAAATCAACATTACTCATAGAATTTCCACCACAACCCCTATATTTTATAACGAATTCTTAAAGATCATTAAAAATTAGCTTAAAGTTTCTCAAATCACTTTAATTGGTTTCATGGGAATTTTTCGAGTTCTGGCCCGTTGAAAAAGACTTAAAAAAACTGATTTTTTCTATAGGAAAATTATTCGGAAAATTAGGGGTGGATTTAAAATATCAAAACTTTCGAACCAGTTAATGAATTGGGATGTTTAGACCTGCGTTAGAAAGGTAATTTAATGCTCTTTAAGGAAAAAATATCATTTGATAGGGATTCCAAAGAAAATCTACCGGAAAAATGCAATTATTTCAGAAAAATCATCATTACTCATAGATTTTCCACAACAACCCTAAAAGTTTTTTTTAAACAGTAATTAATTAACAAAAAAAAAAATACCTCTCACCCATCAAAATCAAATTAAATGTTATATTTATATCAAAAAACAAATTGATTATAATAATAATAATAATAATAATATGCTATGTGAATCCTTTATTATATATTTGAAAATATATTTTGTGATATTTGTGCCTTTCAAAAAAAAAAAAAAATCAATCCTTTATTTAATTTTAAATAATAATAATAATAATAATAATTAATTATGTTCAATTGTTCCAGTGGTTCCACTAAAATTTTCATTGAACATAAAATTGTTGATTGTCGCCTTCAAATCAATATTCTGGTATATTTTCTTTTTGAAAATCCTGATCAACCAAATAAGATAAATTTATCATTGTTGCATCAACTGCAATTTCATCCACTTTATCATCATCATCATCATCATCATCATCATCAACATTTGGATCATATTCATTTTTTAAAAATTCATAAACTGTTAACAATTTATCCGTATTTGGTTTTGAATCAATCCAATCCTGTTCCATTTTTAAACGTTTTTTTTCTTGTTCTTGCCGTTCTTGCCATCGTTTCATTTCATTAAAATTTTTTAGTAAAAAAAATGCACGTTGTTCAATGTCATTTAATTTGTATAATGATTCAATGTGTTCAAAACGTACAATTTTTTTTTTAAACATAAGATCACGTACTTTTAATTGATGTCCACCACGTAACATTACCGAACGTAACCAATTTTTTAATTTTAATTTCCAACTATAATCATTCATAACCGCACCATATTTACAGGCATTCAAACGATTCACCAATAAACGATATGTTTCCGTTTCATCGGCCTCATCTGCAAATTGATTATTTAATAATTTCCAATTTGTTTCCAATTCGGTAACATATAAATTGTATTGATCACGAATTGGTGTTTTACGTATTAAAAAATTCATATCTGGAAATTTAATTATACCAGGAAAATTTTATTAAAGGTTATATTATGAAAAACAAACGGAAAGGAAAGGGGATGGTGGCGTAGGCGGTTCGATTTCGAGCTATATAAATTCGGTATACCGAACCCGACATCGTTCGGTTCATTAAGATTGGTCGCCTGAGGTGGTTTTGGTCATGTGCTGGTACGAATGGATGGCGATCGTATACCGTCGTCAAAAATGCTGGACAGTAACCGCCGGGCGGATCTAGGAGTGTAGGAAGACCGCGGGGTAGGTAGGTGGAAAGATGAAGTAGAAGTGGACCTTCGGGCCCTCGGCTGGTTTCCGGCTGGCGGACGTTGGCGGTAAATAGGTCCGATTGGAGGAGGCTGTTAATGGACACCAAAACCAATTGTAGGTTGTAGGCGCGCGCAGAAGTAAGAAGTAAGTATATTATGAAAAATGAAAAGTGAGTCGGAAATCAGAAAGGTATAATTAAAAATTTAAATCAATTCAATCATTATTATCTATATATATATATATATATATATTTAAAAATAAATATCATCATATCACCTCGCAGCAATTAATATAAATAATAATAATTTTTTATTTTATTCAACTGAAATACTGAAATGAATGAATGAATGAAAAATTTATAACCGGACGGAAAAAACTGCAGTGATATAATAAAACAATCCAAAATATAAAATATAATACAAAAGCTTATGTGTACATCGTATAGACACAATAAATTTATATAAATAATAAACAAAAGTCAGACAATAAATTCTCACACACACACACACCCAGAATTATATCTGTATAAATATAAAAAAAAAAAAAAAATATAACAGAACAGAAGAATTAATAATGGTCATGCAATGATGATGATGATGATTATAAAAAAAAAAAAAAAGGTGACATTTAAATAACATTTGTTTTTTAAAAAAAATTAATTTGATATTTCTCTAGACATATATATATATATATATAGACCTAGCATAAATCAAAAGGACAATCAATTGACCAAAATCAAATAATAATAATAATCATAAGAGATCCTTTTAAATATAGAATTTTGAATAACTTACTTAGACTTTAGATATAGACTTTTGGGGGAAAACTTTTTTAAATTGGAAAACCGCAAAAAATTCTGCTAATAAGTTAACAAACACAAAAAAAAAAAAAAACACGAATTGAATCTCTCTCTATAATAAATAAATAAATAAATAAATAAATATATGAATTTTGAAAAACAATATATTAATAGAATGTTAAATTTCTTTTCTTTTTGGGGGGATTTTTGGGGGGATCAAACCCCCAAAAAGAAAATCTATTTAAAAATTCAAAAGAAACAAAGTTTCTACAATTTTCTATATATATAATATATATACTACTGAGTTACTTTACACTATACCAAAAAAAAAACCAAAAATGTATAGAGGATTAATAAAACAATAAAAAAAAAAAAAATCACTTCAACTATGCTGACAGCTTGCTGTCTTTTGTGAACCAAACCAAACCAAAAAAACGAAACCAAACCAAAAAAAAAAATTATATATAATATAATATTTAATTACTTTTAATTTGCAAATATTCAAATATTCAAAAAAAAAAAATTGTTTTGTGTGTGATTTGATCTATATATATATATTTAAAGAATGTCAAATGTGAACTGTGTACACGGGCGATCTAAATCTGAATTTGAATTGATCTGTTATTCTGTTTATATACGATATTTTTTTCCAATTTTTTTTTTTATTTTGTGCATTTGTGTGAGGATCATCGCAATAATTAAAAATAAAATTATTATTATTATTATTATTATATAACAGCGAAAATATATATATATATATTATATAATAATTATTTGTAAATGAACGTGCGATCAAAAAACGTTGGTGTTGGTGGTGGTGGTTTGTTTGTTTTTTGTTGTTGTTGTTGATTGTGTGTGGTGGCATTTTTGCATTATAACAATCGCGTTGCGTCTCATCGTTTCATATTATAATATTTAAAATTGTTTTTGGGTTAAAAAAACCCATTATTTGATTTGAAAGAAAAAAAACCCGACAAAAAAAAAACAAAAAACTAATTAAAATAATCAAATGGCAATAATTAAACAAGAATTCAGATTCTTAAAGAAGCAATATATATAAGATGCATAATGAAACGAAACACAAAAAAAAAACAAAAATGCATTTAATATATTCGAAATAAAATAAAATATTATATTATATTATTATATTATAAATTTGGCCAACCTTGAACTTGCTTAAAATCTTTTTTTCTTGATATATATAATTTGTTTTTATTAATATATTTGGTGATATATTTTATACAATATTTTATACAAATTATATATGCAATATTCTTTATTCAATTCAAACAAAGGTTGAAGTCATCGCTTATATTATATCATTTAATATATATAATTGATTTTCATGCCGGACCGGGCCGGGCCGGGTCGGGTAAATCAGAAAACCAGAAAACCATAAAACAGCAGTAAAATTTAAAGTAATATATTGAAAGACATTCGCGATAGAGATAAAAAATGCCAACCTAAAATTCTCTAACGAAATTTTGGGGTCGTGGGTTACGAATCCTACACTGAATGCATAAAATATGTTTTGTGTTTTCGGTTATTTTTCGAATCTGAATTTTAACACAGAGTTGTATATTCCGCTTGCGGTTGGTCGTACGGCTAATTACCGACACCGTAAATTACCGACACAAATTAAGAAACTAACAACAGAAGGCTGTTGTTGGACGCTAAAACTAGATTGTTGGTTGTATAGCGAAAAAAATTTATTTATTTATTTTATTATTCGCGATGATAGAGAGGATTTCACAACCCAAAAATATGGAGAAATTTTCCTTAATGTGTTGATTTCATAAAGGACACGCATATTATTGTTGTGGTGAATGCGTCATAAAGGAAAATTATATTCTATAATGATTTTGTCTTTGATTTTCCTGGGCTGTGCTGAAATCAATTTCTGTATTATTGATTTTCATCCGCTATCAATCAATCAATCAATCAATCAATCAATTAATTTTTGGTAATGAACACTGAAGGAAATTCTAGAATGCGACTTTATCAATACCTTCATTTATCCATTCATTTCATTTTTCATTTAAAAATTAATTACATCAACGTTTCGTATAGAAGTTTTTGGGTATGTTATTATGATGTTATATAGAAACAATATTATGAAAAAAATGAAAAAAACTTTTATGCAGAATATTTTTGAAACGCGCAACCACCAAAACAAAATAAATTGAAAAAAATAATATACATAAAAAACTTTATCTATATCATAATTAATTTGATATAATATATATACAATAATAAAGAATATGAATATATAATTGATTATATAGGCTTTTTTTTTTCTGTTTTTTGTTTAATTATTTATTTATTATTATTATTATTATTATTATTATAATTATTTGTTTTTATTATCATGACGCCGTTTTTTATCAACAATATTAAAAATTATGCAATAAAAAATCACAATTTTTATTTGATTGTTTTGAGTTTTGTCTTCATTCATTTGTTTGCATACAAAAAAAATGATCTCATACATGGTCTCATTTTGATTTGACTTGACCGCGCGCGTATCAAAGTGAAGAAATCTTTAAAAAAAAAAAAAATCTCATTCATAAAAATATATGATCTAAAGAAGAAGAAGAAAAAAAAAAAAAAATACCCACAAGAAAAGGCGCTGCCGTCATTGCACATAAAAAAACAGTAGATTTAAATATAATTTTTTAATATAAACACTCTGACATAAAACGAATAAAAAAATATCATATATTATATAATAAAAATATATATAAACAAAAATTTGCTCTCGTGCACGCGGCCGGATCAAGTTCAAATGTTAATGAACTGTTTTTTTTAATTAAATTTTTTGATTATTTTGTCAAATTGTAGGTTATTTGCGGAAAAAAAAAAACTATAATTTTCGTGGTGGCGGAAAAAAAAAAAAACAGAAAACAATTCTTTAAAGAAAATTATTGTCATCGCATCAATAGAACTGTGTACCGGGCCGGCAAGTTCAAGAGGAACCATAAAAATAAAAATAATGTTCATTGACCGCATTATAATAACTAAAAATGCTTCTGCAGTAAATCTTCCTATATATATATATATATATATATTTTTTTTTTTTGAATAAAATTATAATATAACAGGTATAACAATACGAAAAAAAAAAAAAAAATACTCTGTACGTGATGATTTGCGTTTCTGATGTTGCGGCATCAAAAATCTACAAAATTAACTTAAATATTTAATTCTTATCGTCCTCCTTCTCCTCCTCATCCTCCTCCTCCTCATCCTCCACCTCTATCTATATAGTCTTTATTCATATGACTATGCTTAATCATCTCTCAACAAACAAACAAACAATGAAATAAAATTTGTAATAATTAAATTAAATAATTAAATTTATAAAGAAAAAAAACTGTCTCATAAATACACAGAAAAATGATAAAATGATAAAAAGGTAATTTTATTTTTTTTTTATAACAAACAAAAACCGCACCGCGTTGCGCTGTGAAAAAGCTAAAAGATACGCGAAAAGTCAAAAGATCAACATAAATAAAAATAAAAAAAAAAACAAAAAAATGTGATTTAAATAAAATTAAATATAAATTTTTGTTTTGTTTTTTTTTTTCCACATCGCGATCATTCATTCAATCTGATAAGAAACCAAATAAACTTGAAAATTAAAAGAATTTTTTTGTGTATTGTGCAGTTTCATCATTTTTCTTATATGTGATAAAAAAATGTTTTTTTTTTATAAAATGCCAAAACAACTATATGCTATATATATATATATATAAATCGGCGGTGTTTCAGGGAAACGCGTGCCTATACCATATATTATAAAATATATTATTCATTATATGGTATAGAATCGCATACTGTTTTTTTTTTTTTTTTTGGTATCTTGAATCAATCATCTTCAAGTATTCTCAACGGATTTGCAAATATTATTAATTATTGAAAATATTAAGGGTTGCGTTAAATTATCATAACTTTCGAACCAATTAACCGATTGGGATATTTAGACCTGCGTTGGAAAGGTGCTATTTAAATGCTATTTAAGGAAAAAATATCATTCGATAGGGATTGCCAAAGAAAATCTAATAGAAAAATGCAATTATTTCAGAAAAATCATTATTACACATAGAATTTCTACAATAACCCCTATATTTTATACCGAATTCTTAAAGATCATTAAAAATTAGCTAAAGTTTTCTCAAATCACTTTTATTGGTTTCATGGAAATTTTTCGAGTTCTGGCCAGTTTAAAAAAACCTTTAAAAAATCTGATTTTTTCTACAGGAAAATTATTGAAAAAATAGGAGTAGTTTTAAATTATCATAACTTCCGAATCAGTTAATGAATTTTTAAGTTTAGACCTGCGTTGGAAAGGTAATTTAATGCTCTTTAAGGAAAAAATATTATTCGATACGGATTCCAAAGAAAATCTACCGGAAAAATGCAATTATTTCAGAAAAATCATCGTTACACATAGAATTTCTGCAACAACCCCTATATTTTATACCGAATTCTTAAAGATCATTAAAAATTAGCTAAAGTTTTCTCAAATCACTTTTATTAGTTTCATGGGAATTTTTCGAGTTATGGCCAGTTTAAAAAAGACTTAAAAAATCTGATTTTTTCTATAGGAAAATTATTGAAAAAATAGGGGTAGTTTTAAATTATCATAACTTCCGAACCAGTTAATGAATTTTTAAGTTTAGACCTGCGTTGGAAAGGTAATTTAATGCTCTTTAAGTAAAAAATATCATTCGATAGGGTTGCCAAAGAAAATCTAATAGAAAAATGCAATTATTTCAGAAAAATCATCATTACTCATAGAATTTCTACAACAACCCCTATATTTTATACCGAATTCTTAAAGATCATTAAAAATTAGCTAAAGTTTCCTCAAATCACTTTTATTGGTTTCATGGGAATTTTTCGAGTTCTGGACAGTTTAAAAAAGACTTAAAAAATCGGATTTTTTCTATAGGAAAATTATTCGGAAAATTAAGGGTTGATTTAAATTATCATAACTTCCGAACCTGTTAACGGATTGGTATGATTAGGCCTGCGTTGGAAAGGTAATTTAATGCTCTTTAAGTAAAAAATATCATTCGATAAGGATTCCAAAGAAAATGTAATAGAAAAATCTAATTATTTCTGAAAAATCATCATTACACCTAGAATTTCTACAACAACCCCTATATTTTATACCGAATTCTTAAAGATCATTAAAAATTAGCTAAAGTTTTCTCAAATCACTTTTATTAGTTTCATGGGAATTTTTCGAGTTCTGGCCAGTTTAAAAAAACCTTTAAAAAATCTGATTTTTTCTATAGGAAAATTATTCGGAAAATTAAGGGTTGATTTAAATTATCATAACTTCCGAACCAGTTAATGAATTTTTAAGTTTAGACCTGCGTTGGAAAGTTGGAATTTAATGCTCTTTAAGTAAAAAAATATCATTTGATAGGGTTGCCAAAGAAAATCTAAAAGAAAAATACAATTATTTCAGAAAAAATCATCATTACTCATTGAACTACTCTGCATATTAAAAAAACAACAACACGGTAAAAAATACAATATATATATATATATATTAAATATATGAAATTATACGAGAATTGATGCGGTTATTGAGCGAGCCAGATTATAAATTTATATAGAATTTTGTATTTATATATAAATAAATGATAAATGATATAGTATATGTATATATATAATTTTTAATCACAATTTTAAAATAGATAATAATTTACGATGAATAACAAAAGATATATTTTCAATTATTTACTATTATTATTATTATTATTATTATTATTATTATTTTATTCTCATTGTTATTATTTTCAATTATACGATGCTATATATATAAAATATAATAATAATAATAATAATAATATAAAGATAATTTACTAAAATGAATGAATGAAAAATGAATGAAAAAAAAAAAAGGAATTATCTGAAATTATGCAAATTATACGCAACGCTTAAGTAATTAGTTTAACCATAAACATAACATATTATTATTATTATTATTATTATTATAGATATTTTTCTTTATCATTTGATATTATAATAATTTGTTTTTTTTTTTTTTTTTATTCATATAAGTACAACAACGACGAGAGATTTTTGCATGCTTTTATTCTGTTTTGTTTTTTTTTTTTAATATGCCCTTTTTTTTATGTTCGTTTTGCCATTTAAATTCGCGCAGTTTATTGCGGGTTCTTTTTTTTTTTTATAGATTAGTTATGATGCGATGGCATAAAATTTACTTGCATGTTTTTTTTTTTTTTTTTGAAAATTGGAAACAAACGATATAAAAATTTAAATGGCATAATAAAAAAAAAAAAAAAAATCACATACCATAACAAAATCACATAATTAATTGATTTTTTTTTTTTTTTTTTGCTATATATATATAAATATTAAAAATTAAATTATTTGATGAATTAGAAAATTAAAAAAATTGTTTTAAGAATTGTTTTGAGTTCCAAGATGATGGAAATATTCCATTCGAAAATGATTTGTGAAAGAGGGATTTTCTAAGTGCGGGTGTACTATAAAGTAGATGCACATTCTTTTTTTAAAACAATTGGGGGAATGCGCCATCAGCTCCAGTACTTTTATGAATATATCTATAACTCTAAGAGCTTTATTAAACAACCCTGTCTCTGAAATATATATTTTTCATTTGAAAATTCGTATTAGGTATATTTTGAATAGGCATATTACTATATCATTGAGGACTGTGTATTATCTGAAAATATGAATCCACTAAAAGATTAGCCTTTTCTAATATGGTTCGGTTAATAATATAGTTCCACTATCATTAATCAATGGTGCATTAACTGAAGATTTTTTGAACAAAATTACCCTGAATAGATTTAACTAAAGTCCAAAAATATTTTGTTCCCCTTTTACTGCGGAAGTAGTAATCTTTTATCTTTAATATTTTGATTGAATAAAAACTTTTCATGTATATGTTATATCTATCTTAAAACATTGAAAGACGTTAAAAAAAAAAAAAAACCAATTGATTGATTGATTTTTTTTTTCATTTTTTCATTTTTTTCATTTTTCTCCATTTTAATAATTTTCTCCATTTCCTTTTTTCCATAAAACCGCGTATATCGTTTAATATTTATTATATTTATATGTATATGATGTACATGAAAATAGTTTTTCATAATATATTATTATTATAATGTATGGGGCCATCGCTTACCTGTTTTTTTTTTTTTTTTAGCTTTTGCTATAATCAAAAAAAAAAAAAAAAAACATAAATACCGGATAACAAGACAAAAAAAAATTTCAAATGAAATCCCAATACCAAAATATATAGAATAGATTTTTTTGGTTAATAAAATAAATGTTTCATCATGAAACCAACAAAAATCAAACAACAAAAAGAATTAAATGAATAATATTTAATAGCTAATACAAAAATATATATCATTTAAAATCGAATGGCATATTTTTACAAATATAATTTCACGATTTTAACATAACGGCAAAAAAAAAAAGGTTCCCTTTATATCAAAAATTGGAATTCAATTGTTCAATTTATATTTTTTTATTTTATTTTATTCCATTTGTACATCATATGAATATATATATATAATATCTATATAATAAATATCTATATATTAAACGAATTCTTAAACATATAAATATCCAATCTTTTGTTTTGTTCCAAAATTGAAAAAAAAATCATTAACATCATGAGCAACATCATGACACAATAACATTGAAATGGATTTGATTCATATTAAAAAATTAACTATATATCTTCTTTTTTTTTTTTAATATTATTTGTGTTATGACAAAAAAATTATTTAATTTTTTTTTTTTTATTTTTGCTTTACCCTTATTTTTGTTCGATTTTTCTATAAATCAGCTAAAATATGTATTTTGGAAAGAATTTACTGAGCGATAGATTTTTTTTTTGGTTAACAAAAAAAAAAAAAAAAAAAAAAAAGGACACTATAGGAGACATTACAGGTAATGAATGATGATGCAGATATTGTATATTTTCTTGTAAAGTTGTTTGAGTGCAAAAAATGTTGGATATTAGAAAAAAAAAAAAAGTTATAAATACCTTGATAAAAAAAAAAAAAAAAAGAACAATGAGAGAAATTTTTAAAGAAAATACAACTAAAAATCTCTTTTGTATCCTTCAAATTTATGTATTTCTTTAATATTTTTATGTTTCTTTTTATGATTTTTTGCTTTTTTTTTTGCTTAAAAGTAAACCATATATAGATCCTATTTTTTTTTTTTTTATAGTTTTTTATTATTTTTATTTTTATTTATAGTTATTTTAGATATTATAATATTAATATATATATATATAACCAGAAACGAATGTGGTGTCCATTTTGAGTTAATACTCAAATGTCATAGAAATATATACAGGTATAGAAAAATTTTTGATTAGCCAAACGATTTATCAGTATTTAAAAAAGTTTAAAATTGTTTTTTTTTTTTTTTTTTTTTTCAGTGGGGGGTGAAGATTATCTATGGGATTTAAAAAAAAAAAAAAACGGTTGATTTTTTGATTGGGGGTTGAAAAATTAAAAAATTCATACAATTTTTTCAATCAATTATATCTGCCAAACTAATGACAATTGGGATATAGCGTAATGGGAAAAAATGTTCATTTTTGATGAATAAATCAACTGGCAAAAGTTTTTAAAAAAAGTCAAAAAAGTTGAAAAATCAGGAAAATTGGGTTTTTGCAAGATAGAGATCTGGCCGTCAGATATGTTTTGGACATGGTAAATATAGAAAACTTTTGTTCTACAACTTTTGGATTTCATTAGAATTACCCACGGTAGAGTAAAATGAAATTTTTTCGAATTTTCTGGTAGAGCCGAATTTGAGCCATCACTGTACCCAAACGAATTGAGATATAATAACAGGGGTAGTTGCAAAAGATGGCTTATGTACTCTAGTTTGATGGCTTAAAATCTTGGAATCATAAGTTATGGGGAACCCATTGGAACTAACCTTTGAAATACACCGAAAATTGATGTTTTTCGATGTTAAAGGAAAATCTACAATTTTCATCGGATCAATTTCGAACTAATTTCATTTGAAAGATCCATCCTTTTACTTTCTAACGATATATAGAATTTGAAAATGAAGTAACTCCTTCCTATTGAAATCCATCACGGAATGGGGGTCTACTTGGGATTGTCCAAATTTCAATCCAGCCCCCTGGCCAAACAAATGGGAGTATAATATCGGGACTAATATCAATCGAAAGGTAATTAAATTCCCTATCGATTCATCGATACCCCCAAGTATTTCCCAGAATAAAATCAAAAGTTATGGAGGTTTGAAATCGGGAAAATCGTGATTTTTAAGGCCAGGTCCTGGTGTCCCTGAACCATCTGAAAATCTCATACTTATGGAAAATGTAGCTGAACTTGCCGTCTACCACCGTGTAAAATTTGGGATCGCTAGGACGACATGAAAAAAATTTTTACAAGAGTTAACTCTTGTATTTTTCAAATCAAAATTTAGCAAAAAAAAAAGCAAAAATTAAACTTTTCCACCTTTTCATTTCTCATTATCCCAGGCATTTGAATTACACTCACACACTTTTTCAGTTCAAGTGATGAAGACACTTTCATATATGAAAATCATTTGGTGTAGTATTTTGTCATCAAAATATAAATTTGACTGGCTTCGCTACCAACTCGACCATCCGATCATGTAATATACAAATGATTGTTTTTCATACATTTGATAATTTCAAGATAATTTTGTTAAAAAAAAAAAAAAAAAGCCAAAAATTTATCTTTTCCCCTTTTTCTCTTCTATCTATTTTTTATCTCATATTAGGGAAATATATCCCATAATATTTGAAATTCACACGAAGACATGAAGGAGATTTGATTTCCCTATTAAATATCACAAAAATATAATTTTGTCAATGGATTTCCTCATCCCGCAAAATGACTGGCATCGCTACCAACTAGACCATCATCGCATGTTATATATAAATGGTTATATTTTTCATTCACATTATATTTTTCGATTCGATGGATTCTTATAATTTATTATCCATCATCTGACGATTACGATTACGATCACGATCACGATTATTTCCTTTAATTTTGTTAATAATAATAATAATAATAATAATAATAATAATAATAATAATAATAATCGCGAAACGAATTATCTCTGGCAAATAATTCAATAAACATATATTTTTATTATTTATTCAATAATAAATAAAAGTCTACATCCTTTTCTTTTTTGCTTTTTTTGCTTTTTTTTTAGTATCCTTTTAATAAATAAATTGTGTGTGCAAATTCAACACGGAAATATAATAATTTTCTTCTTTTTTTTTTTTTTTTCAATCATCTTTCATCAAATGTTATTTATTTATTTATTCTAATAATAATAATAATAATAATAATAATAATAATAAATTCCTGCACATTTTATAGATGGAAAAAGGATATTTTTTTTTATATCATATTATATTATATATTGACCATTATAGATATACAAATATGAATATATATATATATGAATAAATATAAATATAAATAAAGGAAATAAAATTGTGCTTATCAAATCATTTACAAATTTATCGCACCCTCTTATATTTATTTATTTTTATTTCAATATATATAAATCGTCACATTATTGAACAGATAAATTCTGTATTTTTGTTTTTTTCCGCTATATATATAATAGTTATATATCGCAGTCCACAAATAAACTATATCTAACTCTATGTGTGTATGTGCAAAGATGCGGATATAAAATAAATACCTGATTTATATACATAAATTAATTGACAAACATCAATAATAATAATAATAATAATATGAAAAAAAAAAAAAAATAAATATACTTTATAAGATAAAGGTGAAACGGCATTAGGTGAAAAACTGTAGAGTTTATGAACAAGAATTTTGTTATTTTTGTTATTTTTTTACTTAACTTTAGAGGGGTTGGATAATAAATAAAAAAAAAAAACAACACACCATATGTACCGTATTAAAAAAATAAATATAAATAACACATTCTGCACGAATGCATCGCTAATTGCCGAAGAAATTTGACCATCACAAAAAAATATTTATATATATATATATATGAAAAGAAAATCTCTGTTGAAGATCAACAACAAAACATCCCCAAATAACATATATATATATATATATATACAGAGAAAAGAAAAGAAATAAAAAAAACAATTGAAATAACAAAACAAAAAATAAAATTTATTTATTTTTTTTATTTTGCACGGTTTGTGCGATGCGATGTGATGATATAATATAAGAAAATCCCTTTAACGTGCAACAAAAAACAAAAAAAAAAACTAAATAAATAAAAAACAAACAAACAAACAATAAGAAAAAATGTTAAAGAGTGATGATGCGATAATATAAAAAATTTATATTCACCCCCCCCCCCCCATCCACATAAAGTTAAAAGATTTTAAGATTATTATTACTATTACTATATTACTGTATCTGTATAGCAAATAACCCCAAAATCGAAATGGAAAAAGATTAAATCGTAATAAATAGAAAAAAAATTTCCTTTTTCCTGTCTGTAATTGTCTGAAAAATAAATTAACTTGAACATTTCCTGTACATATTTTCTTCTTTTTCGTTTTTTTTTTTTATTTCCGCAATATTGATATTTACGGGACTTAATCGAAACTTAAAGGCTTAAAAGGTTTTTGAATTCCCTAAACAGAGAAAAAGAGTCTGTCTATCTTCCTCCTCCTCCTCCTCCTCCTCCTCCTGATTTTCAACAACCCGAGATCGGTGATTGAAAATTTTGGTTATAATTGAACAAACAAAACCTGAACAAAAAAAAAACCCGTCATATACCTTTAAATGATGAAACAATAACAAAACAAAAAAAAAAAAAAAAGGATTAAAATATTTTATTCATATATCAAATCGATAGTTGATTTTTCAATCACAAACCAAAGTAGAAAAAGTAGAAGACAATATCAAATAACAAACAACAACCACCACCACAACCACCACCACCACCACCATCATCATCTTAACCGCCATTGTAAAAACAGCCTATCTCATTTAAAAAATAAAAATAAAAATAAAAAATTATATATAAACAATAATCAAATAAATAAATAATATAAATAGCCACATTAACAAAACAAAACAAAAAAAAAGGATTAAACAAACCAATCAAAACCATCGATTTGAATTTTCCACTTTTGGTCGGAAAAAAAACAAATAAAAATACATATCAAGTAATTGCAATGTAAAAAAATCTAAAAAAAAAAAAAACACTATTACAACATTCAATATATAGTAGTAATAATATCAATTGCAGATCGCGAACGAAACTATACTTAACTGTTTGAACTGCGATGAACGATCAAAACTTTAAAAGGAAAAGGAAAAAAGGAAAAAAAGAAAGAAAAAAAAAAAAGAAAAAAAAAACAAAAATTAAAATGCACCAACCAAAATGATCTTTATTTTTTTACCATCGTCAAATCAAACAAAAAATACATGTTTTAAAAGTACTTGCGATTTTTATTATTTTATTATTATTATTATTATTATTAAATTGCGTATGGAATTATATGGAATTGATTTTTGCTGTTATGCTGTTATATGCTGCTGCTATATGCGAGATCGCATATCATCTTCTTTCAAAATATAACCTTATTATTATTATTATTATCAATAAGAATAACATGAACAAAGATTTCTTCTTCTTATTTTATATATATATATATGTTATATGGTTTTCGTCCGACGTTTGATTTTTTTTGTGAATAAACAAAAAAAAATTATCATAATTTGATTTGTGATTGTCGTGTTTTTTTTTTGTTTTTTTTTTATTTTATTTTAAAGACAGAGAGATACATTGGCCATTTTGGATGGATAAATATATATAAAAAATGGAATTGAATTAATTATTTTATTTTATTTTATTTTATTTATATATATAAAAAGTTTCGCAGGTGCGATGATGGTGAGTTCTTGTGAGTACGCTCAATGGAAGGTGGAAATTTTCCTGAATATACAAAAAAAAAAAAATTTTCATGTAATGATTTTTTAATAAAATGTAATTTCTATTTGATTTTGTTGAAAATTGACAAGTGATCAGTTGGAGATGGAGGTAGGAAAAGATGGGGAAAGTTTTAAAAAATAATCCTTTAATTGGATTTCCCATTAGGTTTCCTTGAAAATTGTGGAAAATCTTTTAATATATAAAAATCTATTGTGAAAAAAATCAAAGATTTTCCATTAATCCATTAATGATTTTTTAAAATTCACATTTTTAATCGATTTGGCTGAAAATTTCAGGATTAGATCTTAATAGAGTTAAGAAAATGTGCTGAAAGTTTCAAAACAATCGAATCGCTGGATTTCCCGTACTGATCCATGGAAAATTGTGGAAAATCTGCCTTATATATAAAAATCCATAAGAAAAATATCAAAGATTTTCCATTAATCCGTTGATGATTTTTTAAAATTCAATTTTTCAACGGATTTGGCTGAAAATTTCAGGATTTGCTCTTAATAGAGTTAAGAAAAGGTGATGAAAGTTTCAAAACAATGGAATCGCTGGATTTTCAGTACTGATCCCTTAAAAATTGTGGAAAATCTGCCTTATATATAAAAATCTATATGAAAAATATCATAATTTCCCAATTAATCCATTGATGATTTTTTAAAATTCAATTTTTCAACGGATTTGGCTGAAAATTTCAGGATTAGTTCTTAATAGAGTTAAGAAAATGTGCTGAAAGTTTCAAAACAATCGAATCGCTGGATTTCCCGTACTGATCCATGGAAAATTGTGGAAAATGTGCCTTACATATAAAAATCTATAGGAAAAATATCAAATATTTTCCATTAATCCGTTTACGATTTTTTAAAATTCAAGTTTTCAACGGATTTGGGTGAAAATTTCAGGATTAGTTCTCAATAGAGTTAAGAAAGGGTGATAAAAGTTTCAAAACAATCGAATCGCTGGATTTTCAGTACTGATCCATGGAAAATTGTGGAAAATCTTTCCATATATAAAAATCTATTGTGTAAAATATCAAACATTTTAAATTAATCCGTTGATGATTTTTTAAAATTCAATTTTTCAACGGATTTGGCTGAAAATTTCAGGATTAGTTCTCAATAGAGTTAAGAAAAGGATGTGAAAGTTTTAAATCAATCCTTTAATTGAATTTCCCGTTATGATCCCTTGAATATTGTGGAAATCCTTTCAATATATAAAAATCTATAGGAAAAATATCATAATTTCCCAATTAATCCATTGATGATTTTTTAAAATTCACATTTTTAACCGATTTGGCTGAAAATTTCAGGATTTGTTCTCAATAGAATTAAGAAAATGTGCTGAAAGTTTCAAAACAATCGAATCGCTGGATTTTCCGTTATGATCCTCCAAATTACGTTGAAAAGCTTCCAAAATAAAATTGCATAGAGAAAATATCAAAATTTTCCAGCAATCGGTTTGCGATTTTTTAAAATTCACGTTTTTAACCGATTGGGCTGAAAATTTCAGAATTAACTCTAAATAGAGATAAGAATGGGCTGTGAAATTTTCAAAATAATCCATTTCCTGGATTTCAAGTTATGGCACTTCAAAAACTGCTTAGAAAATTTACCAATAATTTAAAAATTTTTGCTTAAACTTAAACGATTGCAGACGTATTTTGTCAATCAGAGGTATAAGAACCAATCAACCAAATTGATCAACCAATTTCAAATCAATCAAATCAAATAACGAAATTATTTTTCATAATCCTCCTGGTTGACTGGTTGACCAAACCAAACCCCACACAAACAAAAAAAATCTTATTCTTAATATTTATATACATATAACAACTTTAACGAACAAAAAAAAAAATTTCATTTTAAATAAATAATTAATAATAACTCACTTAAAACTACTACTAATAATAATAATAATAATAAGTGCTCTGATTTATTTTTTATTTTGTATTTTTTCATTTGTTGTATTATTCTAAATATATAATAATAATAATAATAATAATTTAAGTCACATCAATTATTTATTTTATAAATATTAATCTCGTGTTATTTTTTTGTTCTGTTGTTCTGCCTCTATACTAATAATAATAATAAATTAAATGCGAGTGTATTTTGTAATATTATAAGCGCGCAATATAAAAAAAAAAAAAAAAAAAAAAACAACAGGAAATATGAGATTTAAATTAATGTTATTTTGTATTTATTATTGTTTGTGTTTACTTATTATAATATTATATCTCTGAATGGTGATTATGATTATTATTGTGTTGATGATATGCAATCAAAATCAAATGAATGAATGAATGAATGAATTAAAATTCGTTTTTTTTTTTGTATTTGTATTTGTTGTATTTAAATATTATTTTCCCTAAAAAATAAAATAAAATAAAACACAACAATTCATTCATTTAACACTTTTTTTTTTTTAATCCAATTCTCAACATCATATTTTTTTTTTTTCATTTAATCATCGGATGAATAGTTAAAAATTTTATCATTTCATTTGATTTTGATTTGATTTGATCGTAACTAAACAAAAAGAATTATCACACACACACACAATAACTATATATATGACCGATGAGTTGTTGTATAAATTAACATATAAAAAAAAAAATTAGATATCATTTCATTAACGCAATGACAAATTCTTCTTCTTTTTTTTTGTAATAGATAAATGATTTTATTATTTTTTATTATCTCTTCGACGTCCGCATAAAATACATACACAACAAAATTAATTGATCATAATCAATTCAATTTAAATCCAAAAAAAAAATATGGTGGAAATCTTAAAATATTATTTAAAACAAGTCAAGACGGTCAAACTTTTACCATATATATATAATTATGGCGGAGACATATTATCACAAAGTAAATCATCTTCCATATATCATTCCCATTTCAATGATAATTTGTTGTTGTATTTTTTTTTTTGGTACTTGATGAATTAAGATGATTATTCAAAAAAAAAGTATAATATAAATGTTTAAAAGTTTTTTTTAAAGCAGATCATCCGTCGCATAATTGATATTTATTATATTTTCACTATAAAGATGAATGAAAATATTTTGTATATTTGTATAAAATCAAACGCGAACGAATAAATGATCTATTATTATGATATTAAATAATTATATTCAATGTGTAAGTGGGGGGGGGGGGGGGGGGAGATAAAAATTTAAAATCAAAAATATAATAAAATCAATTTTGTATTATGTAGAAATGTTGATGATTTCGGATGGGAAATTTTTTTGTTTTTAAGAATTTTCCAAAGATAAATCACTTAAGTCTTTTCAATCGCAATCGCACTTGATATGATTTTTATAAATTCAAGTTTTTATTCAATCGGGTTGAAAATTTACATGTTTGTTCTTAATGGATATAAGAAAAGATTGGTAAAGTTTCAAAATAATCAAATCGCTGGATTTTCCGTTATGATCCTCCAAATAAAGTCGAAAATCTTCTCATATAAAATTGTATAGGAAAAATATGAAAATTTTCCCACAAAATCCGTTGATGATTTTTAAAAAATTAAGTTTTCAACGGATCCGGCTGAAAATTGGCAGGTAAGCTCTTAATAGAGATAAGAAAAGATCGGTAAAATTTCAAAATAATCCGTTTATTAAATTCTGAAGGATAGTCCCTCAATTATTGATGAAAATTTTCCTTATAAATAAAAAATAGGAAAAATTTCAAGTCTTTTCAACCCCAATCAGTTAATGATTTTTATAAAATCAAGTTTTTATACAATCGGGCTGAAAATTTCCATGTTTGCTCTTAATAGATATAAGAAAAGATTGGTAAACTTTCAAAACAATCGAATCGCTGGATTTTCCGTTATGATCCTCCAAATAAAGTCGAAAATCTTCTCATATAAAATTGTATAGGAAAAATATGAAAATTTTCCCACAAAATCCGTTGATGATTTTTAAAAAATTAAGTTTTCAACGGATCCGGCTGAAAATTGGCAGGTAAGCTCTTAATAGAGATAAGAAAAGATCGGTAAAGTTTCAAAATAATCCGTTTATTAAATTCTGAAGGATATAGTCCCTCAATTATTGATGAAAATTTTCCTTATAAATAAAAAATAGGAAAAATTTCAAGTCTTTTCAACCCCAATCAGTTAATGATTTTTTAAAATTCAAGTTTTTATTCAATCGGGCTGAAAATTTCCATGTTTGCTCGTAATCGATATGAGAAAAGATCGGTAAAGTTTCAAAATAATCCATTAATTGGATTTTGACGGATGGCTCCTCAAAAACTACGTAAAATTTTCCCCCAAAATAAAAATAATAAAGTAAAATAATCAAAATATTCATTAGTTGGGTTGATGATTTTTTAAAATTCAAGTTTTTATTCAATGGGGTTGAAAATTTACATGTAGACTCTTAATAGATATAAAAAAAGATTGGTAAAGTTTCAAAATAATCGAATCGCTGGGTTTTCCGTTATGATCCTCCAAATAAAGTCGAAAATCTTCCCAAATAAAATTGTATGGGTAAAATATCAAAATTTTCCCACCACAAATCCGTTGATGATTTTTTAAAATTCAAGTTCTTAACCGATCGAGCTGAAAATTTCCATGTTTGCTCTTAATAGATATAAAAAAAGATCGGTAAAGTTTCAAAATAATCCATTAATTAGATTTTGAGGAATGGTAACCGAAAAATTTATGAAAATTTTCCTTATAAATATTTAAATTTATAAGATTTTCCTTAATGATTTTCCTTTGATATATGGCAATAAAACCTGTTCTATCGCTATACACAGAAACTCATTCGCAATTCTATATAATGAAATTATATATATATATTCTTAAACAGAGAAAAAAACAACTTTTTTTTTTTTTAAACGAACCAGAATAAATCATTTAAATTTTACTCATATTACTCAATATATAAAATAAAAAATCTTTATCATTAATTTGACTTAATTGCCATAAAATCATGTATGTAAATTCAAGAGAAATAAATATCCTTTTTTGTATAATTTATGTAAATGAATGTAAAATTCTGTGTATATGCTTATATAGACGCATCATCATCCTCTTTCAAAATGTATTCAAAATATATATATATATATATATATATAAAATTTATCCTTACTTCTTTTATGTTTTTCTATATACATTTCAAATTTCATCCTTAGTAAAAAATACATTGAATCATTTTGTGTATTATTTAAGGATATGGATAAGGATATAATACACATCAAAGGGATATTTTTTTTTTTTTTTCATTTCATTCATTCATCTATTTGTACATTTTATATTTACATATATTTAAATAATAAGATTTAGATATTTATGGGTATATAAAATGCGATATGATAAAGTGGTGATTGGAATGATTTGAGGGTGACGAGGTTTGAGGAGGTTCTTTGACACAGACACAGATGACTTGATGATGTAGACTCTATACGGATTTGATGTAGTTGAAAATCAGTTGATATTTTTTTTTAAAGGATCAGTGTGGGAGAGGGAAAATTCTGTATATTGTGATGTTTTTATGAAACTTTGAAATTGTTTTCTTACCGCTATTAAGAATTTTTAGATTTGATTGGATTTTTTTTTGTCCAGTTTTAGCGGGTGATATTTTATTCTTTTCATATATATATATATAACATTTAATAATAATCAAAATCGATTTTATTAAATTATTCCTTCCTTTTTTTTATTTGGATCCCACATTTCCATTTGTTTTTTTTTTTTATTCTTTTATTATTGATAATTTATCTAATATATATTTTATTTTTTTTTGCCGTTTTGCTTTGCATCTTTTTCCATTGTCGCATTTATTTAAATATAAATAAAATATACTTTTTTTTTTTTTTAATTCTTACGTTTTTCTGTTCCACACAAACAGAGAAATCAATGATACTATGAAATAATATTTTATATATATACGAGACACAAACGATCGGGTATTATTTTTTTTTTTTTAGAATAAGAAAATGTAAATTTTCTATGTTACAATATAAAAAACGCGACATATAAATAAATGAATAAAAATAATAAAAAAAAAAACCAAACAAACAAACAATAATAAATAATTTATATATAAATGCAATTTACACATAAAAGCAATAATTTAATATAAAAAAAAAAACAGCGATTCGAAGAACTCTTCTTATTTTTCATCTTTTTTTTTTATATTGTAATATATTATTATTATTTATATTTATATAAAATATAATATAATATAATATATTATATATTAGAAGATGTTGATAAAAAATAAAAGCAACAAAAGAGAGCAAAGGGAATGTGGCAAAAAAAAAAAAAAGCGGCAAATTTAAAATATATATATCTATAGGATATTTATTATATTAGTGAAACAAAAAAAAAACCATTTATATGGATATTTATTTATTTTTTTTAATAACTATAAAATATACTAAATAAATAACAAAAAAAAAAAAATTGTATTACACGAAATTCATTGCACGATTTTGTGAAAATAAAACGAAAAAAAAAAAAAAAAGGTTTTATATTATAAAATGAAATTAAAAACAAAAAATAAACAATTTTCAATTGTGTAAATAAAATATAAGAAAACAAAAATTAATATATTTTAGTTTTTTTTTTTTTATTTGAAAAAAGAATCCTTTCAATTTACATTTCCAGTCGGCATCATCAATTTTCCATCGTTTCCATAGAATTTATAATAATATTATTGCGGGGGTGCAAAATTCAAAAAGTCTATGTAAATTGAAAATTTTTAACATTTTCCAATTTTAACTATAGAATTTGTTCAACAACCCTATTCGCCGGATAAGAAAAGTTTTTAGAGAATTTAATTATCTTTCCAACGAATCCAGCCCGGTTATTGTATCTCAATTGGTTGCTGAGTTATAGTGTTTCTACTATACCCCTTATATTATAAAAAATGATTTTTTTTACCCTTAATTAGTAAAACGGAACCTCGAATCATTTCAATTTTTAAGGGTGAAATTTATCATAAATAGTATAAATTTTAAGAGTGAATCTTAAGCGAAAAATGATGAATTTTCCGAATTTACAATAATATTTGGAAGTGCCCATACAAAAAGTCTATGTAAATTGATAATTTTTAACATTTTCCAATTTTTACTTTAGAATTTGTTCAACAACCCTATTCGCTTGATAAGGGAAGTTTTTAGAGAATTTAATTATCTTTACAATGAATCCAGCCCGGTTATTGTATCTCAATTGGTTGCTGAGTTATAGTGTTTTTACTACACCCCTTATATTATAAAAAATAATTTTTTTACCTTTAATTAGTAAAACGGAACCTCGAATCATTTCAATTTTTAAGGGTGAAATTTATCAGAAATGGTATAGTTTTTAGGGGTGAATCTTAAGCGAAAAATGATGAATTTTCCGAATTTACAATAATATTTGGGGGTGCCCAAACAAAAAGTCTATGTAAATTGAAAATTTTAAACATTTTCCAATTTTTACTATAGAATTTGTTCAACAACCCTATTCGCTTGATAAGGGAAGTTTTTAGAGAATTTAATTATCTTTCCAACGAATGCAACCCGGTTATTGTATCTCAATTGGTTGCTGAGTTATAGTGTTTTTACAACACCCCTTATATTATAAAAAATAATTTTTTTACCGTTAATTAGTAAAACTGAACCTCGAATCCTTTCAATTTTTAAGGGTGAAATTTATCAGAAATGATATAGTTTTTAGGGGTGAATCTTAAGCGAAAAATGATGAATTTACCGAATTTACAATAATATTTGGGGGTGCCCAAACAAAAAGTCTATGTAAATTGACAATTTTAAACATTTTCCGAATTTTACTATAGAATTTGTTCAACAACCCTATTCGCTTGATAAGGAAAGTTTTTAGAGAATTTAATTATCTTTCCAACGAATGCAACCCGGTTATTGTATCTCAATTGGTTGCTGAGTTATAGTGTTTTTACTAAAACCCTTATATTATAAAAAATAATTTTTTTACCGTTAATTAGTAAAACTGAACCTCGAATCCTTTCAATTTTTAAGGGTGAAATTTATCAGAAATGGTATAGATTTTAAGGGTGAATCTTAAGCGAAAAATGATGAATTTTCCGAATTTACAATAATATTTGGGGGTGCCCATACAAAAAGTCTATGTAAATTGAAAATTTTAAACATTTTCCAATTTTTACTATAGAATTTGTTCAACAACCCTATTCGCTTGATAAGGGAAGTTTTTAGAGAATTTAATTATCTTTCCAACGAATGCAACCCGGTTATTGTATCTCAATTGGTTGCTGAGTTATAGTGTTTTTACTACAACCCTTATATTCGAAAAAAATGATTTTTTTACCTTTAATTAGTAAAACTGAACCTCGAATTCTTTCAATTTTTAAGGGTGAAATTTATCAGAAATGGTATAGATTTTAAGGGTGAATCTTAAGCGAAAAATGATGAATTTTCCGAAATTAAAATAATATTTGGGGGTGCCCATACAAAAAGTCTATGTAAATTAATAATTTTCAACATTTTCCAATTTTTACTATAGAATTTGTTCAACAACCCTATTCACTTGATAAGAAAAGTTTTTAGAGAATTTAATTATCTTTCGAACGAATCCAGCCCGGTTATTGTATCTCAATTGGTTGCTGAGTTATAGTGTTTTTACTACACCCCTTATATTATAAAAAATGATTTTTTTTACCCTTAATTAGTAAAACGGAACCTCGAATCATTTCAATTTTTAAGGGTGAAATTTATCAGAAATGGTATAGTTTTTAGGGGTGAATCTTAAGCGAAAAATGATGAATTTTCCGAATTTACAATAATATTTGGGGGTGCCCATACAAAAATTCTATGTAAATTGATAATTTTCAACATTTTCCAATTTTATCTATAGAATTTGTTTAACAACCCTATTCACTTGATAAGAAAAGTTTTTAGATAATTTAATTAGCTTTCCAACGAATGCAACCCGGTTATTGTATCTCAATTGGTTGCTGAGTTATAGTGTTTTTACTATACCCCTTATATTATAAAAAATGATTTATTTTACCCTTAATTAGTAAAACGGAACCTCGAATCATTTCAATTTTTAAGGGTAAAATTTATCAGAAATGGTATAGATTTTAAGGGTGAATCTTAAGCGAAAAATAATGAATTTTCCGAATTTACAATAATATTTGAGGGTGCCCATACAAAAAGTCTATATAAATTGAAAATTTTTAACATTTTCCAATTTTTACTATAGATTTTGTTCAACAACCCTATTCAGTTGATAAGGGAAGTTTTTAGAGAATTTAATTATCTTTCCAACGAATTCAGCCCGGTTATTCTATCTCAATCGCTTGCTGAGTTATAGTGTTTTTACTACACCCCTTATATTATAAAAAATAATTTTTTTACCGTTAATTAGTAAAACTGAACCTCGAACCCTTTCAATTTTTAAGGGTGAAATTTATCAGAAATGTTATAGTTTTTAGGGGTGAATCTAAAGCGAAAAATGATGAATTTTCCGAATTTACAATAATATTTGGGGGTGCCCAAACAAAAAGTCTATGTAAATTGGCATTTTTAAACATTTTCCGAATTTTACTATAGAATTTGTTCAACAACCCTATACGCTTGATAAGGAAAGTTTTTAGAGAATTTAATTATCTTTCCAACGAATGTAGCCCCGTTGTTGTATCTCAATTGGTTGCTGAGTTATAGTGTTTTTACTACACCCCTTATATTATAAAAAATAATTTTTTTACCGTTAATTAGTAAAACTGAACCTCGAACCCTTTCAATTTTTAAGGGTGAAATTTATCAGATATGGTATAGTTTTTAGGGGTGAATCTTAAGCGAAAAATGATGAATTTTCCGAATTTACAATAATATTTGGGGGTGCCCAAACAAAAAGTCTATGTAAATTGAAAATTTTAAACATTTTCCAATTTTTACTATAGAATTTGTTCAACAACCCTATACGCTTGATAAGGGAAGTTTTTAGAGAATTTAATTATCTTTCCAACGAATGTAGCCCCGTTGTTGTATCTCAATTGGTTGCTGAGTTATAGTGTTTTTACAACACCCCTTATATTATAAAAAATAATTTTTTTACCGTTAATTAGTAAAACTGAACCTCGAATCCTTTCAATTTTTAAGGGTGAAATTTATTAGAAATGATATAGTTTTTAGGGGTGATTCTTAAGCGAAAAATGATGAATTTTCCGAATTTACAATAATATTTGGGGGTGCCCAAACAAAAAGTCTATGTAAATTGACAATTTTAAACATTTTCCGAATTTTACTATAGAATTTGTTCAACAACCCTATTCGCTTGATAAGGAAAGTTTTTAGAGAATTTAATTATCTTTCCAACGAATGCAACCCGGTTATTGTATCTCTATTGGTTGCTGAGTTATAGTGTTTTTACTACACCCCTTATATTATAAAAAATAATTTTTTTACCGTTAATTAGTAAAACTGAACCTCGAATCCTTTCAATTTTTAAGGGTGAAATTTATCAGAAATGGTATAGTTTTTAGGGGTGAATCTTAAGCGAAAAATGATGAATTTTCCGAATTTACAATAATATTTGGGGGTGCCCAAACAAAAAGTCTATGTAAATTGGCATTTTTAAACATTTTCCGAATTTTACTATAGAATTTGTTCAACAACCCTATTCGCTTGATAAAGGAAGTTTTTAGAGAATTTAATTATCATTCCAACGAATCCAGCCCTGTTATTGTATCTCAATTGGTTGCTGAGTTATAGTGTTTTTACTACACCCCTTATATTATAAAAAATAATTTTTTTACCGTTAATTAGTAAAACTGAACCTCGAATCCTTTCAATTTTTAAGGGTGAAATTTATCAGAAATGGTATAGTTTTTAGGGGTGAATCTTAAGCGAAAAATGATGAATTTTCCGAATTTACAATAATATTTGGGGGTACCCAAACAAAAAGTCTATGTAAATTGACAATTTTATTGATGTAGTGAAAACAAAAAAAAAATCCTTTTAATTACTTAAAATATACAAATGTCTTTTATATCCATTAAGAAATTATATATATAATATGACTGTTTTGGCTATATGGTCGGTGCTCTGTTAATTATTATATAGAAAAGTGTATATATATATATATATATGGCTCAATCATCGCATATCATAGCGAATATATAAAATATACCGCAACCAACACTAAATAACTAACTAATGAACGAACTAAACTATATCACTCTATATATATATATATACCATATATATAGAGAATCATCATATGATATTGTTTTTTTTTTTTTTGTATATGCGATATGTGCATTTTCTATATATCTATATATATATATATATATAGTTATGGCTTTATTCATTGTGCCTTATATTCGCGTATAATACAATATATATATATATATGAAATGAAAATGAAAATGAAAAGTTATATTGCAGCAGCAACAACAACAACAAGAACAACAACAACAATCATACAAATTCACATATACAAATGTGACATTTTATACAACAAAAAAAAAATCCATATAGGAAAATGATGAAAGAAAAAAATAAAAATACCAACAAAAAACCAATGAAGAAAACAAAAATAAAAAATGTTTATATGCCAAGAAGAAATTTCATAATAATAATAAAACCTAAACTAACGAAAACTAAAAGAAGAATGATTTTGTTGTTGTTGTTATTATTTTTGTTGTTGTTCTTGTTGTTGTTGTTGTTGTTGTTGTTCTTGTTGTTATGTATATTAAATTGTATAGATAGATAGATAGATATGTATATATTTTATAGTGGAGCGCAGTCTAAAGTGAACAGTTCAACGGAATTGTTTTATATATACAAGAAGAAAAAAAACGATATATTATTATTATTATTATTTATTATTTTGTATAGTTTTTTTCAGTTAGTATATTATTTTTGTTTTTATTGATTTGGTGTTTTTGTAGTTTAGAGTTTTTTTTTTTTTTTTGTTTCTTATATTAAATGATATACTATCAATAATAATATTAATAATAATACAGAGCTATTTGAATTTGTATTTGAATTTATTATATATATCATTTTATTGGTAATTCATATTTTTTGTGTTAAATACATTAACACACACACGCAGACAAACACACAAACACACTCATATAAATAAGCGGTTTGTTTTGGTTTTGTTGTTGTTTTTGTTTATGTTTATGTTTATGTTGTTGTTGTTGTTATTGTTGTTATTGTTATTGTTTTTTTTTTGTATTATTGCCGGTCTTTTAATTTATTCAATTTAAGATTTTACCATAAATTTCCTAGAATCAAAAGTGTATTTTTTAATGAATAATTTTTCATAAATTCATTTAAAAAAATTCATTAATTAATTCATTTGTTAGTTCATTTGTTCATTTGTTCATTTATTCATTAGTTCCTTTCAACTTCCATGCGCTATTAATTGATTCATTTGCTTGATTTCTTGATTTATTCATTAATTCATTGATTGATTCATTGATTAATTCATTCATTCATTTATTCATTTATTCATTTATGCATTCATTCATTTATTCATTTATTCATTTATTCATTCATTCATTTATTCATTTATTCATTCATTCATTTATTCATTTATTCATTTATTCATTTATTCATTTATTCATTTATTCATTTATTCATTTATTCATTTATTCATTTATTCATTTATTCATTGATTTCTTAATTGATTTTTAAAATTCATTGATTGATTTCTTGATTGATTCATTCATCAATTGAGATATTTATTACATTTTTCATTCATTCATTCATTCAATTTCAAAATCATTTTTGGAATCGTAATCACACAATTGAAAATAAAAATGTCCCTATCGCATAGTAAAAGGTGAGTGAGTGAGTGAGTGAGTGAGTGAATGAATGGAAGGCTAGAAGTTGATCTATCGGGAAAAGACTAAAGGTGTGTTGAGTGGGGCTGGCTAGGCCTCATGAATTGAATTAAATCTACTTTATAATATAAGGATTCTAATTGCCCATCAAAATTCATTAATTGTTTCAGAGTAAACAAAAATTATATTCAACTGCTTGCACATTTTTGTTTTTATTTTTGTTCATTTCACATATGTTTTTTTTTTATACCTACATAAATAAAACCCACTACGTAATATACATATTGTGTGTGGGTGAATAAATGAATGAATGAATGAATGAATGGATGGATGGATGGATGCATGCATAAATGGATATAGATATAGATATAGATATAGATGGATAGATGGATGGATGGATAGTTTTTGTTTTTTTGTATTGTGGGTGAATTTTTATAAATAAAAATAATAAGATCCTTTTTTTTTTTTTTTTAAACAGGAGTATGAGGGCGATTATTATTATTATTATTATTATATTATACACTATATATATATGGTATTTAGTATCACCACAATTTGCGGCAATTATATTATTCATTTTACTATATACTATTGTACAGTTTTGTAGTGTGTAGAGTGTGTGTGGGCGCGCGATATGTGTTATATTATATTATATTGCTTTGTATAATAATAATATAGAAGAAAAATTTGCGCTGTCCTGTAAATGTAGTATATATATAGTATATAAATACATTAAAGGGAAAAGAAAATATAACGTACAAAATATAAAGGAAGAAGAAGAAGAAGAAGAAAAAGAAGAAAAAGAAGTAGTAAAAATAGAAGAAAATGTGCTTTCGTATCTGGAATGTAAACAAATAAACAAAAAAAAAATCGAAAATAAGAAATCTTCTTCTGATAGAAATAGAAATACAAAAACAACATAAAACATAAACAAACCACCAAAAATAGATTGCGAAAACTAAACATACCGAAATACCGAATTGATATCCTTTCCAATTTCAGTTTCAGTTAAATATCGCATCCATTTGAATTTGAATCAATCGGCGGGCGTGATAATTGTGAAAAAAAAAATTTAAACCGAAAAATTGAGTGTTTTTTTTTAATTGATAGTGATTTTTAATCCATATCATTCACAAAGTGTGTATATGAGAAAAGATGGTATAAGTAAACATATACAATGGAATTCAAAACGAATAGTGTGTTTCAAAAAATGAGATTTAACAGGAATTCAAACTTCACGTATTGAGCAGCAGTAATGAATATAGAAAGTAAAAGTGTAAGTAAAAATTTTTTTATGGATTTTTTTAAACTATTTCCAATTTTGGAAGTTTCATAATTTCCTTATTCCTAAATATATTCGAACGGGGGCAGTGACGTTTGCTGGCTTTTTTTAATACCTTTCTTTGTGTAGAAGATATCGTGAGTCTATCTCTAACCATTTAAAAGGTATCCTGAAAAAACCACTTTTTTAATCCTCAAAATATGACTTCCAGGAGGTTTTTCATAGATAATCATCGGAAAACATATGTTTATAACTTCTAAACCATGATGAATCGATTGGTAATGAAATTCTATAGCGATTTTTGTATCTGGGAATCTTCGTACGTGGTCTGGATCCTTTGGAATCATGAGATTTTCCTTAAAAAATCCATAGAAAATTTGCGATTTTGCATGAAAAAGTTAAAAAAATGCAAAACTTTCAACTTGAACATTTTGCATTTTTTGGCCGGTTTCATACAAAATGAATAAATTTTGTGGGTTTTTCCCAATATTGAGGCAGGAAAATGGGATTTGTGAAGCTTCCTGATGAGATATTAACTTCAAATTTGGATATGTTATAGTTAAAGGATAGGTTTAAGAGTGTGTAAAGT
This sequence comes from Dilophus febrilis, assembly GCA_958336335.1. NCBI lineage: Eukaryota > Metazoa > Arthropoda > Insecta > Diptera > Bibionidae > Dilophus > Dilophus febrilis. Next base: position 29,855,170 of record OY284473.1, on the reverse strand, counting down.
CTGGGATTTGTAACTGGTCCAGGAGCGATTTGGTGGAACCTTGAAAATGACCTATTTCCAATTTTGGAAGTTCCATAACTTCCTTATTCCTAAAGATATTCGAACCGGGGCAATGACGTTTGCTGGCTTTTTTTAATACCTTTCTTTGTGTAGAAGACACCATGATTCTATCTCTAACCATTTAAAAGGTATCCTGAAAAAACCGCTTTTAGAATCCCTAAAAAATGACTTCGAGGAGGTTTTTCATAGATAATCACTAGAAGACATAAGTTTATAACTTCTAAACCATGATGAATCGATTGGTAATGAAATTCTCTAGCGATTTTTGTATCTGGGAATCTTCAGGCATTGCCTAGATCATTTGGAATCATGAGATTTTCCTTAAAAAATCCATAGAAAATTTGCGATTTTGCATGAAAAAGTTAAAAAAATGCAAAACTTTCAACTTGAACATTTTGCATTTTTTGGCCGGTTTCATACAAAATGAATAAATTTTGTGGGTTTTTCCCAATATTGAGGCAGGAAAATGGGATTTGTGAAGCTTCCTGATGAGATATTAACTTCAAATTTGGATATGTTATAGTTAAAGGATAGGTTTAAGAGTGTGCAAAATCTGGTATTTGTATCTGGTTCAGGAGCGATTTGGTGGAACCTTGAAAATGACCTATTTCCAATTTTGGAAGTTCCATAACTTCCTTATTCCTAAAGATATTCGAACCGGGGCAGTGACGTTTGCTGGCTTTTTTGAATACCTTTCTTTGTGTAGAAGATACCATGATTCTATCTCTAACCATTTAAAAGGTATCCTGAAAAAACCGCTTTTTTTATCCCAAAAAATGACTTCCAAGAGGTTTTTCATAGATAATCACTAGAAGACATAAGTTTATAACTTCTAAACCATGATGAATCGATTGGTAATGAAATTCTATAGCGATTTTTGTATCTGGGAATCTTCGTACGTGGTCTGGATCCTTTGGAATCATGAGATTTTCCTTAAAAAATCCATAGAAAATTTGCGATTTTGCATGAAAAAGTTAAAAAAATGCAAAACTTTCAACTTGAACATTTTGCATTTTTTGGTCGTTTTCATACAAAATGAATAAATTTTGCGGATTTTTCTCAATCTTGATGCAGTAAAATGGGATTTGTGAAGCTTCCTGATGAGATATTAACTTCAAATTTGGATATGTTATAGTTAAAGGATAGGTTTAAGAGTGTGCAAAGTCTGGTATTTGTATCTGGTCCAGGAGCGATTTGGTGGAACCTGGAAAATGACCTATTTCCAATTTTGGAAGTTCGATAACTTCCATGTTTCTAAAGATAATCGAACCGTGGCAGTGACGTTTGCTGGCTTTTTCGGATACCTTTCTTTGTGTAGAAGATACCATGATTCTATCTCTAACCATTTGAAAGGTATCCTGAAAAAACCGCTTTTAGAATCCCTAAAAAATGACTTCGAGGAGGTTTTTCATAGATAATCACTAGAAGACATAAGTTTATAACTTCTAAACCATGATGAATCGATTGGTAATGAAATTCTATAGTGATTTATGTATCTGGGAATCTTCGTACGTGGTCTGGATCCTTTGGAATCATGAGATTTTCCTTAAAAAATCCATAGAAAATTTGCAATTTTGCATGAAAAAGTTAAAAAAATGCAAAACTTTCAATTTGAACATTTTGCATTTTTTGGCCGGTTTCATACAAAATGAATAAATTTTGTGGGTTTTTCCCAATATTGATGCAGGAAAATGGGATTTGTGAAGCTTCCTGATGAGATATCAACTTCAAATTTGGATATGTTATAGTTTAAGGATAGGTTTAAGAGTGTGCAAAGTCTGGGATTTGTATCTGGTCCAAGAGCGATTTGGTGGAACCTTGAAAATGACATATTTCCATTAAAAAACAAAGCAAAGCACTTTTTGCAATGAAAGTAAAATACAAAACAAAAAGAAACAAATGCAAAGACGGAGCATAAATAAATTTAAATTAGAAATATCGCATATTTAATTTAATTTTTTTTTTTGTGGATGAGAAAAAGAACAAAAGAATCTAAAAAAAAACAAGAATAAGATTATTATTTTTGGTTACTTTTCAAATGCACAAATGCATTTATTATTATTGTTTTATTTTATTTTATTTTTGGGAAATTGATGTTCGTCAATAAATTGATATGACAATTGATCTGATTTGTGATTTGTGTAGCTCTTTTGGTTTGTATCTTTTTTGGTTTTTTATTATTATTATTATTATATTATATTGTATAAAATTTGCAATTCTGATTTGTTTGTGTTTGGCGGCGGCTCAACTTCTTTTGGGATATTTTTGTTTTTTTCGTTATTATCAATTCAGAAGGGGGCGATTTTACATAAATTGTTTTTATTTTGTTTGTGTATTTTAAATTGATTGACAGCAGCAAAGCGCAAAATATAAAGAGAAAAGAAAAGATTGACAATTATTTTTTTATTTTTTTTTTTGGTTATTCAATATTCAGAAAATGATTATGAATTCAATTTTCACAAAAATTATTATTGTTTTGTTTTGAATTTATTTTTTTTATTTGGTTATTTATTTATATTAAAATATAAGATATTAAAATTTGTGGATTTTGTGTTTTTGGGGGGTTTATTTTTTTTGTTTTTTTTTTTATATATGCAAATGAGAATCATTTTGAAGATAAAATGTTTTTAAATTGGGTTTTGGTTTGGTGATTTAATTGGATTGATTATTTTTTTTAAAAATGGTTGGAAAATAATCATTTATAATTTATGGTAAAGAAAATGGTTTAAAGAGTTTTTTCCATATAATAAAATATTCCCGACTTAATACTTTTTAATTAGAGTAAATAAAATTTTGAAAAAATAAAATATTTCACATTTACCGATTTTTTTCGAATAGAATTTGTTCAACAACCCTATTTGCTTGATAAGGAAAGTTTTTAGACAATTTAATAATCTTTCCAAGGAATCTAACCCGGTTGTTGTATCTCAATGGGTTACAAAGTTATAGTGTTTTTACTACAACCCTTATATTATAAAAAAGGATTTTTTTAACTTTAATTAGTAAAAATGAGAACTTCGAATCATTTCAATTTTTAAGGGTGAAATTTATCAAAAATGGTATATATTTTAAGGGTGAATCTTAAGCGAAAAATGATGAATTTTCCGAATTTAAAATAATATTTGGGGGTGCCCATACAAAAAGTCTATGTAAATTGACAATTTTTAACATTTTCCGATTTTTACTATAGAATTTGTTCAACAACCCTATTCACTTGATAAGCGAAGTTTTTAGAGAATTTAATTATCTTTCCAACGAACCCAGCCCGGTTATTGTATCTCATTTGGTTGCTGAGTTACAGTGTTTTTACTATACCCCTTATATTATAAAAAATAATTTTTGTACCTTTAATTAGTAAAACTGAGCCTCGAATCATTTCAATTTTTAAGGGTGAAATTTATCAGAAATGGTATACATTTTAAGGGTGAATCTTAAGCGAAAAATGATGAATTTTCCGAATTTACAATAATATTTGGGGGTGCCCATACAAAAAGTCTATGTAAATTGAAAAAATTTTGTTTTAAAGAATGCTAGAAATGAGAAACTTCAGCGTACTTAAGCATATATACTTGCTTAATAATTCATAAGAAAACTAATATAATAATAATAATTAAGTATATATGTATATATATTTGAAATGCAATCAATATAAATTATTATTTATTTCATATATATATATATATATATATATGACGACGATACGACGATTTGTTATATATATATATATATATTGGCGATGATGGTTTATATATGCATTGCGTTTGCTTAATTATATACATTTATTTATAATATATTGTTGATATTGATATATATATTGTGAATTGATAGAGGTGAATTGATAATTTATTTTTTTTTTGGGAATGACTTCATATACAGAAATATAGTTGAACTTTTGGGTATGGATAGATAGATACATGGATGGATAGAATGAACGTTTGGTTTGTTGGTTGGTTAGTTGGTGAACGAAGGGAACTAACAATAATAATAATAATTATACAAAAAAAGACTATCAACAACTAAATAGAATATTTGGATATGTCTTTTGCTATATGTTAATGAAATTATACAATATACATAATATCCTTCCTCATATATAGTATCCTTAGTATTCATGTGTTTGTTTGTTTGTATGTTTGTGTATTGTTTCATTATAGTTTATGGATGAAATGAGTAAGTGTTTCATTATATATTGAACATATCTTTTTATTATATGCCCATATCCGCATATGTGGCGATAAAAAAAAAAAAAATAAATAAATAAATATAATAATAATAATACCTCAACCTCCCCACTCACTCCTCAATCCTCCGCAATCCTCCGCAATCCTCCTCACTCCTCAATCCTCACAACCACCTTCCGTGCCGTATAAAAATATAATCAAAAAAAAAAAAAAATATATATATATAGAAAAAAAAAGATAATTAGTTCACCAAACACACAACATAGACATATATATATATATATAGAGAGAAGAATTTCAAACCACCCTAACACAGCTAATTTAGTATAGTTTTACTTATATGGGGTTTTTTTTTTTTTTTGGTATTTATTGTTAAAATGTGACTTATTAGTTAATTTTTTATAAATTAACTATAAATTGAAAAAATGCCCTGACAAATTTAATATCCAGTTCTATAGACACGACTTATAATTATAACGACTAATTCAGCGACTTTGAAAATAGTCTTTTCAAATATGCGTTTTTATCGGCCCACAATTACCAGGTTTCCGGAGCAGTAACGGACTAGGAAGGCTTTAGGAAGGTCCTTAAGGAGTATGAATGAAGGAAATTTCAATTATCCTTCAAAATTCTATTCTATGGAGAATTTCTTTTTAAGGATATCCTTTTTTAATTAAGCCAATTTCCTTAAGTATGCCAGAGATCTTGGGTTCACGTTAAGGATTAAAGGGGGTGAGATAAACGGAGCTGAGCTGAACTAACCTACGACTCTTCATGGCAAAATTGTAAGGTATAATATCCATAAAAATTATGTAAAAAATGACCATTTCAATGGAATGATGTGGGCATTCAATCAACATTTTTTAATAAAGCGTTTTAGTTTTAGTTTTAGTGTGTTTCTTTGCATGCGGCTAAAAGTTCTTTTATTTTTATCCTCATTTTATATATATATATATATATATTTTTATTAATTACATTTTTTTTTTTTGTTTTTGTTTTGGTTTTGTTTGTTGTTTGTCATGTGTGTGTGTATGTGTGTGTGTTTGTGTGTGTTTGTGCTATTTGTAGTATTATACATATATAGTTGAAAGAGGATTATATATTATTCAGTCATATATAAAATTTAGAAATTAAGCAAAGGCGATATATGCTTTTTATACTATATAATACATATATTGTTATTTTATTATATTATTATTGCTGTTGTTGTTGTTGTTGTTTGCTAAACATTAATAAGCACATTGATGAAGAAAAAAAAAAAAAAAAAAAAGAAAAGGAATTAAAAGAACTCTATAGATATCATTTTTTCCTATTTTGATATATAGAAAACAAAACACACAAAAAAAAAAGCAATAGAATTAAATACAAATGTGAAGAAACAAAAGTCTTAATGAGTTTTTATTATATTTATATATATATATATATATATAGATGTATAGATGCGGCGGTGGTGGTGGTGGTGGTGGTCGTGGATATATATATTATAATAATATAGCTTGGTTGCATGAAAATATATCTATATATATATATGTATAGTGAAAAGCTAAAACGAGTGTTGCTATAGTAAAAATAAAAAAAAAAAAAAAATTAAATGAAATGTTCACCCCTTATAAAATATTTAATTTAGTTTTAGTTTGTATATAGTTTTAGCGTTTTAGTTATTTTTTTTTTTCATTATTCTTTTCTTTCTTTCATTTTCATATATATTTATATTATTATAATATAGTGTTTTATAGTCATCCAAGTCCAAGTCATTGTTCATAACGTTTCGATCGACGTCAATCGTTTTTTCGTTTTTTATTTTATTTTATTTTATCCATCATAATATTCTTAATATACATATGTATGTACAGTGTGCGACAATTAATATTCCGGACGATTCAAACCTTATCCCTTATCCCATAACCAATAACCGCATCAGGGATGGGACGATCTATATGTGTGATGGATGGAATGCTCAGTGCTCAAGACATTTTTCGATATAGCAAACAAGTGAATCTTTATCCATATAAAGAATTCATTCATTACAATTGATCAATGGCAACTCAGGTTACTCAGGCGCCGCATATTATATCAAAGCGTTTTTTTTTTTTTTTTGAAGTGTGGGCAAGTATGGACAGTAGGAAATTCGTCGTATTCGTATTCGTACTCGTAATATCGTGAATCAGAATCATCAGTTGATGATGTTTTGTTACGCAACGATAATACATACCAAATCACACTTAATCACTATTATTGTTCGTGTTCGTCGTCAGTTTTCATTTTGGCGGCTCGAAATCAAGTCTGTGTCAAATTAATGTACATTATAATTGACCGTATTCCGCGTCTGATTTAGCACCATGTGACCATTCATTGTCCTTATTCCCAAAACTTCCCAAATGAAATTGAAAGGAGGTTTTTGTTTTTGTTTTTTTTTTTTTTTTGAGGATATTCTTCCAAAACCATTCAAACACTCGCATCTACACTCGCCGTTGCCTAGAGGCAATACCACAAAATGAGCTAGAACACGCATTTGAATCATTATTATATAAAATAGCTTAATTCTTTAATTCATTAATGAATTGTGTGCATTGCGGGTGGGTTGCGCTTCGGATCGATCGATCGTATATTGGGTTTTGTGAGATTTGTGGTTTTGTTCCACGTTGTCATATAGTCTATTGTAAAGGAAATTTTTTTTTGGATAGCCATTTTTGGAAAACTAATCGAAATCGAGTTTGTTTTGAAAGAGGTAATGGACAAAAGAGGGCCATTATATGTCATGATTTTTTTTTTAATATCAGTAAACCGTTTAAAAATTTAATGTCCCAGAAAAAAGAACAAAAAAATTAACCCCCTTAAGAGAAAATTCTCCGGGGATTCTCCCAGCCAGCGGATGATCGGATGACGGTTTATTATAAGGATTGGAGTCATCCATCGTAAGGATTACGATGTCAATCTAATGCTTAACGTTTTTGAATGCAATTTAAGCAACTCTTTTTTAACAATTAAATACCCTTAAAACAAAATTGTATAATTGCCTGAAGAAACCGTGAGTCATTGCCTGTCGGAAACCTTTTTTTTTTTTTTTTTTGCGAGGACCTTTTGAACAAATTTGCAGAGTTTTTGGACGATTTTGTTGCCAAAAGCTCCAAAAAAACCAAAACAACATAAAAATATAAAAATAGAGAATAAAATCAAAACTATTATAATATGAAATGGAATCGTCGTTATTATTATTATTATTATTATTATTATCATATCCCCCCCTTGGCTGGCCGTACAATTATAATCAACCCTCGTCGCCCCGCGTCTTTCCCATTCCTCCCCCAATTCTCTATATCTATATATATATCTATTTCTTTACGTTAATTATATATATTATATATATATATATATATCGACTATAATGAATTTATTTTCCTGTATATGATATTTTCTAATTAAATGTAGTTTTTTTTTTGTTTTGTTTTGTTTTTTGTATTTTATATTTATATGTATATATACCATACCATACCATGCCATACCATACACTAAATTAGAAATCGATATTTATATATTTCTAATTTGTATACGGTTAAATGCCCGGTGATTTAACTTACTGGCGCAAATGAATTGGTTTTTTTTTGTTTGGGGTAGTTTTTCATTGGTTTTTTTTTTTTGGGTAATTTTTTGCTCAAATATCTTTCGTTTTTTGACGGCGGCGACGGCGACGGCGGCTGCGGAGATCTCTGAAAGCGAGGGTTTGGTTGGGACGAAGAAATCTAATCCTTCTCTCAAAGGATAAAGGATAAAGGACAAATGTCAATGGATGACTGCCTGCTGATGGATAATTAATTAATTAAAATTAATCAAATAATCCAATAAATGTTATTAAAAAAAAAAAATTATCCATACCCTACGGTCATTTCACTTAAATATAAATCGTATAGAGAGTTTTTTTTTTGTGATGTTAATGAACGCAAACATGCATGGATGGATGGATGGATGAATGAATGAATGAAGGATATATTTAATTATATATGCATCTATATATAAAGGGAATTTATATATATATATATAAATATATAATGATCGATTTTCTAGCTATAATTTAAAGAGTCTAAAAAGAGTTTTTTGTATATATATATATATATACTAACACGTCGTTATTGTGTTTTTAAGGAAAACAAATAAGGGAAAAATAAGTTTCTTTTATAATGTCATATTTCTTTACATGTTAATTAATTCTGGTGCTGCTGCTGCTGCTGTTGTTAAGAAATTTTATATCATCGTTCTTTTATACAATATATATTCGATTCAATTTCACACATCAACATATAGATTATATACCTTCAGCATGTATGGTATGTATGTATATAAGTATATAAAACATATGATGCGGTGAGTTTATCTTTCTTATATATATATACATATACAGGGTGAGTTTTTTAACGTGAGACAATGGCATATCTCGGAAACTACGCGTTTTTAAGAAAAATGTTTCAGACAAAAGTTGTTCAGTGGCTAGGGGGACATAAGATGGTTGTGTGTTTTGACCTTGAGTCAAGGTCGCATAGGAGATATGACGCAAAACATACTTTTTTTAAATGGCAACCCCTATTTATCGATACGGATTCTTATTCTACATCAAAAAATAAGACCATTTTATATCCGAACATTTTTTGATTAAACCCCAAATTTGGTCGTAAACTTGATTTGAACTTATGTGGTTTTCGTTTGACTTTTATTAAATCTGATCTGACATTTCAGATTTTTGGCCTTTCAATCGAACATGAAAAAGAGAAATCAAAAAAAATTTCAACAATAAAAGAAATCAAAACAAAAATAAATACTAAACTGACAACTAGATAAAAAGTGTAAGGGTAAAACTTTCATAAAATCGGGATTTCATAAAATTGATCAAGATCAAAAAATAGATAGATTTTTTAACCTAATCGAAAATGAAAATTGATCTACATTGAAATGAAAAGATTGATATTTTGTGCCAATAGAAAACTACATTAGTAAAAATAAAAATTAATTTAATGATTTTAATTAAATATAAATTTATAATTTGTCATGGTGTGTTAATATTTAAAGGAACATGTTATGCATTATTAAATTAACCATTATTGGAATAAATGTTAAAAAGTGGTGACCATTAACTTCCAAACATTTCATTGTTCTTATAATGAAACCATCGATTGAGTGTAATACCGTTTCCGGATCTACTGAAATGCAAGCATTTCTAATGGGCTTATTCATATTTTCTGGTTTCTCTTCTCTGAGCTTTCTTGATAAATCTTTGCTCTGAGGTATCCCCATAAAAAAATCTAAAGCTGTGTCTAACATGATCTCTTCCCATATAGGTTCAAATAATGATATAATTTTAATTTCGGCCTGTTAATAATAACTTTCGGTTAGTTAATAATAACTTTGACCTTTTAACCCAATAACGGTTAATTTAATAATGCATAACATGTTCCTTTAAATGTTAAATATTTAAATGTTAACAAATCAGGACATATTATAAATTTATATTTAATTAAAATGATTAAATAAATTTTTTTTTTGACTAAATTCAAATCAAGTTTACGACCAAATTTGGGGTTTAATCAAAAAATGTTCGGATATAAAATGGTCTTATTTTTTGATGTAGAATAAGAATCCGTATCGATAAATAGGGGTTGCCATTTAAAAAAAGTATGTTTTGCGTCATATCTCCTATGCGACCTTGACTCAAGGTCAAAACACACAACCATCTTATGTCCCCCTAGCCACTGAACAACTTTTGTCTGAAACATTTTTCTTAAAAACGCGTAGTTTCCGAGATATGCCATTGTCTCACGTTAAAAAACTCACCCTGTATATAATTCACATATGGTCATGTCTTGAAAAATTATCCTTTTAGGTTGTTTTTCTTTCTTTTATATATATATATATATATATACAATATTTATAATTACATAGTAAAACGATCGATGTCCTTAATGAGTACAGAGTGCGAGTGCATCATACGAGTGCGGTTATGGTGTGCGGTGCATGGTGTATTTCCGCAAGCAACCTCTTCTTATATATATATATATATATATATATATATATATATATATATATGGTATATAGAGTTTTTTTTTTGTTTTAGTTTTAGTTTATTTTTTTCACATAAGGGTTTGAATGGTTTTGGACAAATAATAATATCGCCTCATATCCTTATAACGTTTTCTTTCTTATGAGTTTATTAATTTAACTATATATATATATATATATTTGTCTGTCTGTTGATGGTAGGTATATTATGAATATATATATATATATATATAGATAGATAAATGGGACAAATTATACTTTATCTGCATATATCTTTTTTTTATGTATATATATATATATATTGTTTGTTTGAATGGCTACTAAACATCCACACATCCACACACATATTCACATCTATATATATATAGATTTAATTAATGCGAATAAATTCATTTATCCAAATGTATAATAATAATACTAATTAAATTTCATTATCTCTTATGTTTTGAAAGTTTTGGGGGGGGGGGGGGGGGGGGGGTGATTATCTATGAAAACCCTTCTGGATAAGGTTTTTTAGGGATTTAAAAAGTATTGAATTTGTTGGGGGGGTTACAAATCAAAAAATTCATACAATTTTCAATCACTAATATCGGACAAACTAATCACAATTGGAATGTGGCGTAATGGAAAAAAATGTTCATTTTTGATCAATAAATCAACTGGCAAAAGTTTTTAAAAAAAGTCAAAAAAGTTGAAAAATCAGGAAAATTAGGTTTTTTCAAGATAGAGATCTGGCCTTCTAGTATCTGTTGGGGGTATTAAATATACGAAACTTTTGTTCTACAACTTTTGGATTCCATTAGAATTGCCCACGGTAGAGTAAAATGAAGTTTTTCGGAATTTTCCGGTAGAGCCGAATTTGAGCCATCACTGTACCCAAACGAATTGAGATATAATAACAGGGGTAGTTGCAAAAGATGGCTTATGTCCTCTAGTTTGATGGCTTAAAATCTTGGAATCATAAGTTTATGGGAACCCATTGGAACTAACCTTTGAAATACCCTGAAAATTGATGTTTTTCGATGTTAAAGGAAAATCCACTATTTTCATCGGATCCTTTTGGAACCAATTTCAAGTGAAAGATCAATCCTTCTCCTTTCTAACGATATATAGAAATTTAAAATGAAGTAACTCCTTCCTATTGAAATCCATCACGGAATGGGGGTCTACTTGAGATTACCCAAATTTCAATCCAGCCTCCTGGCCAAACCATTGGGAGTATAATATCGGGACTAATGTCAATCAAAAGGTAATTAAATTCCCTATCGATTCATCGAGACCCCCAAGTATTTCCCAGAATAAAATCAAAAGTTATAGGGGTTTGAAATCGGGAAAATCGTGATTTTTAAGGCCAGTTCCTGGTGTCCCTGGACCATCTGAAAATCTCATACTTATGGAAAATGTAGCTGAGCTTGCGCTCTACCACCGAGTAAAATTTGGGATCGCTAGGACGACATGAACAAAATTTTTACAAGAGTTAACTCTTGTATTTTTCAGATCAAAATTTAGCAAAAAAAAGCAAAAATTAAACTTTTCCACCTTTTTCATTTCTGTTTATTTCTCATTATCCCAGGCATTTGAATTACCCTCACACATTTGCTGTTCTGAACTGTGATGAAGACTTTCATATGAAAATCATTTAATGTATTTTGTCATCAAAATATAAATTTGACTGGCTTCGCTACCAACTCGACCATCCGATCATGTAATATACAAATGATTGTTTTTCATACATTTGATAATTTCAAGATAATTTTGTTAAAAAAAAATAACCAAAAATTTATCTTTTCCCCTTTTTCTCTATCTATTTTTTTATCTCATATTAGGGAAATATCCCACACAATATTTGAAAATCATCAAATACACCACACCGCACCACTGAAAAGGAGCTTTCCGATTTCCCTATTAAAAATCATCAAAATAAAATGCCCCCCCCCCAAATTCACGAAAGAATGGCCCCCCAGTGGAATGACCGGCATCGCTACCAACTTGACCATCAGATCATACAATCTACAAATGATTTTTTTGCCTACACATTATAATTTCGAATATTTATTTATTTTTTTTTTTTATTATTATACAAACGCTTCTTCCGTGAATTTGTCCATCAATTCAATCAATAACTATATGTATAATAATTAAAATGTAATTAAAACACCTTAAAAAATAAATAAAATAAATAAAATTTTATTATATCCAATAATAAAATATAAAACATTATTTTTTATTATTATTATTATTATTATTAGACCTCCCATTATAATATATATTAAAAAATATTATTCATTTGGTTTTTTGTGGATGGTTAACGTGCGTGTGTTTGGAATGTTGTCTAAATATCCATAAATTGAACAATAAATTATTTTAAAAAAAAAGCACAACACAACACAAACGCAACGACATCATCATCAACAAGAGAATTAAATATTTTTATTTATTTATTATTAGATTATCGCACATTAAAATATATAAATATATTTAAAAAATATTAACATAAAATCAAAATAAATTTTAATCCAATAAAAATAAATTATCTCAATTAAGAATTTGTGTTCATAAACACAAAAAAAAAAAAAAAATTCAAATAAAATAAAATACAATTTATTTAAATTTAAAATTATTCGAAAACAAAATTTTTTTGTGAATGAATTTGTTTTTTTTTTTGTATAGTTTAACTTGCGGTCTTTGCATCTTCTTGTTCTTGTTCTTGTTGTTCTTCTTCTTATTTTTTTTTTTATTATCTTTCGTTTGTTCTATTTCTTGTCGTAGGTTTTTTAATTTTATCTACATTTGTTTAATGAATGAATGAATGAATAAAGAAATGTGTTTTTTATCTGTTGATTGTGAGTTCACAACAAAATAAAGAAATTAGAAATTTTCACGGATAAATCATAAAAAATATGATAAAAATAAAAATATCCCGTAGATATATACCTATCGATTATTATCTACTTATATGAATCCCCATTACCCGATTCAATTCGTTTCATATCTTATTTTTATTTATTTATTTTATTTGATAGATAAACTCCCACTACATATATGAATTCAACAAATTCTTATATTATTATGATCATTTAACCAACAAAAAAAAAAAATAAAAAATAGAAATAGAAATAAAAACGATTAAAATTAATTTATAAACAAATTTTGGTTTTTTTTTAATTTTAGTTGTGGTAATTTACGATGATGAAATTTTTGTATAATAATAATAATAATAATAATAAAATTGTGATATTAATAAAAAAATAAAAACACCTCTTAATCGTTTTTTTTTTTACCAATTTGAATTAATTTAATGGGTTTATCGGACTTTTTTTTTATGTTTTTACATTCCATTTTCTTCTTTATATTTACGTTTTGATGTTTTAATGGGTTTTATTTTTTTTTTTTCTTCTTCTTCTCTATCTGTATATATATATGTATCAATTCAATTCAATTCAATTATATAAACTTGTATGATTGAGGGTCACCCGAACGATGGTTGATGATCGGGGCAAAAAAATTTGACACATCACACAAAATAAATAAATACACCTTCGCTTGCTTGCGGTCAACTTATTCTATAAATAATTTATGATAATTATGTTTGGTTGATTGAATTGAATTTAATTTTTTTTTTTGGAAATAATTGGAATTTTCCAATAGATTTTCTTTTAAAACCCTATCGAATGATATTTTTTCCTTAAAGAGTATTAAATTACCTTTCCAACGCAGGTATAATGATCACAATTCATTAACTGGTTCGGAAGTTATGATAATTTCTTTCAACCCTTAATTTTCCGAATAATTTTCCTATAGAAAAAATCAAATTTTTTAAGTCTTTTTTAAACTGGCCAGAACTCAAAAAATTCCAATGAAACCAATAAAAGTGATTTGAGAAAACTTAAACTATAATTTTTATGAATGATTATTGATGAATTTTCCCGGAAAATTGAATTTTTCCATATGATTTTCTTTGGAAACCCTATCGAATGATAGAGAATTTTACCAACAGATTTTTTACATAACATAGTAATAATTAAAATAAAAATTAAACGTCGCCAATGCCTCACCTCCAAATATGTATACACAAAAAATTTAAAAAACCAAATAAATCCAATACATTTAACAAAAAGAAATACCCTCTCGATGGAATTCCATTCATAAAATTTATACAAAATTCCATTTTTAAATAGACAAAATTTACTGCACACTTTATAATAACTACTCAAAAAATGATACTGCCCTATATATTAGAAAAAGTTAAAATCATCAAATCATTAATCATTAATTTTAACGAATGTAAATTTGCTTCTCAAAGAGGTGGCTGCATTGGCAATGGAAAGCTTTCAAATTATACAATTTATGCAATGTAATGATACAGTCAAATACAGTGCGGCCATCTTTAATGCGATGATGAGAGATAATAAATTATGACACGCCTTTATTTATTTAAATACTCTCTCGGCAAGTTTACAAAGTGCGAGTTATTTATGAATAAAAATATCTTTACACTTTTTTTCTCATATTCATTTTTTCATATGGGGTTAGTATAGCAAAATTTTGGGAAATCTTTGCCAAGCTATAACTCAAAAACCAATGTCTAAATCGTTCTGAATCCAATTTATTCGAATTTAGCATCCCTTAAAACATGCCTATGCAAGTTTTCAGCTCGATTGCTCAATCTTAAAGGATTCGGTGAAAAATCCATTTTTTCATACGAAAAACTTTGGGAAATCTTTGCCGGGCTATAACTCAAAAACCATTGTCTAAATCGTTCTGAAACTAATTTATTCGAATTTAGCACCCTTTAAAACATAAGTATGCAAATTTTCAGCCCGATAGAGCAAACTTAAAGTTTTCGGTGAAAAATCCATTTTTTCATAAGGGGTTAGTATAGCAAAATGTTGGGAAATCTTTGACGGGCTATAACTCAAAAACCATTGTCTAAATCGTTCTGAAACTAATTTATTCGAATTTAGCACCCTTTAAAACATAAGTATGCAAATTTTCAGCCCGATAGAGCAAACTTAAAGTTTTCGGTGAAAAATCCATTTTTTCATAAGGGGTTAGTATAGCAAAATTTTGGGAAATCTTTGCCGGGCTATAACTCAAAAACCAATGTCTAAATCGTTCTGAAACCAATTTATTCGAATTTAGCATACTTTAAAACATAAGTATGCAAATTTTCAGCCCGATAGAGCAAACTTAAAGTTTTCGGTGAAAAATCCATTTTTTCATAAGGGGTTAGTATAGCAAAATTTTGGGAAATCTTTGACGGGCTATAACTCAAAAACCATTGTCTAAATCGTTCTGAAACTAATTTATTCGAATTTAGCATACTTTAAAACATAAGTATGCAAATTTTCAGCCCGATAGAGCAAACTTAAAGTTTTCGGTGAAAAATCCATTTTTTCATAAGGGGTTAGTATAGCAAAATTTTGGGAAATATTTGCCGGGCTATAACTCAAAAACCAATGTCCGAATGGTTCTGAAACCAATTTATTCGAATTTAGCATACCTTAAAACATAAGTATGCAAATTTTCAGCCCGATAGAGCAAACTTAAAGTTTTCGGTGAAAAATCCATTTTTTCATAAGGGGTTAGTATAGCAAAATTTTGGGAAATCTTTGACGGGCTATAACTCAAAAACCAATGTCTGAATCGTTCTGAAACCAATTTATTCGAATTTAGCGTACCTTAAAACATAAGTATGCAAATTTTCAGCCCGATAGAGCAAACATAAAGTTTTCGGTGAAAAATCCATTTTTTCATAAGGGGTTAGTATAGCAAAATTTTGGGAAATCTTTGACGGGCTATAACTCAAAAACCATTGTCTAAATCGTTCTGAAACTAATTTATTCGAATTTAGCATACTTTAAAACATAAGTATGCAAATTTTCAGCCCGATAGAACAAACTTAAAGCTTTCGGTGAAAAATCCATTTTTTCATAAGGGGTTAGTATAGCAAAATTTTGGGAAATATTTGCCGGGCTATAACTCAAAAACCAATGTCCGAATGGTTCTGAAACCAATTTATTCGAATTTAGCGTACCTTAAAACATAAGTATGCAAATTTTCAGCCCGATAGAGCAAACATAAAGTTTTCGGTGAAAAATCCATTTTTTCATAAGGGGTTAGTATAGCAAAATTTTGGGAAATCTTTGACGGGCTATAACTCAAAAACCATTGTCTAAATCGTTCTGAAACTAATTTATTCGAATTTAGCATACTTTAAAACATAAGTATGCAAATTTTCAGCCCGATAGAACAAACTTAAAGTTTTCGGTGAAAAATCCATTTTTTCATAAGGGGTTAGTATAGCAAAATTTTGGGAAATCTTTGACGGGCTATAACTCAAAAACCAATGTCTGAATCGTTCTGAAACCAATTTATTCGAATTTAGCGTACCTTAAAACATAAGTATGCAAATTTTCAGCCCGATAGAGCAAACATAAAGTTTTCGGTGAAAAATCCATTTTTTCATAAGGGGTTAGTATAGCAAAATTTTGGGAAATCTTTGACGGGCTATAACTCAAAAACCATTGTCTAAATCGTTCTGAAACTAATTTATTCGAATTTAGCATACTTTAAAACATAAGTATGCAAATTTTCAGCCCGATAGAGCAAACTTAAAGTTTTCGGTGAAAAATCCATTTTTTCATAAGGGGTTAGTATAGCAAAATTTTGGGAAATATTTGCCGGGCTATAACTCAAAAACCAATGTCCGAATGGTTCTGAAACCAATTTATTCGAATTTAGCATACCTTAAAACATAAGTATGCAAATTTTCAGCCCGATAGAGCAAACTTAAAGTTTTCGGTGAAAAATCCATTTTTTCATAAGGGGTTAGTATAGCAAAATTTTGGGAAATCTTTGACGGGCTATAACTCAAAAACCATTGTCTAAATCGTTCTGAAACTAATTTATTCGAATTTAGCATACTTTAAAACATAAGTATGCAAATTTTCAGCCCGATAGAACAAACTTAAAGTTTTCGGTGAAAAATCCATTTTTTCATAAGGGGTTAGTATAGCAAAATTTTGGGAAATCTTTGACGGGCTATAACTCAAAAACCAATGTCTGAATCGTTCTGAAACCAATTTATTCGAATTTAGCGTACCTTAAAACATAAGTATGCAAATTTTCAGCCCGATAGAGCAAACATAAAGTTTTCGGTGAAAAATCCATTTTTTCATAAGGGGTTAGTATAGCAAAATTTTGGGAAATCTTTGACGGGCTATAACTCAAAAACCATTGTCTAAATCGTTCTGAAACTAATTTATTCGAATTTAGCATACTTTAAAACATAAGTATGCAAATTTTCAGCCCGATAGAACAAACTTAAAGTTTTCGGTGAAAAATCCATTTTTTCATAAGGGGTTAGTATAGCAAAATTTTGGGAAATCTTTGACGGGCTATAACTCAAAAACCATTGTCTAAATCGTTCTGAAACTAATTTATTCGAATTTAGCACCCTTTAAAACATAAGTATGCAAATTTTCAGCCCGATAGAGCAAACTTAAAGTTTTCGGTGAAAAATCCATTTTTTCATAAGGGGTTAGTATAGCAAAATTTTGGGAAATCTTTGACGGGCTATAACTCAAAAACCATTGTCTAAATCGTTCTGAAACTAATTTATTCGAATTTAGCAT
Organism: Dilophus febrilis; assembly: GCA_958336335.1. NCBI lineage: Eukaryota > Metazoa > Arthropoda > Insecta > Diptera > Bibionidae > Dilophus > Dilophus febrilis. Next base: position 29,837,247 of record OY284473.1, on the reverse strand, counting down.
ACTTTAAAACATAAGTATGCAAATTTTCAGCCCGATAGAGCAAACTTAAAGTTTTCGGTGAAAAATCCATTTTTTCATAAGGGGTTAGTATAGCAAAATTTTGGGAAATCTTTGACGGGCTATAACTCAAAAACCAATGTCTGCATCGTTCTGAAACCAATTTATTCGAATTTAGCGTACCTTAAAACATAAGTATGCAAATTTTCAGCCCGATAGAGCAAACATAAAGTTTTCGGTGAAAAATCCATTTTTTCATAAGGGGTTAGTATAGCAAAATTTTGGGAAATCTTTGACGGGCTATAACTCAAAAACCATTGTCTAAATCGTTCTGAAACTAATTTATTCGAATTTAGCATACTTTAAAACATAAGTATGCAAATTTTCAGCCCGATAGAACAAACTTAAAGTTTTCGGTGAAAAATCCATTTTTTCATAAGGGGTTAGTATAGCAAAATTTTGGGAAATCTTTGACGGGCTATAACTCAAAAACCATTGTCTAAATCGTTCTGAAACTAATTTATTTGAATTTAGCATACTTTAAAACATAAGTATGCAAATTTTCAGCCCGATAGAACAAACTTAAAGCTTTCGGTGAAAAATCCATTTTTTCATAAGGGGTTAGTATAGCAAAATTTTGGGAAATCTTTGCCGGGCTATAACTCAAAAACCAATGTCTAAATCGTTCTGAAACCAATTTATTCGAATTTAGCATACTTTAAAACATAAGTATGCAAATTTTCAGCCCGATAGAGCAAACTTAAAGTTTTCGGTGAAAAATCCATTTTTTCATAAGGGGTTAGTATAGCAAAATTTTGGGAAATCTTTGACGGGCTATAACTCAAAAACCAATGTCTGCATCGTTCTGAAACCAATTTATTCGAATTTAGCGTACCTTAAAACATAAGTATGCAAGTTTTCAACTCGATTGCTCAATCTTAAAGGATTCGGTGAAAAATCCATTTTTTCATACGAAAAACTTTGGGAAATCTTTGACGGGCTATAACTCCAAAACCAATGTCTAAATCGTTCTGAAACCAATTTATTCGAATTTAGCACCCTTTAAAACATACCTATGCAAGTTTTCAGCCCGATAGAACAAACTTAAAGGATTCGGTGAAAAATCCATTTTTTCATAAGGGGTTAGTATAGCAAAATTTTGGGAAATCATTGACGGGCTATAACTCAAAAACCAATGTCTAAATCGTTCTGAAACCAATTTATTCGAATTTAGCACGCTTTAAAACATAAGTATGCAAATTTTCAGCTCGATTGCTCAATCTTAAAGGATTCGGTAAAGAATCCATTTTTTCATGCGAAAAACTTTGGGAAATCTTTGCCGGGCTATAACTCAAAAACCAATGTCTAAATCGGTCTGAAACCAATTTATTCGGATTCAGCATCCTTTAAAACATACCTATGCAAGTTTTCAGACCGATTGCTCAAACTTAAAGGATTCGGTGAATAATCCATTTTTTCATAAGGGGTTAGTATAGCAAAACTTTGGGAAATCTTTACCGGGCCAGAAATCAAAAACTAAGGGCTGAAACGTTCTGAAACCAATTTATTCGGATTTAGCATCCCTTAAAACATAAGTATGCAAATTTTCAGCCCGATAGAACAAACTTAAAGTTTTCGGTGAAAAATCCATTTTTTCATAAGGGGGTACCCTTTCAAAATTTTGGGAAATCTTTGGCGGGCCATAACTCAAAAACCAATGTCTAAATCGTTCTGAAACCAATTTATTCGGATTTAGCATCCCTTGAAACATAAGTATGCAAATTTTCAGCCCGATTGCTCAAACTTAAAGGATTCGGTGAATAATTCATTTTTTCATAAGGGGTTAGTATAGCAAAACTTTGGGAAATCTTTACCGGGCCATAACTCAAAAACTAAGGGCTGAAACGTTCTGAAACCAATTTATTCGGATTTAGCATCCCTTAAAACATAAGTATGCAAATTTTCAGCCCGATAGAACAAACTTAAAGTTTTCGGTGAAAAATCCATTTTTTCATAAGGGGGTACCCTTTCAAAATTTTGGGAAATCTTTGGCGGGCCATTACTCAAAAACCAATGTCTAAATCGTTCTGAAACTAATTTATTCGAATTTAGCATCCTTTAAAACATACCTATGCAAGTTTTCAGACCGATTGCTCAATCTTAAAGGATTCGGTGAAAAATCCATTTTTTCATAAGGGGTTAGTATAGCAAAATTTTGGGAAATCTTTGACGGGCCGCATAACTCAAAAACCAATGTCTAAATCATTCTGAAACCAATTTTACATATATATAAATAAATAATTAAAAAAATATTTCCAATTAAAAAATGCAATAATAATAATAATAATAATTTTAATTACAAAAAAGGTATTTTTTGTTTTTTTATTTTGGTTCCTCTCCATTTCCAATATAATCAATTCAATAGAGACGACGACGATATTCAATATATAAAAAAAAAAATCGATACAGATGTTGGTTGATATATTATTGTTTTTTTTTGTTTATTTCCTTTTTTTTTTTTTTTCTATTGTATTTTACATCATCATACAAACATCATACATACATACATACATTCATTCATTCATTTGTGTTTTGGGCCTGCGAACTTATTTAAATTTTTCAAACGATCGAAATGTATATAAAGTTTTTATTTTTTTTTTTAATAATAATAACAATATAGAAAATAAATAAATATATAAAATTAATTAAAATTTAATTAAAGCATAGCCATTATAATTTAATATGGTTTTTAATCGGCACGTAAGTTTTTTTTTTAATCAATATTCTGTTTATTTTTTCTTTCATTTATATATTTATTTATTTATTTATTTATTTATGATCCCAAGCAGCAGTACAATTCAATTTTGTAATTCATTTTCATAGTAAATTTTCATAAAGTTGATAATTGATAATTTAACGATTTACGAATTGTGAGGGGAATCGCAATTTGGAAAAAAACAGGATCAGATCAGGAAAACAATTCGTATAAGACCGTATAAGATAGAAAACAGAATTGAACCGTTCGCGGACGGAATAGGACGAAATAAAATTTATTCAAACAATATAATTTGAATGGTTTTTTTTTTTGTTGTTTATGAAAATGTTATGGTAGATTTATTTTTAATTATAACTAAACGTGTGTGTATTTATTTTTTTTTTTTGGTTTGATTCCTTTCAACACACAACAGATGAATTTAAAATTTCATTTCATTCTGTTTTGTTAATTTAAAATTTTAATTTATTTTTTGTAAAATTCTAATCAAAATCGCTATTGTGTCTGCATTTTGTGGTTTTTACCTATGATTTTATTAGTGTTTTGTATTTATTTATTTTTTTTTTTTGTGTCCGTAGGTGATTTTATTTTTTGTTTAATTCTCTTCATCATTTATAAATGAATCAATTCAAATAAAAAAAATAAAAAATATCTTTCTCTCAATATATTTCTTTGTTTTTTATCGTCGCTTTTTTTTTTTTTTAACTTACATTGGAAATTGGATTTGTAGTAAAATATATAAGTATGTGGATAGATACGAATTAAAAGCGAGTCGAAATTAAAAAAAAAACTAATTGTTGTGATCTGGGGCCTATTGCACCAACAACTTATCACTTATCATTTATCAACTTATCGAAAAATGATTTTTTTGATAAGTGTAAATGATAAGCGTTGCCCAAAGAGAAAAAAAAAATCACTCACTTATCAATTGTAAATTTATCAAATTTTTGCTAATGATAATTGATAAGTGTTTCTCCAAAAAAAAATTACTTTTAGCAACATTTGCTTTTTTAATTAAATTGATAAGTTCGTTTTGTTACTGTTTTTTTAATAACAAAAGCCATTGTGATTGTTGCGTTTGTGTGTATTATATATAATAGAATAGTGCTCCATTTCCAAGCCAATGTAATGTGATGAGCAATTGTTGCAGTGGACTTAACGGGTTATTCCTGTCACTACAACGCTCTAACCTTCCACCAATTTTTTCTAACACATATTCTATTTGAATTCGTGTTAGTCGAAAATTTTCTAATGTATCACCATTAGTTAATGAAAAATTAACACCCGGATTTACTACACGATTTCTTCGCACTTCTTCATTTTCTAATAAAAATTCAAATCGGAACATTTTTTTTATTATATCCACCACTAAAACTGAATTTATAATGAAAGTTATTTGACAATTTATTTGATATATTAATTTTTTCTTAACAAAATTTTTGATAAATTTATCAATATTTGTTTTGATAAGTGATAACTGAAAATGTTTGTGCAACCAAATGATTAAAAAATTGTCAAATTCTTATAACTTATCAGTTATCCAAAAAAAACTTATCAACTTACATTTTACAATTTGATGCAACAGAAAATTGTAAGTTGAGTGCTTATCACTTATCATAACTCAATCTTTCGGTTAACACTTTCCATTTTGATGCAACAAAAATTTATCAAAAATTTTGATAAGTTGATAAATAATAAGTGATAAGTTGTTGGTGCAATAGGCCCCTGATTTAGATTTTTATTTTTATTTATTTTTTTGTCTGTTTGGTTTAATGAATAAAGTTTTATTTGTTTGTTTGTTTGTTCGTTTGTTGTTTGCTATATAGTATGGAAATGGCTATATATGGCTATCTATATATATGTTGTATATGGATGATATGATAAATTTATTGATGGATAAATGCGTGGATACGGAAAAATATATATATATATATATATGGAATTTTTAAATTGTGTGTTTGTCTGCGTGAATAATTAAAAAAAAAAAAAAAAAAACAGAATTGTTTGAAAACTATAATAATAATATATTTTGTTGATGAAAGGTGAATGTACGCAATTTTATATAAATTATATGTATATATATATGTAATTAATATATGCCGGCTGTGTGATGTTCTGATTAAAAAAAAAAATGTTGTTGTTGTTGTTGTTGTTGTATTATTATTAAGTTAATGAACTCTGTTTTTGGTTAATGAGAATTTTTTTGTGATTGATTGGAAATTTATTTTGAAGCTTTGAAATAATTAAAAAGAGTTAATTTTGACATTTTTTTTTTTGGAGTACCATCACGGGAATTCTAGTTAATGAAATGTTTTGAAAGTTTATACAATTGTTTTTTTATGTCTATCAAGAGCTTACTTGTAAATTTTCAGCCCAATCCGTTAAAAACTTGATTTTTAAAAAATCCAGAAGGGATTAGTTGATAAATTTGATTATTTTTCTATAGGGAAATTTTTTTTTTTATATGGGAAAATTTTCAACGATTTTTGAAGGGCCATCACGGAAATTCTAATTAATCATATGTTTTGAAACTTTCAGGATCTTTTTTTATACCCTTCGTGAGTTTACATGCCAATTTTCAGCCCGATCGGTTAAAAACTTGGATTTTAAAACATCCAGAAGGGATTAGTTGATAAATTTGATTATTTTTCTATAGGAAAATTTTTTTTATACGGGAAAATTTTCAACGATTTTTGAAGGGCGATCACGGGAATTCTAGTTTATGACATGTTTTCAAACTTTAGGGGTATTTTCTTATACCCTTCATGAGTTCACATGCCAATTTTCAGCCAAATCCATGGAAAACTTGAATTTTAAAAAATCCAGAAGGGATTAGTTGAAAAATTTGATTATTTTTCGAGAGGAAAATTTTTTTTTATATGGGAAAATTTTCAACGATTTTTGAAGGACCATCACGTAAATTCTAGTTAGTCACATATTTTGAAACTTTACCAATCTTTTCTTATACCCTTCATGAGTTTACATGCCAATTTTCAGGTCAATCCGTTAAGAACTTGAATTTTAAAAAATCCACAAGGGATTGATTGAAAATCTGGATATTTTCCCAATAGGAAAATTTAATTTGAAAGGGACAATTTTAAACGATTTTTGAAGGGCGATCACGGAAATTCTAATTAATCAAATGTTTTGAAACTTCCGGGATCTTTTCTTATACCCTTCGTGAGTTTACATGCCAATTTTCAGCCCAATCCCTTAAACACTTGAGTTTTAAAAAATCCACAAGGGATTGATTGAAAATCTTGATATTTTCCCAATAGGAAAATTTAATTTGAAAGGGACAATTTTAAACGATTTTTGAAGGGCGATCACGTAAATTCTAGTTAATCACATGTTTTGAAACTTTCCCAATCTTTTCTTATATCCTTTATATGAGTTTACATGCCAATTTTCAGTCCGATCAGTTGAAAACTTGAATTTTAAAAAATCCACAACGAAATTGATTGAAAATTGAGGAAAATGTGCATGAATTTTTAAGGGATGTTTTGTTTTTTTTTGTTTTTTGTTTTTAAGGTTTATTTGTTTGGTCATTCAAATTTTGAAATTAAATTCACAACCACAACCACAACCCCCTCCCCCCTCCCCACAACACACAGTCAATATAACAAATAAATAAAATAAATATAACATATTTATTTCAAATCAATTTCCATTTCCCATTCTGTTATACAAAAAAAAAAAAAAATGTATTTGCATTTAGAAAATTAAATTATTTTATTCGATATATGTATATATATATAAATAATTGGATCGTCAAGAAAAATATGTGTATAAAAGAACTAAAATAGACATATAAACCTCCTTCCTCAACCTCCCCGTCACCCCCATCCCCATCCCCATCCACCTATATTTGCCTTTGTGTATTGTATCTCTCATTTGGAAAATTACACATAAATAATTTCAATTTAAATGTAAATTTTATCTTATTATTATTATTATTATTATTTATATGCTTTTATTTATATATATATCAAAAAATATATTGGAAAAAAGGTTTTTTTTTTTTTTTTTATTTATTGTAATATAAATAAAATTATTTTACCATTCGTTTAATTTTACTGAAAACGTCAAGGAAAGGAAAAAAAAGGAATAAAACAACAAAAAAAAAAGAAAAAAAAGGACTTTTATTTAACCTTATATTGTTTTGGATACCTTATACTTTTTTTTTTTTTTATTTTTATTTTGTTATTTATTGGATATCTATATTGGATATGGAATAGAGTAATTTTATATTGTATTTTGTTTATTTATAGCAACAAAAAAAACGATTGTTTATATGCTGTTTTGCTCTAAATTCTGTTTTTATTGTGGGGTTGTTATTTAGTTTTTTGTTATTTTGGGAATAAAACCCGACGAGGACGACCACAACACAATAGACAAAAAGAAGAAGAAGAAGAATAAGTGGAAGACGAATAAAAAGAAAATGTATATAAAATATACATATGAATTGAATTGAATATATATATATATATATCCTTTATTTTTAATTTGAATAAAAATTTCATTCATATGTGCATAAAATTAAAGAAAATATTTTATATATATCGATTATAAATATCGAAAAATATTGCATACTAGCATACCATATAGGGTTTATATGGCAAAAAAAAGGAAAAAAGGAAAAGAGGAAAAACGATACAGTCTCAGTCCCAACGAGGAATAAAATACTATATAAATATATCGATAAATTATTATTCATTGGTATTGTTAAAATCATTTATATTTATATTCAGTCAGTTTATTTTTTTTTTTTTGCATTTCATTACATATAATTACATTTGAATTTATATGCACAATTTTTTTCCTTCATCAATTTTTTTTTGTTGTTTTTCCCCATTTGTTATGTTTTTCACAATACAAAATAGATTTTAAATGGAAAATTAATGGAAAATTCTTTTTGTTGTTTTTTTTTTTTTCATTATTTATTTTGTCATATATATAATATAAATGAAATGAAATGAAATGTAATTTGCATTTTGCTTTCTATTTTGATATGTAATAAAGCAAAAAAAATTTGTATGAATAAATAATTCAAAATCGATATTTTATGGAAAAAAAAAAAAAATAAGAAAAAAGTTATATTAATTTGAAATTTTTTGCGGATCAAGACATATTTTGTTTTTTTTTTCATAAAAATTAGCAATAAAATTTAATGGTATTGATAATTCAGATTAGATATAAGACAATTGGTGGCGTCAAAATCAATCTTGTTTGGTTTTGGTTTTGGTTGCGGAGAAATTTGAAATATTTTGATTTTTCCATCAATCAATTGGCGATTTTTTAAAATTCAAGTTTTTAACGGATCGGGCTGAAAATTTACAATTGAGTTCTTGATAGAGATAGTAAAAGATTGGTAAAGTTTCAAAACAATCGATTAACTGGATTTAACGGGATGATCCGCTGAAAAGGGGATGAAAATTTACCAAAATAAAAATTCTATCGAAAAAATATCAAGATTTTTCCATCAATCAATTGAGGATTTTTTAAAATTCAAGTTTTTAACCGATTGAGCTGAAAATTTCCAAGTAAGCTCTTGATAGATATAAGAAATGATTGGTAAAGTTTCAAAACAATCGATTAACTGGATTTTACGGGATGATCCTCTGAAAAGGAGATGAAAATTTACCAAAATAAAAATCCTGTATTAAAAATATCCAGATTTTTTCCATCAATCAATTAAGGATTTTTTAAAATTCAAGTTTTCAATGGATTGGGCTGAAAATTTCCAAGTAAGCTCTTGATAGACATAAGAAAAGATTGGTAAAGTTTCAAAACAATCGAATTGCGGGATTTTGAGGAATGGCCCCTAAAAAAATCAATGAAAATTTTCCTATACAAATAAAATTTCCATATTGGGAAAAATATCAAGATTTTTCCATCAATCAAATGAGGATTTTTTAAAATTCAAGTTTTTAACCAATTGAGCTGAAAATTTGAGGATATGTTCTCAATAGACATTAGAAAAGATTGGTAAAGTTTCAAAACAATCGATTAACTGGATTTTACGGGATGATCCTCTGAAAAGGGGATGAAAATTTACCAAAATAAAAATTCTATCGAAAAAATATCAAGATTTTTCCACCAATCCATTGACGATTTTTTAAAATTCAAGTTTTCAATGGATTGGGCTGAAAATTTCCAAGTAAGCTCTTGATAGACATAAGAAAAGATTGGTAAAGTTTCAAAACAATCGAATCTCTGAATTTTGAGGAATGGCCCTTCAAAAATCGTTGAAAATTTTCCCATACAAATAAAATTTCCATATGGGAAAAATATCCAGATTTTTTCCATCAATCCCTTGGCGATTTTTTAAAATTCAAGTTTTCAATGGATTGGGCTGAAAATTGGCAAGTAAGCTCTTGATAGACATAAGAAATGATTGGTAAAGTTTCAAAATAATTGAATCGCTGGAATGTTCGTGATGATCCCTCAAAAAACGAATGAATATATTCCCACACAAAATCTCATACAAAAAAAAACAACCTATTCAACCGATCTCGTTTGAGTCCTCTCTCTATAGACTATTGCTTAATCAGACAAATTGAATCCTTTAATGTATATATATATATATATATTGAAAATAAAAACAAAACTTTGATTTGCCAATATATATTCATAATATATTATTATTATATATTGTATATAACAAGAACAAAACAAACGGTGAAAATGAAATTGATTTAGTATTTATATATATATAAATAAATTTTTATAAGGTGCACGTAGACAAAACGCAAATAAAACAGACAGACAGACATATCTCTATATATATATATACAATATATACGAAAAATATACCCTTCTATATATATATATAGTAAAAACCCATATCTCCCTCGCCAAAAAAAAAAAAAACCAACCGACCGACCTATATATTATATTGACCCACTTATCAACAAAAAAAAAAAAAAAAAAAACAGCTGACCGCTGAATAACAACAAAACCAAACAAACGAAAAAAAAAAAGAAAATAGAAAAAAAAAAAAAAACAATCAAATGACCGAGACCGAGATTTTTCTATATATGATGAATTTTATTTTTATTTTTTTTGTTTCTTCTCGAAAATATATTCCTCTATATTGTTATATATATTATATTTGATGTTGATTTATTTGCTTATATCTGCTCGTTTATATATCGTTATCGTTTTTTTTTTTTTTTTTTGTTTGTTTGTTAGTTGACAAATTCATTTTAATTATTTTAATTATTTTAATCAACTGCTTTTTTAGTATAGTATACTGTAAGAATTGCGTGTCGTATATATATATATATATAAATTAAAATACAGAAAAGATTTTCAAACACCGGACACAAAACAAAACAAAACAAAATTTTTAAATATAGTTCCAGCAATTCAAATTTTAAATTGTGATCCAACAATGTCTGTATATCCTGTGTACCATATGTGCGGTGTATGCGGTGGTGTTAATTCTACTACTGCTTGTAGTAATATAGACGATATATTTCTCATTCGCATATAATTTATGTATATAATAATAATAATAATAATTTGATATGTGCGACAATTATAATAATTGTTTTTTGTTTTTTGTTATTTTTTGTAAAGTTAATTAAAAAAAGTTAATGAAAGGAAATCTCGTCGTAAATTAATGAATTTTTTTTGTTAATGTCGTCGACGTTTTTTTTTTTTTATGATTTTTAATTAATATATAGACAGTCCACGAATGTATATGTATAATTAAATTTTAAGTATATTATATTTTTTTCATTTTATTACGTCATCATGGTCGTTGAATGATTTTAGATGATATTAAACATTAGAGATATTTGAAATAAATTTTTTTGGTTGATGTTTAGACGAATTTTTACTATAGAATTTGTTCAACAACTCTATGTGCTTTGTATGAGAAGTTTTTAGAGAATTTAACTATCTTTCAAATGAATACAGCCCGGTTATTGTATCTCAATTGGTTGCTGAGTTATAGTGTTTTTACTATACCCCTTATATTATAAAAAATAATTTTTTTAACTTTCATTAGTAAAAATGAACCTTGAATCATTTCAATTTTTAAGGGTGAAATTTATCAGAAATGGTATAGATTTTAAGGGTGAATCTTAAGCGAAAAATGATGAATTTTCCGAATTTATAATAATATTTGGGGGTGCCCATACAAAAAGTCTATGTAAATTGACAATTTTTAACATTTTCCGATTTTTACTATAGAATTTGTTCAACAACCCTATTCACTTGATATGGGAAGTTTTTAGAAAATTTAATTATCTTTCCAACGAACCCAGCCCGGTTATTGTATCTCAATTGGTTGCTGAGTTATAGTGTTTTTACTACACCCCTTATATTATAAAAATGGATTTCTTTAACTTTAATTAGTAAAACGGAACCTCGAATCCTTTCAATTTTAAGGGTGAAATTTTTTAGAAATGGTATAAATTTTAAGGGTGAATCTTAAGCGAAAAATGATGAATTTTCCGAATTTACAATAATATTTGGGGGTACCTATACAAAAAGTCAATGTAAATTGACAATTTTTAACAATTTCAAATTTTGTTTATTTTAACTAATAGTATTAATAATGATAATAATTTTGAATGTTACACCACTCGCCCGGTTATTGTATCTCTATTGGTTGCTGAGTTATAGTGTTTTTACTACACCCCTTATATTATAAAAAATAATTTTTTTAACTTTAATTGGTAAAACTGAACCTCGAATCATTTCAATTTTTAAGGGTGAAATTTATTAAAATCGGTATAGATTTTAAGGGTGAATCTTAAGCGAAAAATGATGAATTTTCCGAATTTACAATAATATTTGGGAGTGCCCGTACAAAAAGTCTATGTAAATTGACAATTTTTAACATTTTCCGATTTTAACTATAGAATTTGTTTAACAACCCTATTCGCACGATAAGGAAAGTTTTTAGAGAATTTAATTATCTTTCCAACGAATCCAGCCCGGTTATTGTATCTCAATTAGTTGCTGAGTTATAGTGTTTTTACTACACCCCTTATATTATAAAAATGGATTTCTTTAACTTTAATTAGTAAAACGGAACCTCGAATCCTTTCAATTTTAAGGGTGAAATTTTTTAGAAATGGTATAAATTTTAAGGGTGAATCTTAAGCGAAAAATGATGAATTTTCCGAATTTACAATAATATTTGGGGGTGCCTATACAAAAAGTCAATGTAAATTGACAATTTTTAACAATTTCAAATTTTGTTTATTTTAACTAATAGTATTAATAATGATAATAATTTTGAATGTTACACCACTCGAATTAATAGACATTAATAATAATAATAATAATAATAAATGGAAATATTTAACAAAACTTAAGTGTCATCATCACACAGCACAATAATATACATAGCTAAAATTAAAACAAGCGTTTTTTTTTTTTTTTTTTTTTTTTTTTTCTAAATAAACATTTACTTATTTAAATGGTTCTCACAATCGCAATCAGAAAAATAAACTAAATATATACAGCATATTATATTAATTTAACCATACCATATATATATATATATATATATAGATAAAATAAATTTGAATGTGAATGTGAAATATAAATATTATATAAATCGCAGCTCTAAATACATCATGAAATGATGATAATTGAATAATTGGTATCCCTCGTTCTTTAATTTTACAATTAAATCTATATACATACATTATATGTATTTGGTATATTAGATAGATATAGCTATATAGATAGATAGATATAAATGCGGTCGTTTTTTTTTTTTACTAAATTTCAATTCAACAAAGACACTGTGTTTGCTGTTTTGTTGCAATGGAATGGAATGGATAATAAAAAAAAAAAAAAAAAAAAAAACCCAACAAACACAATAAAAAGAAATAGAGTAAATTAAAACAAATTATAAATTATGTATTTAAATTATTTTTAGTTTTTTTTTTTTTGTTTCTTAAGTGATCGTGGTGATGATAATGATGATAGGATGATAAGATGATAAAGATGATGAAGATGATGATGATGATGATGATGTGATAATAAATAAATGAAATGAATTATGAAATACATATATATATATATACAAAGATAAATTAAATGATAAATGCGCTGGGATAGATTTACTGAGATTTTGTTTTTTTTTTTTTTTGGTTGATTTGTTTTAATTTTATCTGTTGAATCTGAATGCGGATACAAACAACAACAACAACAACAACAACAACCATAAAAAAACCAAACCATATATCTGCTCATTACTGCCATTCTGATCTGATCTGATTTGATCTGATGGCGATAATGACAATAATGATTTGAGATGATGATTTGATGATCATCATTCAATGATAAATTGCTATTACAATATATATATATATATTCAATAATCAGCACTGTAGATTATATATTTTTTTTATGTAATGCATTTGATTTGTTTTTTTTTTCATCATTCTGTTTCGCTGTTTCATTATACGAATATATATACATTTAATTGAATAATTGATATTTGAATAAATGAAAACGATAATAAAAAAAAATATAATGGTAATATATTATGAGATATTTATATTATTATTATCATCATTATATATTATATTATTAATTTATAAATATGGTATATAAGCGACGAAAAAACGACGGTGTACTGATCTGGTTGGTACTTTATATATAATACATATTTAATATAAACATTTAAAAACAAAATAAAATATTCATAATATAGCGATAACGCGATTTTGGTTTTTGTTTTTGTTTTGTTTGTTAATGCGTTCTTTGATTGTGATTGATATTGTGATTGTTGTGACGACCGAAATTCTTTCAATTTCCAAATAGATTGGGAAATACAAGGGCAATTGTAAGGGGTGTAGTAAAAACACTATAACTTTGGAACCAATTGAGATACAATAACCGGGCTACATTCGTTGGAAAGATAATTAAATTCTCTAAAAACTTCCCTTATCAATCGAATTGGGTTGTTAAACAAATTCTATAGTAAAAATTGGAAAATGTTTAAAATTTTCAATTTACATAGACTTTTTGTTTGGGCACCCCCAAATATTATTGTAAATTCGGAAAATTCATCATTTTTCGCTTTAGATTCACCCCTAAAAATTATACCATTTCTGATAAATTTCACCCTTAAAAATTGAAATGAATCGAGGTTCAGTTTTACTAATTAACGGTAAAAAAATTATTTTTTATAATATAAGGGTTGTAGTAAAAACACTATAACTGAGCAACCAATTGAGATACAATAACCGGGCTGCATTCGTTGGAAAGATAATTAAATTCTCTAAAAACTTCGCTTATCAAGCGAATAGGGTTGTTGAACAAATTCTATAGTTAAAATCGGGAAATGTTAAAAATTGTCAATTTACATACACTTTTTGTACGGGCAACCCCAAATATTATTGTAAATTCGGAAAATTCATCATTTTTAGCTTAAGATTCACCCTTAAAACTATACCATTTCTGATAAATTTCACCCTTAAAAATTGAAATGATTCGAGGTTCAGTTTTACTAATTAACGGTAAAAAAATTATTTTTTATAATATAAGGGGTGTAGTAAAAACACTATAACTCAGCAACCAATTGAGATACAATAACCGGGCTGCATTCGTTGGAAAGATAATTAAATTCTCTAAAAACTTCCTTTATCAAGCGAATAGGGTTGTTAAACAAATTCTATAGTAAAAATTGGAAAATGTTTAAAATTTTCAATTTACATAGACTTTTTGTTTGGGCACCCCCAAATATTATTGTAAATTCGGAAAATTCATCATTTTTCGCTTAAGATTCACCCCTAAAAGTTATACCATTTCTGATAAATTTCACCCTTAAAAATTGAAATGTTTCGAGGTTAAGTTTTACTAATTAAGGGTAAAAAAATTATTTTTTATAATATAAGGGGTGTAGTAAAAACACTATAACTCAGCAACCAATTGAGATACAATAACCGGGCTGCATTCGTTGGAAAGATAATTAAATTCTCTAAAAACTTCCCTTATCAAGCGAATAGGGTTGTTGAACAAATTCTATAGTAAAAATTGGAAAATGTTTAAAATTTTCAATTTACATAGACTTTTTGTTTGGGCACCCCCAAATATTATTGTAAATTCGGAAAATTCATCATTTTTCGCTTAAGATTCACCCCTAAAAGTTATACCATTTCTGATAAATTTCACCCTTAAAAATTGAAATGATTCGAGGTTCAGTTTTACTAATTAACGGTAAAAAAATTATTTTTTATAATATAAGGGGTGTAGTAAAAACACTATAACTCAGCAACCAATTGAGATACAATAACCGGGCTGCATTCGTTGTAAAGATAATTAAATTCTCTAAAAACTTCCCTTATCAAGCGAATAGGGTTGTTGAACAAATTCTATAGTAAAAATTGGAAAATGTTTAAAATTTTCAATTTACATAGACTTTTTGTTTGGGCACCCCCAAATATTATTGTAAATTCGGAAAATTCATCATTTTTCGCTTAAGATTCACCCCTAAAAGTTATACCATTTCTGATAAATTTCACCCTTAAAAATTGAAATGATTCGAGGTTCAGTTTTACTAATTAACGGTAAAAAAATTATTTTTTATAATATAAGGGGTGTAGTAAAAACACTATAACTCAGCAACCAATTGAGATACAATAACCGGGCTGCATTCGTTGGAAAGATAATTAAATTCTCTAAAAACTTCCCTTATCAAGCGAATAGGGTTGTTGAACAAATTCTATAGTAAAAATTGGAAAATGTTAAAAAATTTCAATTTACATAGACTTTTTGTTTGGGCACCCCCAAATATTATTATAAATTCGGAAAATTCATCATTTTTCGCTTAAGATTCACCCCTAAAAATTATACCATTTCTGATAAATTTCACCCTTAAAAATTGAAATGATTCGAGGTTCAGTTTTACTAATTAACGGTAAAAAAATTATTTTTTATAATATAAGGGGTGTAGTAAAAACACTATAACTCAGCAACCAATTGAGATACAATAACCGGACTGCATTCGTTGGAAAGATAATTAAATTCTCTAAAAACTTCCCTTATCAAGCGAATAGGGTTGTTGAACAAATTCTATAGTAAAAATTGGAAAATGTTTAAAATTTTCAATTTACATAGACTTTTTGTACGGGCACCCCCAAATATTATTGTAAATTCGGAAAATTCATCATTTTTCGCTTAAGATTCACTCCTAAAAGTTATACCATTTCTGATAAATTTCACCCTTAAAAATTGAAATGATTCGAGGTTCAGTTTTACTAATTAACGGTAAAAAAATTATTTTTTATAATATAAGGGGTGTAGTAAAAACACTATAACTCAGCAACCAATTGAGATACAATAACCGGGCTGCATTCGTTGGAAAGATAATTAAATTCTCTAAAAACTTCCCTTATCAAGCGAATAGGGTTGTTGAACAAATTCTATAGTAAAAATTGGAAAATGTTTAAAATTTTCAATTTACATAGACTTTTTGTTTGGGCACCCCCAAATATTATTGTAAATTCGGAAAATTCATCATTTTTCGCTTAAGATTCACCCCTAAAAGTTATACCATTTCTGATAAATTTCACCCTTAAAAATTGAAATGATTCGAGGTTCAGTTTTACTAATTAACGGTAAAAAAATTATTTTTTATAATATAAGGGGTGTAGTAAAAACACTATAAATCGGCAACCAATTGAGATACAATAACCGGGCTGCATTCGTTGGAAAGATAATTAAATTCTCTAAAAACTTCCCTTATCAAGCGAATAGGGTTGTTGAACAAATTCTATAGTAAAAATTGGAAAATGTTTAAAATTTTCAATTTACATAGACTTTTTGTACGGGCACCCCCAAATATTATTGTAAATTCGGAAAATTCATCATTTTTCGCTTAAGATTCACCCCTAAAAGTTATACCATTTCTGATAAATTTCACCCTTAAAAATTGAAATGATTCGAGGTTCAGTTTTACTAATTAACGGTAAAAAAATTATTTTTTATAATATAAGGGGTGTAGTAAAAACACTATAACTCAGCAACCAATTGAGATACAATAACCGGGCTGCATTCGTTGGAAAGATAATTAAATTCTCTAAAAACTTCCCTTATCAAGCGAATAGGGTTGTTGAACAAATTCTATAGTAAAAATTGGAAAATGTTTAAAATTTTCAATTTACATAGACTTTTTGTTTGGGCACCCCCAAATATTATTGTAAATTCGGAAAATTCATCATTTTTCGCCTAAGATTCACCCCTAAAAGTTATACCATTTCTGATAAATTTCACCCTTAAAAATTGAAATGATTCGAGGTTCAGTTTTACTAATTAACGGTAAAAAAATTATTTTTTATAATATAAGGGGTGTAGTAAAAACACTATAACTCAGCAACCAATTGAGATACAATAACCGGGCTGCATTCGTTGGAAAGATAATTAAATTCTCTAAAAACTTCCCTTATCAAGCGAATAGGGTTGTTGAACAAATTCTATAGTAAAAATTGGAAAATGTTTAAAATTTTCAATTTACATAGACTTTTTGTTTGGGCACCCCCAAATATTATTGTAAATTCGGAAAATTCATCATTTTTCGCTTAAGATTCACCCCTAAAAGTTATACCATTTCTGATAAATTTCACCCTTAAAAATTGAAATGATTCGAGGTTCAGTTTTACTAATTAACGGTAAAAAAATTATTTTTTATAATATAAGGGGTGTAGTAAAAACACTATAACTCGGCAACCAATTGAGATACACTAACCGGGCTGCATTCGTTGGAAAGATAATTAAATTCTCTAAAAACTTCCCTTATCAAGCGAATAGGGTTGTTGAACAAATTCTATAGTAAAAATTGGAAAATGTTTAAAATTTTCAATTTACATAGACTTTTTGTTTGGGCACCCCCAAATATTATTGTAAATTCGGAAAATTCATCATTTTTCGCTTAAGATTCACCCCTAAAAATTATACCATTTCTGATAAATTTCACCCTTAAAAATTGAAATGATTCGAGGTTCAGTTTTACTAATTAACGGTAAAAAAATTATTTTTTATAATATAAGGGGTGTAGTAAAAACACTATAACTCAGCAACCAATTGAGATACAATAACCGGGCTGCATTCGTTGGAAAGATAATTAAATTCTCTAAAAACTTCCCTTATCAATCGAATAGGGTTGTTGAACAAATTCTATAGTAAAAATCGGAAAATGTTAAAAATTGTCAATTTATATAGACTTTTTGTATGGGCACCCCCAAATATTATTGTAAATTCGGAAAATTCATCATTTTTCGCTTCAGATTCACCCTTAAAACCTATACCATTTCTAAAAAATTTCACCCTTAAAAATTGAAATGATTCGAGGTTCAGTTTTACTAATTAAAGTTAAAAAAATTATTTTTTAGAATATAAGGGTTGTAGTAAAAACACTATAACTCAGCAACCAATTGAGATACAATAACCGGGTTCGGTTCGTTGGAAAGATAATTAAATTCTCTAAAAACTTTCCTTATCGTGCAAATAGGGTTGTTGAATAAATTCTATAGTAAAAATTGGAAAATGTTAAAAATTGTCAATTTACATAGATTTTTTGTATGGGTACCCCCAAATATTATTGTAAATTCGGAAAATTCATCATTTTTCGCTTAGGATTCACCCTTAAAATCTATACCATTTCTGATAAATTTCACCCTTAATAATTGAACGGATTCCAGGTTCAGTTTTACTAATTAAAGTTAAAAAAATTATTTTTTAGAATATAAGGGGTGTAGTAAAAACACTATAACTCAGCAACCAATTGAGATACAATAACCGGGCTGGATTGGTTGGAAAGATAATTAAATTTTCTAAAAACTTCCCTTATCAAGCGAATAGGGTTGTTGAACAAATTCTATAGTAAAAATCGGAAAATATTAAAAATTGTCAATTTACATAGACTTTTTGTATGGGCACCCCCAAATATTATTGTAAATTCGGAAAATTCATCATTTTTCGCTTAAGATTCACCCTTAACATCTATACCATTTCTGATAAATTTCACCCTTAAAATTGAAATGATTCGAGGTTCCGTTTTACTAATTAAAGGTAAAAAAATCATTTTTTATAATTGAAAGGGGTGTAGTAAAAACACTATAACTCAGCAACCAATTGAGATACAATAACCGGGTTCGGTTCGTTGGAAAGATAATTAAATTCTCTAAAAACTTGCCTTATCAAGCAAATACGGTTGTTGAACAAATTCTATAGTAAAAATCTTTCTATATTTTATTGAATTGGAAAAAACTCCATGATGGGAAAACTCAATGGAAAATTTCAATTGCCGCCCTTAAACAAAACTGAATCGAAAACTTCTTTATATTATTATTATTATTATTATTATTTTAGAACAAATAAGAATTAAAAATTTAACATATATATATATATCAATTAAATTATAATAAAAAAAAAAATAACTACATTTATTTGGGATGGTGAACGACCGCGCGCGGGAAAAGAATTTATAAATATATATATATATATATATATATATATAAATACCAACTGCCTTACAAAACAATAATTATAATAATAATAATTTATTTATTTATTAATAATGTTTTTTTTTTTTATTTTTTTTATTGTTCTCTATTGCGTGTATGGCGTGAGTGTATTGGATTGGTTTTTATTTGATTTATTTCATCTTAAAAAAAATATCTTTTTTCTTTAGTTATTTCATTAATTTTATATTTATTATAAGATTTTTGATGATGGATTATTTTATTTTATTTTAATTTTGTTTTTTTTTTTATTCATTCTCTTTTAATTTTTTTTTTGTTGTTTTGTTCCATCTTAAACTTAAAAATTCTTTAATTGCGGATGGAATCTTTTTATATGTATATATAGATTGATTCAATAATATTTTTTGTATACTCTGTACGAGTGAGTTAAGATGAGGAAGAAGAAGAAGAAGAAGAGGAGAACTGATGATGGGAGATGATTGCCCAAGTCGAAATAATAACCGGTGATGATGCTTTGTGATCCTCAACATCATCATCATCATCATCATCACCATCATTTTTTGTATCGTGTACAATACCGAAACATTTTAAAAAAAAAACAGAAAAAAATTACATTACATTCGTTTTTTTTTTTTTTTTTTGTTTAATAAACAGAGAAACAAATAATTTATTGCTGAATCATCGATTATTGATTTTTTTTTGAATATTTAATTGTATATTTTTTTTTTTTTTGTTATGCTGCGTTAATAAAATATACATATATTCAATTATTTATTAATTAAAAAAAAAATATACATAATTAAATGAATAATGTAAAAAAATAGAAATAGAAACAGAAAAACGGTTGAGATCGAATCGAATTGAATATTAATATAATAATTTATGTATATAGGAATTTGGTTTTTTTCAATTCAATTTTTTTTCTTTTATTATTCAATATACATATATATATATATAGTTATTAATAATATTATAAAGATCCGTGTGTTTGATTATTTGAATGGATTGTGAATGGTTGAATTTTGATGGATGATTAACAAAACAAAACAAAAGAAAAAAACGTGCTGTGTGTGAGATTGATTTTATTATTACAATTTTTATTTTGTTTGCGATAATTGGTTGGAAAGATTTTTGTTTTTTTTTTTTTTTATGAAAGGTGGCTTACGTTTAAAAAAACGTTTTGATGGATTTAATTCAAGCTTTGGATGGTTTTATTTTACTGATCATTGAGTGTTTATCCTCCAATTTTCCGGCCGATCTGATAAAGTTAAAGGATAGTGAAGATTTTGCATAGTTTAAAATATAGGAAAATGGTTCAGGAATCTTTGGCAGACCGCAACAAAACACTCAATAAAAACCATTTGATGGATTTAATTCAACCTTTGGATGGTCTTGTTTTACTTCTCCTCATCGAGTATTTGAGACCCTCTAATTTACAACCCAATCTGATAAAGTTAAAGGATAGTGAAGACTCAATAAAAACCATTTGATGGATTTAATTTAAATTTTGTATATTTTTGTTTCACTTCTCCTCATCGAGTATTTACCCTGTAATTTTCAACCCGATCTGATAAAGTTAAAGGTTTGATGTATTTGCATACAGTTTAGTATGGGAAAATTTTCAAGAAACTTAAGCCCTTTAATTGATTAATGATTCATCCATTGCGGTTTTATTCTTCTTCTGTTTTCTCTACTTCCCGCATCTACAACTACCTACAAATATCTCTACTGACTGCGACTCTCTACCGCACATATCACAAAGATCATTAACACACATAGAGTTTAAATGAAAAAATTATTTAAAAAAAAAAAAAAACAAATTATTTTTTTTTTTGTGATTGTAATTTAATATCCTTTACAATATACAATAATATGTTGTTAATTGTTTTGACTAAAGCGCAAAAAAAAAAACAAAAAAAAAACACTACAAAACAACATAAAACGGCAAATTAAACAAACAAATCAAAACAAACCAGAAAAAAACCAACCAATTTTTTTCTTTTTTTTTAGATGATATCAATATTTTAAAAAAAAAAAAGGAACCGCAAACACACTCAAACAAAAACACAACCAAAATGCAATGTGAATTCAAAATCTCAACATCTCAAGATACCAAAATCAAAAGAAAAGAAAAAAAAATTTTCATTCCACACACACACACACACACAAGTAATTTGATATCCTTTTAATACAAATTTTATTTATTTTTTTTTTCTGTTCTGTATGATGCCGGCCGCCAAAGTGTTTTGATTTTTTTTTTTTATTTTGTACACTTTCAAATTCGTGTATTTTACCAATTAATTACCTTTATGAGATTGGTTTTTTTTTTTGGTTTTTTTTTTGTTTTTTTATTTGTTTATTTACAATAAAACAAACGCACGCATATATGGTTAATATTCTTTGCGGCATAAATGCGGATATTATCATAAAAAAAAACAAAAATAAACGATTTGCAGAAAGGCAAATAATGAATTATATATATATTGTAATAGAAGAAGACGAAAAACTAAAAAAAAAAAGGAATAAAGGAATTAGCACAGGAGAATAAGCACGCAGAATAAGAAGAATTTCATGATAATTAGCTATATATTTTTATTATTATTATTATTGTTATTATTGAAGATAAGGACATTTTCATTTTGTATGTGTTCTTATATAAAAAATGTTTTAGCGATTAAGAAGATAACGT
Source organism: Dilophus febrilis (assembly GCA_958336335.1). NCBI lineage: Eukaryota > Metazoa > Arthropoda > Insecta > Diptera > Bibionidae > Dilophus > Dilophus febrilis. The sequence continues at coordinate 29,815,331 of OY284473.1, read as the reverse complement.
AAGTTAAAGAGCGTACAAATGCAAAAAAAAAAAATCCTTTTCAAATATATACAAACAAAACGATCCACTTAACAATCTGTTGATGGAAGTTGTGAATAATCACCTGTTTTTTTTTTTTTTTTAATTGAATTGAATGCTTGAACCTTTTGATTGAACAAAAAAAAAAAATCCGCTGATCGATGATTAATAAGATTTTATAATGTGTTTTTTAATCATCATCATAAAGTCAAGTTTTTTCTATTTCTTTTATTGTTTGATGATCGCATCAATTTTTTTTTTTTTTGTTTTTGATGGCTGTTGGATCATTTTTTTCTATTTTATTTATAATTTAAAAAACACATTAATTTTCTTTATAGAGAAGAGATCACACACAAAGTTTTTTTTTTTTAATTTTAACAATTAAATTATTATTTATATATATTTGAATATATATTTGAATATATTTGAAGAGTAGGAGCACGATGATGATGAAGAAGAAAAAAAAGAATAGATAAAAAATATATAATATATTGGAAGAAAGAAGAATAGAGCAGCAGAAGAAGAAGAAGAAGAAGAAGAAGATCATAAAAAAATATAAACAGATACAAAATTTATGATTTAATAAACAATAAATAAAAATTTAAATTAGGCATTAATGAGATTTAAGTTAGTATATATATTTTAATTCATTTAGTGATATTTTGTAGGTTTTTTTTTACATTTCATTTAATCTTTTCCTCATATTCTTTTATTTATTGTTGCGATATATTTTGTGTGATCGCTTGAGGTGAGGTGAGGTTCTGTTTAATGTCACTTCCGTTTAATTTTTTTTTTGTTTTTCTTTTTATTGCTATTGTTAAATATAGTAGAATATTTCTGTCACTTTTAAGTGTCATAAAGGAATCTTAATCAAAAATTGGAGGGTGAAAATTTCCTAAACCAATCTGAAGATGTTCTTTACTCAAAATCTATAGCCAAATGCAAAAGATCCAAAAAAAAAAAAAAAAACAAATCCAACCTAACATTGCTTTATTATTCAATTTTTATTATACTATATATATATAGAAAATAAATTGTCGCCTATATATATCACCAAATTAAAAAAAAAAATATTTCCATAAATGGTCATTTTTATAGATTACAAAATTAAATTTGTTTGTTATATAAATAGACCAAAACGAATATTTAGAAATGAATTAAAAAAAAAAAACTAAAAACTAAAAACTAAAAATAAATAAGATAATAAAAATCTTACGGGTGGCATTACAGATAGATAGAGATTATAAAAATATTAAATCAGATGAAATAATAAATAAATAAATTAATGTACACACTCACAAATTCATTGTCGTCGTCGTCGTCGTCGTCTTCATCATCGCATCGCATCGTCCACAACAAAACCAAAAAAAAAAAAAAAAACGCATAGTCAATTAATTTTATATATACTTTACATTTTATTTATAGAGTTTTTTTTAAATAATTTATTCATCGATCGTAATGATGTTTAAAAAAAAACACCTCGCTTATTTCTTATATTAAATATATATAAATATATTCAAAAAAAAAAAAAAAAAAAAAAAAGGTGAAAGAAAATAAATAACAAATAACAAATAACAAAAACAAGTCATTAATAAAAATTACACCTGAAAATAACATAAGAAAATTAACAAACCAAAAAAAAAAAATGAAAAATACAACTAAAAGATAAGAAACACGCAAAATAAAAATTGTACGCGTATTATATAGAGAAAGAAAAACAAGGCAGATAGAAAATAAAATAAAATAAAACAAAAAAAAAAAAAAATTTAAGGCGCGCGCTGTTCAATTAAAAAAAATCAAAACTAAATTAAAATTGATGTTAAAAATATTTAAATTAATTTTTTCTTGTCTTTATTTTATTATTTTTTTTGTTATTTTTGTTATTTTTGTTATTTTGTTATTTTGTTAATGGGTTTTTATTTTATTTTGTGTTTTTTTTTATTTTAATTCATATTTAAACACTTATGTTGAAAGACGTTATGTTTTTCTATAGGAATTGTTTTTAATTGAAATGTGCGTTAACGGGCAAGAAAAATGAATGGGGATTTTATCAAAAATTTTAATATACACATATATAGTTCATTGTTCGCTCATCGATTTTCTTTGGTAACCCCCTAGGTTTAAATAGCATTTTCGAAAGGTTATTAAAAATTAGATTAAGTTTTCTCAAATCACTTGTATAGGTTTCATGGGAATTTTCCGAGATTTTTCCGGTTAAAAAACACTTAAAAAATGTGATTTTTTGTATAGGAAAATTATTGGGAAAATTAAGGGTTGCGTTAAATTATCATAACTTCCGAACCAGTTAATGAATTTTTAAGTTAAGACCTGCGCTGGATAGGTAATTTAATGGTCTTTAAGGAAAAAATATCATTTGATAGGGTTGCCAAAGAAAATCTAATAGAAAATTGCAATTATTTCAGAAAAATCATCATTACTCATAGAATTTCCACCGCAACCCCTATATTTTATACCAGATTCTTAAAGATCATTAAAAATTAGCTTAAGTTTTCTCAAATCACTTTTATTAGTTTCATAGGAATTTTTCGAGTTCTGGCCAGTTTAAAAAAGTCTTAAAAAATCTGATTTTTTCTATAGGAAAATTATTCGGAAAATTAGGGGTTGTTTTAAATTATCATAACTTCCGAACCAGTTAATGGATTTTCAAGATTAGACCTGCGTTCGAAAGGTAATTTAATGCTCTTTAAGGAAAAAATATCATTTGATAGGGTTGCCAAAGAAAATCTAATAGAAAAATGCAATTATTTCAGAAAAATCATCATTACTCATAGAATTTCCACCGCAACCCCTATATTTTATAGCAGATTCTTAAAGATCATTAAAAATTAGCTTAAGTTTTCTCAAATCACTTTTATTAGTTTTATGGAAATTTTTCGAGTTCTGGCCAGTTTAAAAAAACCTTAAAAAAATGTGATTTTTTCTATAGGAAAATTATTCGGAAAATTAAGGGTTGCGTTAAATTATCATAACTTGCGAACCAGTTAATGGATTTTCAAGATTAGACCTGCGTTGGAAAGGTAATTTAATGCTCTTTAAGGAAAACATATCATTTGATAGGGTTGCCAAAGAAAATCTAATAGAAAAATGCAATTATTTCAGAAAAATCATCATTACTCATGGAATTTCCACAACAACCCCTATATTTTATACCAGATTCTTAAAGTTCATTAAAAATTAGCTTAAGTGTTCTCAAATCACTTTTATTGGTTTCATGGAATTTTTCGAGTTCTGGCCAGTTTAAAATAACCTTCAAAAATCTGATTTTTCTATATGGGTAAATTATTCGGAAAATTAAGGGTTGCGTTAAATTATCATAACTTCCGAACCAGTTAACGGATTCGTATGTTTAGACCTGCGTTGGAAAGGTAATTTAATGCTCTATAAGGAAAAAATATCATTTGATACGGTTTCCAAAGAAAATCTAATAGAAAAATGTAATTATTTCAGAAAAATCATCATTACTCATGGAATTTCCACCACAACCCCTATATTTTATAACAGATTCTTAAAGATCATTAAAAATTAGCTTAAGTTTCGTTACAACACTTTTATTGGTTTCATGGGAATTTTTCGAGTTCTGGCCAGTTTAAAAAAGGCTTAAAAAATCTGATTTCTTCTATAGAAAAACTAATGGAAAATTAAGGGTTGCATTAAATTATCATAACTTGCGAACCAGTTAATGGATTTGGATGATTATATCTGCGTTGGAAAGGTAATTTAATACTCTTTAAGGAAAAAATATCATTTGATGGGGATTCCAAAGAAAATCTAATAGAAAAATGCAAAAAACCAAGTCACAATTTCTTTAAATAAAAATATCATTCCTTAAACCTTCCAACTTCCGTTTACAAAAACAAAATATATATATAGGGTATATTTCGCCCCCCAATTAACCAAAAAGAAAAACTATAAAATCATTATTTACATATACATATATCTCTCTATATAATATTTACATATTCATGATGATAATTCTTTTTTTTTTGTGTTTGTTGCCTCTTATCTTTTTTTTTTTTAATATATACACTTTTTATGCGTAATCATTACAAAAAAAAAAAAAAAAAAAACAAACATTGAACTTGTCTATTTATCATTTTAAATATCATTTTCAATGTTTTCCTTATATAGATTTATGGATTAATTTCAATAGATTAATCGGTGCTGCAGCAGAACCCAACCCCCAATGCATAAAAAAAAATATCCCTTTCCATAAGACATTTCCTCGCACACTCTTAAAATTCCCTCATCATCATCATCATCATCATCATCACCTCATGTATCCTTTAATGTAAATTTCTTGAAAAAAATACAAAACGAAACTAAACTAAACTAAACGCAAACTAAATAAAACCACCCTAAATTTTAACCATCACCACCACCGCCGCCGCATTAGTGAAAGAAACATTTTTTATTTATTTATATTTAAAAAAAAAATCGCTCCCATTTAAAAATGCACACAAAACGCATATGAATATACAAATAAATGGTAAATGCACGCATACTTTGCCTTTGGTCCAGCAAAAAAAAAAAGCATATATAAAAATAAGAAGAAGAAGAAAAAATTCTGCATATATAATAATTTTTGTTTAATCGAAAAAAATGAAATGAAAAGGAAAAGGAAAAGGAAAAGAAAAATTAAAAAAAAAAAAAACCCCAAAATAACAAAAAAAAAATTATGATGAGGGTGACTTACCGTCGTCGTCGGTCGTGGGTCGTGGGTCGTTTTTTTTTTTTCTGTTTTTTTAAATATATAGACAAATGGATTTAGGAAGAAAATATAAGTTGGTGAGTTGGAGGAGTCCTGCTGCCGTTGCTGCTGAAGAAGATGAAAATACAAAAAAATAATAAAAAAAATATCACCCCTAATGCGTTTTTTGTTTTTTATTTTTCGTTTGGAACCCCACGAAAATCGGTTTTTTTTTTATTATTATTATTTATTCAACATTCAATCTTATGGTTTTTTTTTGTTTCCATAAACGCACACACACACACACACACACACGCATTTTTTTTTTTTTTTTGATATTTAAATAACTGCCGGGGGGGGTTATAATATTTGAATGCATCAATTCCATATTATTAAGGATTTTTTGAAGGTTTTTTTTTTTTTTTTTATAATATTCTTCTTTTGTATTAGAACAGTTTTTCTTTTTGCATCAAAAAAACAGATAAAAAAAATGAAAATTAGGGAGATTTCTTACATTTTTTTGTATTTAAATTTGGAAAAATTGTGATATTTTCATCAACATCATCATTTGCAGTATCGGTTGTTAATATTTTTTGGGTTTAAAAAGTATTGAATTTGTTGGGGGGGTTAAAAATTAAAAAATTCATACAGTTTTTTAATCAATTATATCTGGCAAACTAATGACAATTGGGATATGGCGTAATGGGAAAAAATGTTCATTTTTGATCAATAAATCAACTGGCAAAAGTTTTTGAAAAAAGTCAAAAAAGTTGAAAAATCAGGAAATTAGGGTTTTTTCAAGATAGAGATCTGGCCTTCTAGGATGTTTTGGAGGTGTTAAATATACGAAACTTTTGTTCTACAACTTTTGGATTCCATTAGAAATACGCCCGGTAGAGTAAAATGAAGTTTTTCGGAATTTTCCGGTAGAGCCGACTTTGGGCCATCACTGTACCCAAACGAATTGAGATATAATAACGGGGGTAGTTGCAAAAGATGTCTCATATCCTCTATTATGATCTCTTAAAATCTGGTAATCATAAGCTATTGGGAACCCATTGGAACTAACCTGTGAAATACCCTGAAAATTGATGTTTTTCAATGTTAAAGGAAAATCTACAATTTTCATCGGATCCATTGCGGACTAATTTCATTTGAAAGATAAATCTTTCTTCTTTCTAACGATATATAGAATTTGAAAATGAAGTAACTCCTTCCTATTGAAATCCATCACGGAATGGGGATCCACTTGGGATTACCCAAATTTCAATCCAGCCTACTGACTAAACCAATGGGAGTATAATATCGGGACTAATATCAATCGAAAGGTAATTAAATTCCCTATCGATTTATCGATACCCCCAAGTATTTCCCAGAATAAAATCAAAAGTTATAGGGGTTTGAAATCGGGAAAATCGTGATTTTTAAGGCCAGATCCTGATGTTCCTGAACCATCTGAAAATCTCATACTTATGGAAAATGTAGCTGAACTTACGCTCTACCACCGAGTAAAATTTGGGATCGCTAGGACGACATGCAAAAAATTTTTACAAGAGTTAACTCTTGTATTTTTCAAATCAAAATTTAGCAAAAAAAAACAAAAATTAAACTTTTCCACCTTTTCATTTCTCTCATATCCCAGGCATTTGAATTACACTGACACACTTGTTGTTATTCAGTTCAGGTGATGAAGAGACTTTCATATATGAAAATCATTTGGTGTAGTATTTTGTCATCAAAATATAAATTTCGCTGGCTTCGCTACCAACTCGACCATCCGATCATGTAATATACAAATGATTGTTTTTCATACACTTTAAAATTTCAAGTATTTTTGGATCAAAATTTTCCGAAAACAAAAAAAAAGCAAAAATTTATCTTTCCCCTTTTTCTATCTATTTTTTTCTCATATGAAGAAAAGATTTCGCTCCCCCCGCTGGAATCGCTGGCTGGCTGGCTGGCTGGCTGGCATCGCTACCAACTCGACCACGAGATCATGTAATACAATTAAATGATTATTTCTCTTACACATGATAATTTCGAGAATGGGGTAAAAAAATAAAACCATCTTTCATTTAATTTTTTTTTAAAAATTACATTTATGATGATTTTTTTTTTTTTTTAACATTTGAGATAAAAATTGCAGGGTTTTTAAAATGCGATGCGGGTTTTAAAATAAAATAATTTTTTAATGTATTTTTTTTTTTAAATTTATAATCAAATTTGGATTTATATCTACTGCTGGCCATATCCATCCATCCATCCATCAACCTTTAATTTAATCCGTTAATTGTCAACCTGATTATTAACCTCTGCTGAGAGCTCATTATACTATTATAATAATGTTAAGAGTGTTTTTTATTTTTTGTTGGGCGAGTTTTTTCTGTATATATACCTTTGTTTTTTATTATATGGTTATAAATAATTCTGAAAATTCTGTTTTCCACAAGACAATTCTTCTGCTTATATACAATACAATATATAAAGATATAAATAAACGATATATTACTATACATAAAAAAAAAAAAAAAGCATATTTTTTATTTGATTTGATTTTGTTTTATTTTTTTCATATTATATTCATCTTTGCGTATTCTGTTTTGTATATTTCTTATTATTATTATTATTATTAGTAGTAGTAGTTTTTTTTTATATTATTGTGTATATATATAAGAAGATGAATTTTATTTTAGAGTAGAGACAATGTGTCTGAGACGATAATTGGCTGATTATAAACAATATAATATTCAGTTGATGATGTTTTTGTTGTATTTGTTTTAATATATATTTGCTTTATTTATAAGTTTAAGTTCTTCGTTATGTAGTTAAGTTGAAGTTCTTATTATTATTATTAGTATTATTAGTATTATTTGATTTCGTTATATTGTTGCGCTCAGATATAATTTAGATTTTTGCTTATTTTCTTCTCTTATATTCTTCGCGATTTTCGTATCATTTTTGTTTCTTTATTTAAACCAAAAAAAAAAAACAAATCCCACAAGGATAATCAATCCTTTGTTTAATTATTGAAATTTGATTCTTTAACATTCTTTAACATTCTTTAACATTCTATTCTCTATGATGATCAATGATGAAGCGATCCTTGCTCTATATCTCCGACATCCACGCATTCCCGCTTCACGTTGACCATTATTATAAATAAGTTAAATATGGTAATATAATAATAATAATAATAAGAATGCAAAATTGCATATTTTAAAATTTTTAATGTTTCATTTTTACATCCCGCTGTGATTTTCTAATTACACAAAAAAAACTCTCTGAATGATTTACACTCTTATATATATATATATATGAATAAGATTATAAAGAAATATAAACATATAAAAAAATATATATAACACCAATTTACGATGTATAGGGAACAGAAACAGAAACAGAAAAAAAAAATTAAATTATTATTATTATTATTATTATAAATTATATGCGGGCGAACGCGAACGCAACAGACATCATATAACGAACAAACGAACCAAACGAACAGAAAAAAAAAACTAATTAATATTTTAATTTTATTTTTCCTTGGGATTTTTTTTTTTAATTTATTAAAGGGATTAGCAATTAAACAAACCAAAGTTTTATATATATATATATATATAGTTATAATATTAATTTATTTATTGTATATATGTTTTCGTTTTCATTTTCAGTTAGTATATACACAAAAAAAGATCATTGAGTTTAGTTTGATTATTAATTTGAATTTAAAGGGGGCTTAAAACGTTCTAGAAAAAAATTTGGTATATAGAAATATTTGGATAAATTTTGTCAAAGGAAAAGATAATTTTTTTTTTTGGGGGATCATCACAGAAAATCCAGCGATTTGATTGTTTTGAAACTTTACCAATCTTTTCTTATATCTATCAAGAGCTGGCATGTAAATTTTCAGCCCAATCCGTATAAAACTTGAATTTCTAAAAATCATCAACTGATTTTATTGAAAATTTTCAATATTTTTCCTATATGTTTTTATATGGGGGAAATTTTCACCCATCTTTTGGGAGATCATCACAGAAAATCCAGCGATTTGATTGTTTTGAAACTTTACCAATCTTTTCTTATATCTATCAAGAGCTGGCATGTAAATTTTCAGCCCAATCCGTATAAAACTTGAATTTCTAAAAATCATCAACTGATTTTATTGAAAATTTTCAATATTTTTCCTATATGTTTTTATATGGGGGAAATTTTCACCCATCTTTTGGGAGATCATCACAGAAAATCTAGCGATTTGATTGTTTTGAAACTTTAAGGATCTTTTCCTATTACTATCAGGACCTTACATGTAATTTTTCAGCCAAATCGGTAAAAAATATGAATTTCTAAAAATCATCAACTGATTTGTTGAAAATTTTCAATATTTTTCCTATATGTTTTTATATGGGGGAAATTTTCAACCAACTTTGGGGGATCATCACGGAAAATCCACCGATTGGATTATTTTGAAACTTTACCAATCTTTTCTTATATCTATCAAGAGCTGACATGTAAATTTTCAGAGCAATCGATATAAAACTTGAATTTCTAAAAATCATCAACTGATTTTATTGAAAATTTTCAATATTTTTCCTATATGTTTTTATATGGGGGAAATTTTCACCCTTCTTTTGGGGGATCATCACAGAAAATCCAGCGATTTGATTGTTTTGAAACTTTACCAATCTTTTCTTATATCTATCGAGAGCTAAGATGTAAATTTTCAGCCCAATCCGTATAAAACTTGAATTTCTAAAAATCATCAACTGATTTTATTGAAAATTTTCAATATTTTTCCTATATGTTTTTATATGGGGGAAATTTTCACCCATCTTTCAGGGATCATCACGGAAAATCTAGCGATTTGATTATTTTGAAACTTTACGGATCTTTTCTTATGTCAATCAAGAGCTGATATGTAAATTTTCAGCCCAATCTGTTGAAAACTTGAATTTCTAAAAATCATCAACTGATTTGTTGAAAATTTTCAATATTTTTCCTATATGTTTTTATATGGGGGAAATTTTCAACCAACTTTGGGGGATCATCACGGAAAATCCACCGATTGGATTATTTTGAAACTTTACCAATCTTTTCTTATATCTATCAAGAGCTGACATGTAAATTTTCAGAGCAATCGATATAAAACTTGAATTTCTAAAAATCATCAACTGATTTTATTGAAAATTTTCAATATTTTTCCTATATGTTTTTATATGGGGGAAATTTTCACCCTTCTTTTGGGGGATCATCACAGAAAATCCAGCGATTTGATTGTTTTGAAACTTTACCAATCTTTTCTTATATCTATCGAGAGCTAAGATGTAAATTTTCAGCCCAATCCGTATAAAACTTGAATTTCTAAAAATCATCAACTGATTTTATTGAAAATTTTCAATATTTTTAAAATATGTTTTTATAAGGGGGAAATTTTCACCCAATCTTTCAGGGATCATCACAGAAAATCCAGCGATTTGATTGTTTTGAAACTTTACCAATCTTTTCTTATATCTATCAAGAGCTGGCATGTAAATTTTCAGCCCAATCCGTATAAAACTTGAATTTCTAAAAATCATCAACTGATTTTATTGAAAATTTTCAATATTTTTCCTATATGTTTTTATATGGGGGAAATTTTCACCCATCTTTTGGGAGATCATCACAGAAAATCCATTGATTGGATTATTTTGAAACTTTAAGGATCTTTTCGTATTACTATCAGGACTTTACACGTAAATTTTCAGCCCAATCCGTATAAAACTTGAATTTCTAAAAATCATCAACTGATTTTATTGAAAATTTTCAATATTTTTCCTATATGTTTTTATATGGGGGAAATTTTCACCCAATCTTTCAGGGATCATCACGGAAAATCTAGCGATTTGATTGTTTTGAAACTTTACCAATCTTTTTTTATATCTATCAAGAGCTGGCATGTAAATTTTCAGCCCAATCCGTATAAAACTTGAATTTCTAAAAATCATCAACTGATTTTATTGAAAATTTTCAATATTTTTCCTATATGTTTTTATATGGGGGAAATTTTCAACCAACTTTGGGGGATCATCACGGAAAATCCACCGATTGGATTATTTTGAAACTTTACCAATCTTTTCTTATATCTATCAAGAGCTGACATGTAAATTTTCAGAGCAATCGATATAAAACTTGAATTTCTAAAAATCATCAACTGATTTTATTGAAAATTTTCAATATTTTTCCTATATGTTTTTATATGGGGGAAATTTTCACCCTTCTTTTGGGGGATCATCACAGAAAATCCAGCGATTTGATTGTTTTGAAACTTTACCAATCTTTTCTTATATCTATCGAGAGCTAAGATGTAAATTTTCAGCCCAATCCGTATAAAACTTGAATTTCTAAAAATCATCAACTGATTTTATTGAAAATTTTCAATATTTTTCCAATATGTTTTTATAAGGGGGAAATTTTCACCCAATCTTTCAGGGATCATCACAGAAAATCCAGCGATTTGATTGTTTTGAAACTTTACCAATCTTTTCTTATATCTATCAAGAGCTGGCATGTAAATTTTCAGCCCAATCCGTATAAAACTTGAATTTCTAAAAATCATCAACTGATTTTATTGAAAATTTTCAATATTTTTCCTATATGTTTTTATATGGGGGAAATTTTCACCCATCTTTTGGGAGATCATCACAGAAAATCCATTGATTGGATTATTTTGAAACTTTAAGGATCTTTTCGTATTACTATCAGGACTTTACACGTAAATTTTCAGCCCAATCCGTATAAAACTTGAATTTCTAAAAATCATCAACTGATTTTATTGAAAATTTTCAATATTTTTCCAATATGTTTTTATAAGGGGGAAATTTTCAACCAATCTTTCAGGGATCATCACAGAAAATCCACCGATTTGATTGTTTTGAAACTTTACCAATCTTTTCTTATATCTATCAAGAGCTGGCATGTAAATTTTCAGCCCAATCCGTATAAAACTTGAATTTCTAAAAATCATCAACTGATTTTATTGAAAATTTTCAATATTTTTCCTATATGTTTTTATATGGGGGAAATTTTCACCCATCTTTTGGGAGATCATCACAGAAAATCCATTGATTGGATTATTTTGAAACTTTAAGGATCTTTTCGTATTACTATCAGGACTTTACACGTAAATTTTCAGCCCAATCCGTATAAAACTTGAATTTCTAAAAATCATCAACTGATTTTATTGAAAATTTTCAATATTTTTCCAATATGTTTTTATAAGGGGGAAATTTTCACCCAATCTTTCAGGGATCATCACAGAAAATCCAGCGATTTGATTGTTTTGAAACTTTACCAATCTTTTCTTATATCTATCAAGAGCTGGCATGTAAATTTTCAGCCCAATCCGTATAAAACTTGAATTTCTAAAAATCATCAACTGATTTTATTGAAAATTTTCAATATTTTTCCTATATGTTTTTATATGGGGGAAATTTTCACCCATCTTTTGGGAGATCATCACAGAAAATCTAGCGATTTGATTGTTTTGAAACTTTACCAATCTTTTCCTTGACATGCAAATTTTCAGCCCAATCCGTAAAACCGTTGAATTTCTAAAAATCATCAACTGAATTATTGCAAAAATATTGATATTTTTTCCATTTAAAGTATTTTTATATGAAAAAACTACTGTTTTTTCAGGGATCATATATCACTGATTTGAATCTAATCGATTTTTATACCTCATATTCTTAATCCCCCCCCGATCCCCTTTATCCCCCCATCCCCCCATCTCCCCCATCCCCCCATCCCTTCTTTCAACAAAAAAAAAATCTAATTTTTTCTTTTCATTTCTTTCCATATCATTAAAAAATTTCCGTTTTATATATAACATTATTATTTTTAATTTAAAAAAAAAATAAAAAAAATAAATCACCTCACCTCCAACCACCAACCACCCTCAATATAATAATAATAATAATAATATTTTATTATTTTTATATATACACAATATATTATATTCGTCAATTTCATAAAAATGCAATCGTGCGTTTTTTTTTTTTTTTCTTTTTTCTTACCCTTATAAAATATAATATAAAATAAAAGAAATTAAACAAAAACAACAACCCTCACACCAAAGCGTTACCAAAGTAAAAAAAAAAAACCCAATAATAAGAACAACAACAAAACGGAAAAAAAAACAACCCCGAAAAAAATGATTTTATTTTTTATTATTCAAATAATGAGTTTATTTTTTTTCTGTTTTAAAAATACAAAAAAAAAATAAGGAAAGAATTCCTTGAAATATGGATATTAAAAGTATTTGGGAAAACGAAAAATTTGTATATTAATGAGAGGCAAACGATGACGACGTGATGATGATGACGATGATGTGATGATTCTGATGATGAATATATTGGAAAATATTCAATATATATATATATATAAAAATAGAAAAGAAAAAAACCCCCAAAATGGATTTGCGGAAAGGAAAACCGATTTTTATAGATGGATTTTCTTTTACTTCTGTTATTTTTGTTTTTTTTTATTAATGATTTGAAATGGATTTTATTTGTTTTCCGATTGGGGTTGTTTATTTATATTTTATTTCTTCATTCAATAAGAAATAAATCATTTGCATATTCACAAAAAAAAAAAAAAGATAAAAGAAAATATACAAATGAAATGAAATGAAAATGTTTATGTGTAATAAATACTCTATTATTTTTTGTATATCAAAAGATTTTATTTTTTACACACTTTATGGAATGTCTTGGAATGTCTGTGCAGGTAAAAATTCTCATTTGCCAAAATGCCTTAACAGGAAAAAAAAAGACGCTAAAAATAAAAACAATTTCAATTAATTTCAAGCATTCTAAATCAAATGATTATATATTATTTTATTATGTGCACATAGAAGAAGAGATAAGAAAAATTTTAAATTCAATTTTTTTTTTTTTTTAGTTATTTATTTATTTATTTATTTATTTTAATTTATAAAATGTTTTATATTTTCTCGCGTAACGCATATATGTTAAAAGACAAAAAATCCTCAATCGATTATTTTTATTTATTTATTTTTGCTCAAATAAACATTTCAATAAATAAATTAACCAACAAAAATAAATTAAATTATAAATCTAAATCTAAATCAAATTGAAATGTTGCGTCTTTGTCATCGTCGTCGTCGTCATTTTTGTCGTTTTTGTCCGCGTCTTTGTCGTCGTCATTGTCATTTTTTGATGGTGTTCAAGGGAGCAAGAAAATCTCTAAAAATCCATAATATTTTAAATTTAAATTGATTTTATGTTTATATTTACAATATTATGTGATATATTAAATGTGTATATTGAAATGATGAAAAAAACGAACGTATTTTAAATAATAATAATAATAATAATAATGAAAGCTATTCTTTGTTTATTTTTATTTTGTGTTATCATTACACAAAATTATTGAGAAAATAAAATATAATATTAATTTATATACAAAAAAAACTAATTGAATGAATGATGTAATGGAATAAGTTGAAGACGAAGAAGAAGACGACGAAGAAGAAAACGAAGAAGACGAAAAGGAATAATAAATATAAATGAATTATTATTATTATTATTAATAAGTATTATATTATTTGTATGATAACAAAATTAACGTTTTTATTTTTTCCCTTTTATTTACTGTATATGTATATTGTATATAATAATTTTATGGTTTATTTTTTTTTTATGTTTTTGTGTATTTAATATACAAATTTTTGGAATGTTTTTTATTTTTTTGGTATTTTTTGTGTGTTTTTAATGCGCGTATGTTTTTTTTTATTTTTTTAATAAATTGATCAATTGTTCTGATGTGAGTTGTGAGTTTTTTTTTTTTTTTTTTATTATTCATTTTATCGATAAATCATTTATTTATTTATTTAAATATATTATACATCGTCGTCAATTAGCCAGCCCATGACGACGAAGACGACGACGACGACGACGGCGATGATGATTGCGACGATAATAACTCATTTTTTATAATATTTTTTTGGTTCTAGTCAAATAATATAATTAAAGTAAATATACATAAAATACATAAATACAATTAATTTATTTATAAATTCTTTGTTGCGGGAATGAAAGAATATTAAAAAAAAATAAAAATGATTTAATTATTTGGTAAGAAAGATCTCACAGCGCAGAGAATTTTTCTGAATGGAAATACAATTGAATTCCTATAAGAACATTAAATTACCTTTCCAACGCAGGTATAATCATCCCAATCCATTAACTGGTTCGGAAGTTATGATAATTTTCAATCAACCCTTAATTTTCCGAATAATTTTCATATAGAACAAATCAGATTTTTTAAGCCTGTTTTAAACCATCCAGAACTCTAAAAATTCCAATGAAACCAATAAAAGTAATTTGAGGTAACTTAAGCTAATTTTTAATGATCTTTAAGAATTCGGTATAAAATATAAGGGTTGTTGTGGGAATTCTATGAGTAATGATGATTTTTCCGAAATAATAGCATTTTTCTATTAGATTTTCTTTGGAATCCCTATTGATTGATATTTTTTCCTTAAATAGCATTAAATTACCTTTCCAACGCATGTCTAATCTTGAAAATCCATTAACTGGTTCGGAAGTTATGATAATTTAATGCAACCCTTAATTTTCCGAATAATTTTCCTATAGAAAAAATCGGATTTTTTAAGCCTTTTTTAAACTGGCCAGAACTCGAAAAATGTCCATGAAACCAATAAAAGTGTTGTAAGCAAACTTAAGTTAATTTTTAATGAACTTTAAGAATCTGGTATAAAATATAGGGGTTGTTGTGGAAATTCTATGAGTAATGATGATTTTTCTGAAATAATTGCATTTTTCTATTAGATTTTCTTTCGAAATCCTATCGAATGATATTTTTTCCTTAAAGAGCATTAAATTACCTTTCCAACGCAGGTCTAAACTTAAAAATCCATTAATTGGTTCGGAAGTTATGATAATTTAACGCAACCCCTAATTTTCCATTTAATTTTCCTATAGAAAAAGTCAGATTTTTTAAGGGGTTTTTAAACCGGCCAGAACTCGAAAAATTCCCATGAAACCAATAAAAGTAATTTGAGAAAACTTAAGTTAATTTTTAATGATCTTTAAGAATTCGGTATAAAATATAGGGGTTGTGGTGGAAATTCTATGAGTAATGATGATTTTTCTGAAATAATTGCATTTTTCTATTAGATTTTTTTTCGAAATCCTATCGAATGATATTTTTTCCTTAAAGAGCATTAAATTACCTTTCCAACGCATGTCTAAACATCCGAATCCTTCAACTGGTTCGGAAGTTATGATAATTTAATGCAACCCCTAATTTTCCGAATAATTTTCCTATGGAAAAAATCGGATTTTTTAAGGTGTTTTTAAACCGGCCAGAACTCGAAAAATTCCCATGAAACCAATAAAAGTGTTGTGAGCAAACTTAAGCTAATTTTTAATGATCTTTAAGAATCTGGTATAAAATATAGGGGTTGTGATGGAAATTCTATGATTAATGATGATTTTTCTGAAATAATTGCAGTTTTCCATTAGATTTTCCTTGGCAACCCTATCGAATGATATTTTTTCCTTAAAGAGCATTAAATTACCTTTCCAACGCCGGTCGAATCATCTCAATCCATTATCTGGTTCGGAAGTTATGATAATTTAACGCAACCCCTAATTTTCCATTGAATTTTCCTATGGAAAAAATCAGATTTTTAAGGTGTTTTTAAACCGGCCAGAACTCGAAAAATTCCTATGAAACCAATAAAAGTGTTGTGAGCAAACTTAATCTAATTTTTAATGATCTTTACGATTGTGCTATAAAATATAGGGGTTGTGATGGAAATTCTATGAATAATCATGATTTTTCTGAAATAATTGCAATTTTCCCGTAGATTTTCTTTGGCAACCCTATCGAATGATATTTTTTCCTAAAAGCCCAATTAATTACCTTTCCAACGCAGGTCTAATCATCTCAATCCATTAACTACTTCGGATTTTATAATAATCTTAACAACCCCCTAATTTCTGTTAAATGTAATATTGAATATATTGTCTGCGCTATATCGAAAAAACATTAATTTCTCGATTAATCTCAAATAATGTTAATGAAACACTATAAAAAAAACTTTCTCTTAAGCATTTATGCCATAAATGCCAAAAATGTTCATCTCATATCATCTCATATCACCATAAACCTTACCACGTTGATCATCCCCAAATCGATTTATTATAATTAAAAAAAAAAAAAAAAAACTGTATATATGAAATTAAAATTACCATTATGTTATATGGAAAAAAAAAAAAATTGATTAAAAAAAAAAATGTAAATAAATCCCCTAATAGAAATACAACAGAGAAAAAAACTCTGTTCACCCTTAAATTTCACCCAGCCAAAAAAAAAAACCCATTAAAGAAAACAAAAAAAAAAAAACATAAAAAAAACAAACGACAATCCATAAAAATTCATTCATTCAAAGTTTAGCATAGAGAGCTAAAAATAAAAAAATAAATAATCCCTTAAAATAATAGGGAACAGAAATAAAAGAAATTAAAAAACATTAATCATTTATTAGAAAACATTTGCGCGCTGAAGGGGTGGGGGGTTTTTTTTGTTAATTTATTGATAAATTTTAACTATTTTTTATTATCCTTTACAGGATCTATATAAGAGAGAGAGACAGAAAACTGCAAATTGTTTTTAATTTTTTATCATCATCCGCGGCAGCAGCTTCATTCATATTACTGAGAGAGAGGGGGGTAAGTAAAAAAAAAAATAAAAAAATAGGACTATTTTTAATATAAAACCCATTAATTTTTTTTTGTCCATTATTATCAATATATCGATTTTATTTTTTTGGCTGATTTTCTTGCTGACTGCAAATACAACAAACATATAAAAAAAATTATATGTCCCTTTATATAGAGGGATTATGATTTATAGGGTTTTGTTTTATGTCTATTCACATCATTATTCACAATTTTTGCGAATCTATTTTTTGTTTTTTATAGTTTTGTGTTTTAGGTTCACCAAAAAGAAAAAAAAAATAAAAATAGTATTCCAAAGACCCTTCGTTATTTTATTTTTTGTGTATTCAATCCCTTTATGATATATTTGAAAAAAAAACACGCAAAATATTAAATTAAAAATATATGTATATATAAATAAGAAAACACAAAACAAACGAAACATTGCCGCCTTCCGTTTATCACAACATATATATCAAATATCTGAATATATATATCAATAAATGAAACAAATAGAAAAAAAAAACCCTTTTGTGAAAAAGAAAATCAAATAAAATACCAAAAAAAAGGATACATACAAAAAAAAAAAACAAATCAAACAAAAGGATTTTTAATTTGTTTAAATTAAAATCAAGGAATTTTTTTAATTAGAAAACATTTCTCAAATAGATTTATTTATTTTTCTACAAAATTGAAAATTCCATCACACACATTTTTTTTTTTTGCATTTTTGCTTTTAATTTCATACTTATTTCAAACGAATCAAGCGTAAAGATTTAAAAAGAAACAGAATTTTAATATACGAGAGATGTATGAGATGTGAAAATCAAAATAAAAAAATAAGAAAAGGGTTGTAACAAAATGTTAAAAATGTTTAACTCTTTTCTTGGGCCAATAAATTGAAGTTTTCTATGAGATTTCTTTTGGATACGCTATCGAATGATATTTTTTCCTAAAAGGGCATTAAATTACCTTTCCAACGCAGTTATAAATATCATGATCAGTTAACTGGTCCGAAAGTTATGATAATTTTAATCAACCCCTAAATTTTCATATATTTTCATATGAAGAAAATCAAATTTTTTAAGTCTTTTTTAAACCGGCCCGAACTCGAAAAATTCGCATGAAATGAATAAAAGTGTTGTGAGCAAACTTAAGCTAATTTTTAATCTACTTTACGAATCTGCTATAAAATATAGGGGTTGTTGTGGAAATTCTATGAGTAATGATGATTTTTCTGAAATAATTGCATTTTTCTATTAGATTTTCTTTGGAATCCCTATCGAATGATATTTTTTCCTTAAAAAGCATTAAATTACCTTCCCAACGCAGGTCTAAACATCCCAATCCCTCAACTGGTTCGGAAGTTATGATAATTTAAATCAACCCCTATTTTTTCCGAATAATTTTCCTATGGAAAAAATCAGATTTTTAAAGGTTTTTTTAAACTGGCCAGAACTCGAAAAATTCCCATGAAACCAACAAAAGTGTTGTGAGTAAACTTAAGCTAATTTTTAATGAACTTTAAAAATTCGTTATAAAATATAGGGGTTGTGATGGAAATTCCATGAGTAATGCTGATTTTTCTGAAATAATTGCATTTTTCTATAAGATTTTCTTTGGCAACCCTATCGAATCATATTTTTTCCTTAAAGAGCATTAAATTACCTTTCCAACGCAGGTCTAAACATCCCAATCCCTCAACTGGTTCGAAAGTTATGATAATTTAAATCAACCCCTAATTCTACCAATAATTTTCCTATAGAAAAAATCAAATTTTTTAAGTAAGTTTTTTTTAAACTGGAGACTGGTGGAGTTGGGGGTTTTGCTTTCATATTCATTTTCAATTAAATTTTATTCCATTTTCGTATAATAAAATTCCTTCTAAAAGAAATTTCAACAACAACAACAACAACAACAAGAAAGAAAGTAGAATATAAATTAAAATATATATAAAATTTCTACACGTTCATTTCGTATCGTATTCTTTTTTTTTTTTTGCAGATCAATGAACAAAATTAACAAAATGAAATGAAATATCAAAAAATATAACTATATATAAATAATATAATAAAATATATTGGAAAAAATCAACCCTTTTTTTTTTTGCTGCTGCTGGTTCAATTTCCATTTCTATTTGATTTGTTTTTTTTTTTTTTCAATATATTCATTATTATTAGTTTTGTACTGTTTTGCTTTTCTTTTATTTTATATATTATTTAGTTATTTTGTTATTTATGCAGTTGTTGTTGTTGTTGTTGTTGTTATTATTATTATCCTTTTACATTTCTTTTTTGCGTTTCGTTTTATTGTGTGAGTTTTTGGGTTCTTATATAAAACGAGAACGAGGTTCAAATATCCTTTTAGTTTTTTTTTAGCACAATATAAATCATCAACTTTTATCAATATATGATTAAGAATAAAAATGCATATATTACCCTTGTTGTTGTTGTTATTGTTGTAAATTGTAATATATCCTTTTTTTTGCCGATATATACATATAATACATAAAATCGAAGGAATTTTATTTATATTTATTAAGCAACCCCTTTTTTTGTTTTTTTAATTTTATATATATATAAAGTTTTATTTATATTACAAATAAATTTTTTCGTTTCTTTTTTGTTTTGAATTGTATTTTATTTTTTTTATAAATACATTTCAATATCTCTCTCGTTACTTTTGGGTTTATTTGGTTTGTTTGATTGTACCCCATAAAATTTGTACAATTTTTCTTGTATGGGATATGTTTCATTTCATATTGATATAATACAACACACACACAATTCAAAGCAATTGAAAGTATTACATATTTTCAAAGGAAAAAAAAAACATCGATATATTATATATATCAAAAACAATAATAAATGTATATTGAAGGAAATTAATAATATAGAAGAAAAAGAAGAACTAGCGACGACGACGACGACGATGAGGATAGCGGATGATGATGATGATGATGATATTGATATTGATATCGATGAATATACAAAAAAAAAAAAAGGATATTTTACATACATAAAACATTCGCATATATATATATATAGAGGAATCACGCGGGATCCGTTTTATTATTATTTTGTTCCATATCGCATATATAAAAATATTACATCGGTTTAATTTTATGCAATATTTTTTGTAACATATATTGATAGAAATTTAAATAAAAATATTTATATGTTCAAAGAAGAAAATAGATGATGAAGAAGAAAAGAAGATTTGTTTTTCTTTTGTGCGGCTAACGAACTGATGATAATTTTCATCTGTTTTTTTTTTTTTTTGGGGGGGGTGACGGCGGAAGCTTCAATGTTTTTTTTTTTTT
The DNA here is from genome assembly GCA_958336335.1 of Dilophus febrilis. Taxonomy (NCBI): domain Eukaryota; kingdom Metazoa; phylum Arthropoda; class Insecta; order Diptera; family Bibionidae; genus Dilophus; species Dilophus febrilis. The sequence continues at coordinate 29,794,537 of OY284473.1, read as the reverse complement.
TTTGATTTTTGGTATTTGGCAAGATGATGATGATTTTATTTTATTTTCAATACGATTGTAATTAATATAATATTGTAAAAAAAAAAAAAAATAAAATAAAATAAAATAAAATAAATAAATAAATTCCCTCAGGAATATAATTCTTTTTTAGTTCGTTAATTTTAGTTGTTTTGTTATTATTATTATTATTATTATTATTATATAGAGAATTTTTGTTTTTTAGGGGTGAATATTTTTATCTATACATCGTTTTATTTATATTTATGCGGATATATACATCGCCGTGGTGGTAATATTAGGCAAAGCAGCAAAAAAAAAAAAAAAAAAAAAAAAATTGCATTTATTTACATATGAATTATTTATTTTTCTATACTCGCATAGTCTGGGTTCATGGTTTGGTTTGTTTGTCTGTCTATTGTTGGAAGAAATCCAGTAAAATGATATTGCATTTTTTCTATTTGGTTTTGTTTTTTTTGTTTCAGTTTTTCATTATGTTTAAGTTTTAAGTTTAAGTTTTTTTCATAAGTTTTCAATGGATTGAGCTGAAAATTCGATCACACACATTTTTTTTGCTATTAATTTCATTCTTATTTCAAACAAACATTTTTTTCCTAAAAGAGTATTGAAATACCTTTCCAACGCAGGTCTAAACATCCCAATCCCGCAACTGGTTCGGAAGTTATGATAATTTTCAATCAACCCTTAATTTTACCAATCATTTTCCTATAGAAAAAATCGGATTTTTTAAGCCTTTTTTAAACTGGCCAGAACTCGAAAAATGTCCATGAAACCATTAAAAGTGATTTGAGGAAACTTAAGCTAATTTTTAATGAACTTTAAGAATTTGCTATAAAATATAGGGGTTGTGGTGGAAATTCTATGAGTAATGATGATTTTTCTGAAATAATTGCATTTTTCTATTATATTTTCTTTGGAAACCCTATCGAATGATATTTTTTCCTTAAAGAGCATTAAATTACCTTTCCAACGCAGGTCTAATCTTGAAAATCCCTCAACTGGTTCGGTAGTTATGATAATTTCATTCAACCCCTAATTTTCCGAATAATTTTCCTATAGAAAAAATCCGATTTTTCAAGTCTTTTTTAAACTGTCCAGAACTCGAAGAATTCCCATAAAACCAATAAAAGTGATTTGAGGAAACTTAAGCTAATTTTTAATGATCTTTAAGAATCTGCTATAAAATATAGGGGTTGTGGTGGATGTTCTATGAGTAATGATGATTTTTCTGAAATAATTGCATTTTTCTAATAGAATTTCTTTGGAATCACTATCAAATGATATTTTTTCCTTAAAGAGCATTAAATTACCTTTCCAACGCAGGTCTAATCTTGAAAATCCCTCAACTGGTTCGGTAGTTATGATAATTTCATTCAACCCCTAATTTTCCATGAATTTTCCTATAGAAAAAATCCGATTATTCAAGTCTTTTTTAAACTGTCCAGAACTCGAAAAATTCCCATTAAACCAATAAAAGTGATTTGAGGAAACTTAAGCTAATTTTTAATGATCTTTAAGAATCTGCTATAAAATATAGGGGTTGTGGTGGATGTTCTATGAGTAATGATGATTTTTCTGAAATAATTGCATTTTTCTAATAGATTTTCTTTGGAATCACTATCGAATGATATTTTTTCCTTAAAGTACATTTAATTACCTTTCCAACGACGGTCTAATTTTAAAAATCCATTAACTGGTTCGGAAGTTATGATAATTTCATTCAACCCCTAATTTTCCATGAATTTTCCTATAGAAAAAATCCGATTATTCAAGTCTTTTTTAAACTGTCCAGAACTCGAAAAATTCCCATGAAACCAATAAAAGTGATTTGAGGAAACTTAAGCTAATTTTTAATGATCTTTAAGAATCTGCTATAAAATATAGGGGTTGTGGTGGATGTTCTATGAGTAATGATGATTTTTCTGAAATAATTGCATTTTTCTAATAGATTTTCTTTGGAATCACTATCGAATGATATTTTTTCCTTAAAGTACATTTAATTACCTTTCCAACGACGGTCTAATTTTAAAAATCCATTAACTGGTTCGGAAGTTATGATAATTTCATTCTACCCCTAATTTTCCATTAATTTTCCTATAGAAAAAATCAGATTTTTTTAAGGTTTTTTTAAACCGGCCAGAACTCGAAAAATTCCCATGAAACCAATAAAAGTGATTTGAGAAAACTTAAGCTAATTTTTAATGATCTTTAAGAATCTGCTATAAAATATAGGGGTTGTGGTGGAAATTCTATGAGTAATGTTGATTTTTCTGAAATAATTGCATTTTTCTATTAGATTTTCTTTGGAAACTCTATCAAATGATATTTTTTCTTTAAAGAGCATTAAATTACCTTTCCAACGCAGGTCTAATCTTGAAAATCCCTCAACTGGTTCGGTAGTTATGATAATTTCATTCTACCCCTAATTTTCCATTAATTTTCCTATAGAAAAAATCAGATTTTTTAAGGTTTTTTTAAACCGGCCAGAACTCGAAAAATTCCCATGAAACCAATAAAAGTGATTTGAGAAAACTTAAGCTAATTTTTAATGATCTTTAAGAATCTGCTATAAAATATAGGGGTTGTGGTGGATGTTCTATGAGTAATGATGATTTTTCTGAAATAATTGCATTTTTCTAATAGAATTTCTTTGGAATCACTATCGAATGATATTTTTTCCTTAAAGAGCATTAAATTACCTTTCCAACGACGGTCTAATTTTAAAAATCCATTAACTGGTTCGGAAGTTATGATAATTTCATTCTACCCCTAATTTTCCATTAATTTTCCTATAGAAAAAATCAGATTTTTTAAGGTTTTTTTAAACCGGCCAGAACTCGAAAAATTCCCATGAAACCAATAAAAGTGATTTGAGAAAACTTAAGCTAATTTTTAATGATCTTTAAGAATCTGCTATAAAATATAGGGGTTGTGGTGGAAATTCTATGAGTAATGTTGATTTTTCTGAAATAATTGCCATTTTTCATATAATTTTCTTTTGAAACCCTATCAAATGGTATTTTTTCCTTAAAGCCCATTTAAATACCTTTCCAACGCAGGTCTAAACTCAAAAATCCATTAACTGGTTCGGAAGTTATGAAAATTTAAATCAACCCTTAATTTTTCCATTAATTTTCCTATAGAAAAAATCAGATTTTTTAATGGCTTTCCCCATTATCGCTCCTCAAAAGTCAATCACCCTGGAAATTTTCATTACCACATTTCAAAAACTCTATTTATATTTTAAACATAGATTAATTTCAATAACAGATGGATTAATTATTAATTTTTATAAAACCTGTCCTGTTCGTTGTCCGCGTGAATTTACACACACAAAAAACTCATAAAAAAAAAAATAAAATAAATAATAACACCTAAAAGATCTCGACCTCAAAAAAATGATTGAATATTGAAGAAAACAATACAAAATCTCTGAATAATACAAACTTGAAAAATAAAAAATACTTAATTAAAAAGTATTGAACCACCAAACGCATCATCATACATATATTACAATATTTGAATTGAGAAACTTTGATTTTATTTATTCATTTTTATTTAATTTTGTATTTTTTTTTTTTTTTTTTTTGTTATTATTTTGAATAACATCAAAAATAACTCTTTTTTATTTTATTTTGTATTTAAATCCAAATGTGTAATGTAAAGTAAAAAAAAAAAAAAATGAAATGAAATGAAAAAATGATTAACAATTTTTTGAGGTGTGTTACCATTCATTTAGTTTTTTTTTTTTTTTTTTTATGGAATTGTTTATTGAATAGCAACAAAATAAATGTGTGTGTGTGTGTATATGGCTATAGAGAAGAGTTTTTTTTTAATTCTTTTTTTACTGTCTGTATTTTCTTTATTTAATTTTTACTTATTATAATATATATATTTTTCTATATATACTTTGTCTTCCTCGTCGTCTTCGTCTTCGTCTTCGTCGTCATCGTCGTCTTTCTTGGTTACAATTCGATTTTTTTTTTATGTATATGGAAATTTTTTGATTATTAAGAATTTATTTTTTTTTATCTATATATATATATATATTTTTATATATTATTAATTATTCTCATATTGATCAAAAAAAAAAAACACACAACTTCATAAAACACAATAAAAATGTTTTTTTTTTTTTTTTTTCTTGATATACAAATAATAATAATAAAATAATCAAAAGAAGTTCAATATATAATAATAATAATAATAATAATAAAGTGAGTTGAGTTGAGTTGAGTTGAACTGAACTGAACAAAAAACGAACCAGAAAATAAAGAAGAAGACGATGAAGAAGACGACGACGACGACGACGACGTTAAAGAAGAAAAATATTGAATTGAATTGAAATAAAATAAAATAAAAAAAAAATAAAATCAAATAAATAAATATAACGACCTCATAAAGGCATTCAATTAAAATAAAATAAAATAAAATAAAAAAAAATATGTAAATTTTTCTGTAAATTATGACACGATTTATTAGAAAGGTTTTTTTTTTTCTTTTTTTTGATTATTCATCATTTATTTATTTTTTTTTTTTTGTATTTTTAATTTTGTTTTGTTTGTTCGATATATTTTTATTTAGAATAGTTAATTCATCGTCGCTATATCAATTCAATTCTAAATTCTCTATCGACATCCAATTAATTTTTTTTTTTTCAAATATACAAAATAAGGAGCGTGTTAGTCAGCAGCCCGTCCGAATTTTGTCTGTATTTTAAGGAAAGGTTCATATTCAGAATTGTTTATATCTTTAGCATATAAATTACTTAATTATTGAGATTTTTAGACTTTTTAATTGTGATTGTAAAAGATAAACGAGAAAAATTGTTTTCCGTGAAAATTGTGTTTTTGAATAAAAAAAAAAAAAAAAAACACAAAATTCAATGAATTTGTTAAATGATTTTTTAAAAATTGAGTTTTTAAGGAAATAGGCTGAAAATTTCCACTTCTTCTCCGGATAGTAATGGGAAAAGATTGTAAAAATTTCAAAATAATCCAATCGCTGGATTTTCCGTCAGGATCCTACAAAAATTGGTAATATTTTCCCAATATAAAAATCTCTTTGAAAAATATTATGGGAATTTTCAACAAATCAATTGATGATTTTTTAAAATTCAAGTAATTTACCGATTGGATTGAAAATTGGCATGTAACCTCTTGATTGTCATACGAATAGATTGTAAAAGTTTCAAAATAATCAAATCGCTGGATTTTCCGTAATGATCCCACAAAAATTTCTAATATTTTCCCAATATAAAAATCTCTTTGAAAAATATTATGGGAATTTTCAACAAATCAATTGATGATTTTTTAAAATTCAAGTAATTTACCAATTGGTTTGGAAATTGGCATGTAAGCTCTTGATTGTCATACGAATAGATTGTCAAAGTTTCAAAATAATCAAATCGCTGGATTTCCCAGAAATGATTTCCCTCCATTTACATTTCAAATAAGTTTTTTCCTTTGGAAAAATTTCATATTCAAATTTATACAATTATTTTTTTTGTACAAAGACAACGCGAACAACGACAATGACAACGATGATTTAAATTGAAAAAATATATCTTTACCAAAAATATATCTATATGGCTGACTGTCTGACTGTCACATCAAAAACAAATCTTTTAAAATAACCAAAAAAAAAATAAAAAAAATACCTTCACTTTTATAATAATAATAATAATAATAATAATATAATTTGCAACAAAACCAAAAAAAAAAAAATTATTACCCTCAACAACATCACGAAAATAAAACTAAAACAAAACAATGTGTATTTATTTAGAAGATGCATACGGAATATATGCACAACAACAAGTCGCGATTATTTTATTTTGTGCCGGGGATTCGATAAATTGTATTTATTTTTTGCATAAATCGCGTAAAAAATATTTGAATAACAAAAAAAAACGATCGAACGACGACCGCAAAAATATGAAGCAGCAGAATATATAAAGACAAAATAATCCAATATTTTTTTTTTTTTTTTTTAATAAGTTTACTATAAAAACTATAATAATAAGAAAAAAAAGACGTGATGCAGACAAATCTTATATTTTATTATTGTTTTTTTTTTTTGTTGCATTTATTTGGAAAAATTTTTTTTTACACAAAAAATCACAAAATGCAACAAAATCTGCATATTATATGGATAGGGAACAAAAAAAAAAAAAACACAATGTATAATATAAAATAAAATACCCATAAGATATATATTTATTAATAATATATTAAGGAGAAGTAGATGAAGAAGAAGAAGAAGAAGAAGAAAAAGGCAACAAAATTTATTTATATTTTAATTATAACAGAAAGCAAAGCAAAGCAAAGCAAAGCACAGGATAAAAAAAAGAAAAACGCAAGAGGTACGCGAAAACATAATAAGATGCAGATGAAGACGAAAACGAAGATGAATATGAATAAATATAAAAGTATATAAGAAACAAACAAAACAAAACAAAACAAAAAATACTAAAATACTACACAATTTTCAATTGATTTATATTCGAATTTAATATTTATATTATATATTTAAAAAAAAAAAAAAAAAATCTTTATTTAAGCTGCATTTTTTTTTTCATCTACTTCTTCTTATTCAACTTCTTCTTCATCTTTTTCCACTTATTCTTATATATTTTCTTCTTCATCTTCTCTTATTATTATTATTATTATTGTTTGTTGCGGGTTAAACTTTAGTTTTTTTTTTTTTTGTATTGTTATATTTTGTTTGGATTATTATGGATTTTTATTTTTAATGCAAAAAAAATAAAAATAAATATAATTACAAGAAAATTATCGCTTTTTTTTTTTTTTGTTTTAATGGTACGATGGTATAATCACCCACACCCACACATAAACACACACAAACATACTTAAAACACTTAACAATTGAAATTCCTAAATGCATTATTACTTGAGGAATTTTATTTTTTGTTAATGGGTTATCGAAATTTAGTGCTAGAAAATCTGTATGGTATTGAAAATGAAATTTATTATTTTTTGCATAGACTTTTATCAGTGTTTTTAAGGGATCATAACACAAATTCCATTTAAAGGATATTTTTGAAACTTTACAGATCTTTTCTTATCACTATCAGGACCATGTATGTAAATTTTCAGCCAAATCCATTGAAAACTTGAATTTTAAAAAATCATCAACTGATTTATTGTAAATTCGGGATATTTTATTCAATAAGTTTTTATATGGGGAAAATTTAAACGAATTTTTGAGGCACTATCTCTCAGAATACAGTTAAAGGATTTTTTTTGAAACTTTGACAATCTTTTCCCATGACTATCAGGACCTTGTCTGTAAATTTTCAGCTCAATCGGTTGAAAACTTGAATTTTAAAAAATCATCAACTGATTTATTGTAAATTCGGGATATTTTATTCAATAAGTTTTTATATGGGGAAAATTTAAACGAATTTTTGAGGCACTATCTCTCAGAATACAGTTAAAGGATTTTTTTTGAAACTTTGACAATCTTTTCCCATGACTATCAGGACCTTGTCTGTAAATTTTCAGCCAAATCCATTGAAAACTTGAATTTTAAAAAATAATCAAGTGATTTATTGAAAAAACCGAGGAAAAATCCTTTTTAATTCAATATCGAACGAAATATCCTCTTTAAAATCCTAACAAATTCAGATCCTATCCAGGCCATTTCTTCCATCTATAATTTAACAATCGCTTTCGATTCGATCGATCGATCGATTGCATATGCAAATTATATATATTTGTCTATAAAACAATCAAACAAAAAGCAAAAATGTAAAGGTTAAAAGAATAAAAAGGTAAAAGAATAAAAAGGTAAATGAATAAAAAGGAAAACCACAAACACAATCGCACTTTTGCAAAAATTTATCGTCGTAAAATATAAATTGATAAATAAATTACCTTAAAAAAAATAAAAAAACAAAAACACGAATTTACAAATAACATCCCACACTTGTATTAAAAAAAAAAAAATTTTTTTGTTTTTTGTTTTTTTTAAAACACACCGAGACCGGCGTATATTTTTTTATATGATGCAGTTTTTTTTTTAACAATTAAATGGATACAATTTTAACATAGTTTTGATCGAAAAAAAATAAATATATATATATAAATAAAGATCAAGATGTCGTACGCCGTCGTACAAACAATCCCTTATTCATCATTTTTCTTTGGTAAAACAGTGTAATGAAAAAAATATATATTTGCTTTGATGATCGTTCCCCCAACCCAACCCAACCCAACCCAACCAAAAAAAGTCAACGCAATATATGTTTCTAAAAATTCTCGTGCAGCATCATAAGAAGAAAAAAAAAGCAAAAGAATATGAAGAAGATGAAGAAGATGAAAAAGAATCAAATCAATTGTTATAACAAGAAATTTAACAAGAAAATTAACAAGAAAATGAATATGTTCAACATAATCTTTTGAGTTTTTATATTATTATTATTATATTGTACAATAAAATTTAAATATAACATCCTTGATCCTTTATTTTTTTTTTTCTGTTTTTCTGTTTTATTTTGTTTTGTTTTACTTGGTTTGTGGTTTTACTTTCGTTTTTTTCGTTTTTTTTTTTTTTGTTCTTTCTTCATTATTTGTTTGAGATCATCATCAAACAATATATCAGAAAAAAAAAAAATAATGAAACATTTAACCTAGATCTTTTTTATTAATCCTCTTTTTTATCTTTTCAATTTGTCCTGTTCTTTCTTTCTTTCTTTCTTTATAAAAAAAAAAAAACAGGTAAATTTTCTCCAGATGCGAAAAAATCGTTTTGTTAAAGGTGATAAGGTTGGGATTGAGAGATGAGTATAGGAATAATTTTTGGTTTTTAAAACCGCAACAATAAAATGTGAATGGAAAAAAAAAAACGAAACAAAATTGAAAATTTATTTGATGAAAACGCACCGCTTAAATTTTGATCAACAACAAAAGAGTATTTATGGAAATATATGTTTAATATATATAGATATAGAAAAAAAAAAAAAAAGACACACAATAATTATAATAATAATAATAATAACTCGCGCGATGTCATATATACCATTATTATTATATATACCGTATAAAATATCTCAAACTCTTTATACATAAATAAAAAAATAAAAAAAATAATACATTAAAATAATATAATCTTTGCAGCTTCATCATCACATCTTCGTGTGTCGTGTTGGTTATTAAATATTGAGTAGTATATAAACATATATATATATATAATAAGATACAAAAAATAATAAAAAAAAAAAGAAAGGATGGAGACGACTAATTAATGGACTAAGGTGTGTTTAACAACGGTGTAGGTGATGTGACTAATTAATTATTTATCTCACACATTGCTTGCTCGTTTATTTATATAACACGCACAACAACAACAACAACAACAACAATAACAACGACAACATACACACACAGATGATGTTCATTTGAATTTACATATATTTATTATTTATTTTTTTTTTCTTTACATATACAATTCATTCATTCAAATATTACAAGCAACAACATTTTCTTCTTCTTCTTCTTCTTCTTCTTTTGCTTCTTCTTATGCTTCATCATCTTTAAATATATATATATATAAACTGATGATGAACAACCAAACGATTTAAAAAAAAAAAAAACAAAATAATAAATAAATAAAATAAGAATTAAGATTGAAAAATTAAAAATTAAAAAGGTATATAAAATCATTTCATCTCAAAAGCAAAAAAAAAAAATAGAATTTTTTTTTTAAAGAACCGCATATATTCTTATACAATATTTATAAGAACCATAAGAACCATAAGAACCCAATAAGAATTTTTTATATATCGTATAAGAATTTTATATATATCGTATAAGAATCATATATCGTAGAAGAACCAAAACCGACCAGATGAAAAATGAAAATGGAAATGGAAATGGAAGAAGAAGTAGAAAAAGAGTTAAAAACAGAATGGTTAAAGATAAGATGAAACTTGCATCACCATAAACTATATATATAAGGAACAAAACAAAACATAATAATAATAATAATAATAATAATTTATTTATTTATTTATTTATTTATTTGTTGTAGAAAATATTAAAGTAAAAAATCTACAACAACAACAACAATAAAAAAAAAATACAAAACAAAGTAAAGTAAAAAATATGTTTTAAAATAAAAAGAAAAAAAAAAGAAGAAGATTAATTTCTTGGAATTTTTTGAATTTATTCATGTAATTTTTTTTTGTTTTTTATTTTCATTTGGTTTTTTTTTTGTTTAACAAAAAATATTTTTATTTTTTCAACTTCTTTTTCTTCTTTTTCTTTTTATTTATATTTATATTTATTTTTTTTTTTAAATACTTAATTCATTAATTCAATCTTTTCCAGTCATCATTTCATTTTTTTTTTTTTTTCATTTAAATATATTGTTATTATTATTATTATTATTATTATTATTATTATTATTATTATTATTGAATATATATATTTAATAAATTTATATATGTATATATTGTTTTGTTTGTGATTTCTGTGATTAATAAATTCCCGACGCGATATCATGAAAATGAATTGATGGTAATAAATTAAATTAAAAAATCCGTACAATAGGATCAATTTTCAAGGGATCATAATGGGAATTCCATTTAAAGGATATTTTTGAAACTTTAAAGACTTTTTCTTATCAGTATCAGCAGTCGACTTGCCAAATTTCAGTCAAATCCGTTGAAAACTTGAATTTTAAAAAATCATCAACGGAATAGTGGATAATTTTGACGATTTTTTCTCTATGAGAAAATTTTAGACAGTTTTTTGAGGGATCATTGCGGGATTTCCATTTAAAGGATATTTTTGAAACTTTGAGGACGTTTTCTTATCACTATCAGGAGTCGACTTGCAAATTTTCAGCGCAATCCGATAAAAACTTGAATTTTAAAAAATCATAAACTGATTTGTTGCAAAAAATACTTGAAATATTTTTATATATGGGCTTTTATATGGGGAAAATTTTATACAATTTTTAAGGAATCATACCGGGAAATCCAATGAATAGATTATTTTAAAACTTTGAGAACTTTTTCTTATCACTATCAAGAGTTCATTTGCAAATTTTCAGCCAAATCCATTAAAAACTTGAATTTTAAAAAATCATCAACGGAATAGTGGATAATTTTGTCGATTTTTTCTCTATGAGAAAATTTTTAGACAATTTTTGAGGGATCATTGCGGGATTTCCATTTAAAGGATGTTTTTGAAACTTTGAGGACGTTTTCTTATCACTATCAGGAGTTCACATGCCAATTTTCAGCGCAATCCGATAAAAACTTGAATTTTAAAAAATCATCAACTGATTTGTTGCAAAAAAAAAACTTGCAATACATTTTTATATAAATAGTTGAAAACTATATGTTAACATACACACACGGCAATTACGAATATCATTCATATAATTTATTTATATACATACTTTTGTATGTATATCTTTGATTATTTAATTATATAAATATTTATTTTTTAATTACATATTTCTTATAGTTTGTGTGTTTTTTTGCAGCAGCAGCAGCAGCAATTTGTAAATAAAACTACCAATTCATAACAATAAAAGAAAAGAAAAAAAAAAAACTGCATTTTTATATTTACTTTTTTCATGCCCATTTACGAATTGCGAATTGCAAATTCTTTTAGTACCTATTTTTTTTTTTTTCTTATTGTTGTTTTCTTTAAGAGATGCAAAATTTATGAATTCGCGGCAATTCGCGGCAATTTATTAAATTAATGAAGTGAAAAATAATAAATGATTTTTTATGATTATTTGAGATTTGTTTGTTTGTTTGTTTATTTATTTATTTTTTATGTTAGTTAAATATAATAATAAAAAAAAGTAAAAGTAAACAGAATTCATTCATTTAATTTGTTATCGCAACAAACTAATACATATACAAATCAAAACCTCTTAATTGTAATAAAAAATCCATATATTAATAAATAAAACAAAAAAAAAAAAAAAGGCGCTATAATTTTTTTTATTCATGGGAAAATTCTATTAATAAAATCTTATAATCTTTTATGATATTTTCAACAACAGTTTTTTTTTCAACGTAGATAAAACAATCATAAAAATAATAATAATATATTTTGTAATCAAAAATAATAATAAAAATTTTATTGTAATTATCGTATTTTTTAATTAAAATGAATGATTTGAATGCGGCAAATTTTCCCATAACAAATATTAAAGATTTTATTCAATAATAAGTTTGGTAGATGATTTTTTTAAAATTTAAGATTTCATTGGATTTGACTGAAAATTTGCAGTTGTGCTCTTGAAAGGCATAAGAAACGATTGGTAAAGTATCAAAACAATCAAATCGATGGGGTTTTTCGTGATCGTCCATCAAAAGGTGATGAAAATTTTCATCAATATTTAAAATAATGTATAGGAAAAAATCGCAAAATTATCAACTAATCCGTTGACGTTTGTTTTTGAAATTCAAGTTTTCAACGGATTGAGCTGAAAATTTGCAAGTAAAGTTATGCAAGTGTTAGGAAAAGATCCTCAAAGTTTCAAAAACATCCTTTAAATGGAAATCCCGCAATGATCCCTCAAAAACTGATGAAAATTTTCCCAATAAAAAAACCTCTTTTTGGAAAAATTATCAACAATTTTCAATAAATAAGTTGAGTATTTTTTTTAAATTCAAGTAATTTACCGATTGGATTGAAAATTGGCATGTAAGCTCTTAATTGTCCTAGGAATAGATTGTCAAAGTTTCAAAATAATCCTATTGCTAGATTTTTCCGTAATGATCCCACAAAAATTGGTAACATTTTCGCCATATAAAAATCTCTTTGAAAAAAAATATAATGGAATTTTCAACAACAAATCAGTTGAGGATTTTTTAAAATTCAAGTTTTTCACAGATTGAACTGAAAATTTGCACATGATCTTCTGATAGTGATAAGAAAACGTTCACAAAGTTTCAAAAATATCCTTTAAATGGAATTTGTGTTATGATCCCTCAAAAACTGATCCATATTTCAAAATGTATAGAATCAAATTTTTTCCAATGTTTCAGTTGATGATTTTTTAAAATTCAAGTATTCAACGGATTTGTCTAAAAATTTACAGTTCTGCTCTTGAAAAACATAAGAAAAGATTTGCAAAGTTTGGAAAATATTCATTAAATGGATTTCCCGTCATGATCCCCCTCAAACCAAATCATATTAAACGGATAATAAACCAATTTTTCCATTTTTTTTTTTTGTTTTGGGGGTCGCGATAATGGGAAATCCAGTTAATGGATTATTTTTAAACTTTAACAATCTTTTCCTATATCCATTACGAGTTTACTTGCAAATTTTTCAGCCCAATCTCTTGAATTGAACTTGAATTAACTAAAAATCCTCAAATGATTCCTTGAAAATACCAAAAATAACTATTTTTTCATTATAATTTTTCATTTTTTTAAAGGAAAATTTTCAACTTGATTTGAAAGACCACAGTGGGAAATTTAGTTAATGGATTATTTTGAAACTTTGAGGATCTTTTCCAATGACTATCAGGACCTTGTCTGAAAATTTTCAGTCAAATCTAATTAGAACTTGAATTTCTAAAAATCATCATCTACTGACTTGATGGAAAATTCTTCTTTTTTTTTCAGTTTTCTTTTTTATACATTTTTTTTTTTTTGAATATACATTTGTTTTAAGGGATCACATCACAAGGATCTATCTTTAATTCTATATCTATCCATCTATAAATTGGTTAAATTTCCTCACATATTCGAATATTATAATAATAATAATAATAATAATAATAAGCAAAATATATTAAACGACACAAAAGGGGATTATTTTTTTTTTCTACTTCTTCTTCTTCTTCTTTTCATTTTTCTTATGGATTTAAAGAAAAAAAAAAAACTCGTCGTCAATGGATTTGGGTGGAAACGGCGGCGGCAGCGGGAGGGTTTTGGAATGGTATAGGATGAAGTGTTTTTTTTTTACCTTATTAAAAGAAGAAAAATAATAATAATAATAAAGAAAAAAAAAACCCATAATTTGAAAGAGAAACATTCAAAAAAAAAAAATAAAAATATGATTACATTTTATCATATAAGGAAAAAAAAAAAAACTTTTCTATTATTTTCCCAATATTATTATTATTATATTTTCATATATTTTCCATTGTAAAACCACATATAATTTTTTTTTTGCCTATTGTGTGTTTATATTATTCAAAGCAAAAAAAAAAAAAAAATCTATCCCCAAAAAAATATGATTTGGGGGTTGAGTGCCGGGAATCTAACTAACATATGAATAATACGCTGTTAAAAAAAAATGCTGCTAAAAATTGCATATATTTCTTGAGGTGATACAAGAGATGATGATGATTAGGATGATGATTAGGATGATGATTAGAATAATGATGATGATGATGATAATGATTTGAATATGATGTAAATGGAATATAAAATATATATGTAAGATTATTTTACAATATTGTGTAACCCGCGCGCGGGAATCCTTAAATAATTTTAGGGAGATTTCATTTCATTTTTTAATAACAAAAAATTTTGATGGTTTGATTAACAAAAAAAATATCATCATCATCATCATCTTATAAATAATGTAATAACAACATCTTAAGGGTATATTTAAAAAAAAAATAAGTATAAGATGATGACGTACGATGAGGTAAGGGTTCACATTTAGATATATAGAAAATGCAATTTTTTTTTTACATTTAAAAAATATTTACATTTAACCAGAAAAATAAGAAAAATAATAATAATAAAAAACCCCACCGTATCAAAATCACCGTCACCCTTCTTCTTCTTCTTCTTCTTCCCTTATTTTATTTGTTAAATATATGTCCTCCACCTTCACTATAAAAAAATAAAAAAAAAATCATCATCCTCATATTCACTCATCATATATATGTACATATAACAAAAACAACTTCTGCAATGATATCCGTACACAAAAAAAAAAAATCAAGTAAATAGAAATTGAAAATATACTTTCATATATGCAATTTTTTTTTTTACCATTTCTTCATCATCAAATTCCAAATGTAACGAGCAAAAAAAAGAAAAAAAAATTAAATATTAGGGGACACAAATTTTTTATTTTACTACTTCTGTATAGCTACGATGATATAGCTACGTTTTTTTGTTTGTTTTGTTTTGTTTGTGGGGGGGTTAGTTTTTTTTTTCAATATATATGTTGTATATTCTTGGGCTTTGTTTTTTTTTTTGAGCTGCTTTTCAAATTTTTTTTTTATTATTATAATTTTGTTTGTATTATGTTTGATATGATGTGATGAAACCGGCGAAATGAATTTTTTCTTTTTTTTTTATGTTTATTTGAAATGTATAGTAGCGAAAGTCGTAGTCGTCGTCGTCGTAAGAGAGCTTAATAAAAATGTATTGTATTGTATTGTATAAAAAAAAAAAAAAACAACAAAAATACACATTTAATATTATTATTTAGTTTTTTTTTTTTTTTTGTTTTTCCTCCTTTATTTTACTGTTTTGTATGGTAAGGAAAAAAATTATATGGATTTTTGTTCCTAATGGATTTTTTTCGTTTTTTTTTTTTTTGCATAAATAAATATATATATATATAGAAATTGGTAAAATTATCCTTTTTCTTCTTTATTTTTTCCCGTTTTTTTTACGTTATGTTATGGTTGTTTTTTTTTTTTTTTTTGCGGGGGTGGTGGGTGGGAATGGAAGGGGTTTGTGTAGAATTTTAATAGTGTATATATTGTATTTTTTCTAAAGGTAGATTAAAAAAGATAGAGAAATGTTTTTAATGAGCACATTGGATTTTGGCAAAAATTTGTTGATTTTACTTAGAGATTTTCTATGGGGCAACCCATAAAATTTTATAGTAGATTCGAAAAGATATCATTAAAAAAGATGTTAAAATATCGGATTTTTTCTATGGGAAAATTATTGAAAAATTAGGGGTTGTTTAAAATTATCATAACTTCCGAACCAGTTGAGGGATTCGGATGTTTAGACCTGCGTTGGAAAGGTAATTTAATGCTCTTTAAAGAAAAAATATCATTCGATAGGGTTCCAAAATAAAATCTATTCGAAAATTGCAATTATTTTAGAAAAATCATCATTACTCATAGAATTCCCATCACAACCCCTATATTTTATAACAGATTCTTAAAGATCATTAAAAATTACATTAAGTTTCGATACAACACTTTTATTTGTTTCATGGAAAATTTTCGAGTTCTGGCCGGTTTAAAAAAACCTTAAAAAATCTGATTTTTTCAATAGGAAAATTATTGAAAAAATAGGGGTTGTTTAAATTATCATAACTTCCGAACCAGTCAATGGATTTTTAAGTTTATACCTGCGTTGGAAAGGTAATTTAATGCTCTTTTCGGTAAAAATATCATTTGATAAGGTTCCCAAAGAAAATCTAATAGAAAAGTGCAATTATTTCAGAAAAATCATCATTACACATAGAATTTCCATAACAACCCCTATATTTTATAACGAATTGTTAAAGATCATTAAAAATTACATTAAGTTTCGATACAACACTTTTATTTGTTTCATAGGAATTTTTCGAGTTCTGGACAGTTTAAAAAAGCCTTAAAAATCTGATTTTTTCTATAGGAAAATTCTTTGAAAAATTAGGGGTTGATTTAAATTATCATAACTTACGAACCAGTTGAGGGATTGGGATGTTTAGACCTGCGTTGGAAAGGTAATTTAATGCTCTTTAAGCAAAAAATATCATTCGATAGGGTTCCAAAAGAAAATCTAATAGAAAAATGCAATTATTTCAGAAAAATCATCATTACTCATAGAATTTCCACCGCAACCCCTATATTTTATAACGAATTCTTAAAGTTCATTAAAAATTAGCTTAAGTTTCCTCACCAACCTTTTATTGGTTTCATTGGAATTTTTCGAGTTCTGGTCAGTTTAAAAAAGCCTTAAAAATCTGATTTTTTCTATAGGAAAATTATTCGGAAAATTAAGGGTTGATTTAAATTATCATAACTTCCGAACCAGTTAATGAATTTGCATGATTAGACCTGCGTTGGAAAGGTAATTTAATACTCTTTAAGGAAAAAATATCATTTGATAGGGATTTTAAAGAAAATCTAATAGGAAAATGCAATTATTTCAGAAAATTCAGCATTACCCATAGAATTTCCATCACAACCCCTATATTTTATATCAGATTCTTAAAGATCATTAAAAATTACATTAAGTTTCGTTACCACACTTTTATTGGTTTCATGGAAATTTTTCGAGTTCTGGTCAGTTTAAAAATGGCCTAAAAAATCAGATTTTTTCTATAGGAAAATTATTGAAAAAATAGGGGTTGATTAAAATTATCATAACTTCCGAACCTGTTAATGGATTTTTAAGATTAGACCTGGGTTGGAAAGGTAATTTAATGCTCTTTAAGGAAAAAATATCATTTGAATAGGTTCCCAAAGAAAATCTAATAGAAAAATGGAATTATTTCAGAAAAATCATCATTACTCATAGAATTTGCATCACAACCCCTATATTTTATAACGAATTCTTAAAGTTCATTAAAAATTAGCTTAAGTTTCCTCACCACACTTTTATTGGTTTCTTAGAAATTTTTCGAGTTCTGGTCAGTTTAAAAAAGGCTTAAAAAATCTGATTTTTTCTATAGGGAAATTATTGAAAAAATAGGGGTAGATTTAAATTATCATAACTTCCGAACCAGTTAATGGATTTTCATAATTAGACCGGCGTTGGAAAGGTAATTTAACGGTCTTTAAGGAAAAAATATCAATGGATAGGGTTGCCAAAGAAAATCTAATAGAAAAATGGAACTATTTCAGAAAAATCATCATTACTCATAGAATTTCCATCACAACCCCTATATTTTATACCGAATTCTTAAAGATCATTAAAAATTAGCTTAAGTTTCCTCACCACACTTTTATTGGTTTCATGGGAATTTTCCGAGAAATATCGGTTTTAAAAAGATATTAAAAGACCCTGATTTTTTATTTAGGAAAATTCAATGAAAACTTAGGGGTTTGGCTGAAATTGTTATAACTTCCGAACCAGTTAATGGATTTTTAAGATTAGACCGTCGTTCGAAAGGTAATTTAATCAACCTTTTAAGAAATAATCAGATTTGACGATGCTTTACGACAAGATGAGATACTGTCTAAATTCAAAAATGTTCAAGAAATATTTACGTATAAACGAATGTAGTGTGAATAATTAATTTTAATTAATTATTTATACAAAGAATTTCAATGGTAAAAATAGCATTACTTTTTTTTCTCCAAAGGGTAATGAACTGAAAGCAAAAAGTAAATATAGATATACTCCGAATACCTTAGATGACAATGACCTATATAAACATAAAACATATGAAAAAGCTCTCTACAAAACCATTCAAAATGTGATGTATAAATAAAATGGTTTTTTTTTTTACAAATGGCCACTTTATTTAAGTATAAAGATTTAGAGAGAACGATCCGTGAGAGAATATGATGAGTAAATAAAAAGGTGTAAAGATATTTTTATTTATAAAACTCGTGCTTTGTAAACTTGCCGACAGAGTATTTAAATAAATATAAAGGCGTGTAATAATTTATTATCTCTCATCATCATCGCATTAAAGATGGCCGCTTATTTATCCAAATCATTACATTACATAAATTGCGTAATATTTGAAAGCTTTCCATTACCAATGCAGCACCTCTTTGAGAAACAATTTTTAATTTTAATATAGAATTAATGATTAATGATCATTTGATGATTTTAACTTTTTCTAATATATAGGGCAGTATCATTTTTTTGAGTAGTTATTATAAAGTGTGCAGTAAATTTTGTCTATTTAAAAATGGAATTTTGTCTATTTTTATGAATGGAATTCCATCGAGAGGGTATTTCTTTTTGTTAAATGTATTGGATTTATTTGGTTTTTTTAAATTTTGTGTGTACATATTTGGAGGTGAGGCATTGGCGAGGATTAATTTTTATTTTAATTATTACTATGTTTGGTAAAAAATCCGTTTGGTAAAATTCCCTATCATTCGAAAATCAGGGTTTCCAAAGAAAATCATATGGAAAAATCCAATTTTTCCGATCAATAATCATTAATAAAATTTAACTTAAGTTTTGTCAATTCACTTTTATTGATTTCAAAGGAATTTTCAGAGTTCTGGCCAGTTTAAAAAAAAAGAGTTAAAAAAAAACTGATTTTTACTATAGGAAAATTATTCGGAAAATTAAGGGTTGATTTAAATTATCATAACTTCCGAACCAGTTGATGAATTTTTAAGTTTAGACCTGCGTTGGAAAGGTAATTAATTGGGCTTTTAGGAAAAAATATCATTTGATAGGGTTCTAAAAGAAAATTATATAGAAAATTGCAATTATTTCAGAAAAATCATCATTACTCATAGAATTTCCAGGACAACCCCTATATTTTATAACAGATTCTTAAAGATCATTAAAAATTAGTTTAAGTTTCCTCAAATCACTTTTATCGGTTTCATGGGAATTTTCCGAGTTCTGGTCAGTTTAAAAAAGACTTAAAAAATCTAATTTTTTCTATAGGAAAATTATTCGGAAAATTAGGGGTAGCTTTAAATTATCATAACTTCCGAACCTGTTATGCGAATGGGATGTTTAGACCTGCGTTAAGGAAAACATATCATTCGATAGGGTTGCCGAAGAAAATCAAATGGAAAAGTGCAATTATTTCAGAAAAATCATCATTACTCATAGAATTTCCACTACAACCCCTATATTTTATACCAAATTCTTAAAAACCAATTACCAAGATCATTAAAAATTAGCTTAAGTTTCCTCAAATCACTTTTATTGATTTCATGGTAATTTTTCGAGTTCTGGTCAGTTTAAAAAAGACTTAAAAATCTGATTTTTTCTATAGGAAAATTATTCGGAAAATTAAGGGTTGATTAAAATTATCATAACTTCCGAACCTGTTATGGGAATGGGATGTTTAGACATGCGTTGGAAAGGTAATTTAATGCTCTTTAAGGAAAAAATATCATTCGATAGGGATTTCAAAGAAAATCTAATAGAAAAGTGCAATTATTTCAGAAAAATCATCATTACTCATAGAATTTCCACTACAACCCCTATATTTTATACCAAATTCTTAAAGATCATTAAAAATTAGCTTAAGTTTCCTCAAATCACTTTTATTGGTTTAATGGAAATTTTTCGAGTTCTGGCCATTTTTAAAATGACTTAAAAAATCGGATTTTTTCTATTGGAAAATTATTCAAAAATTAGGGGTTGATTTAAATTATCATAACTTCCGAACCAGTTAATGAATTTGCATGATTAGACCTGCATTGGAAAAGTAATTTAATTCTCTTTAAGGATAAAATATCATTCTAGGAGGTTACCTAAGAAAATCTATACGGAAAATCTCCACACAAAAAATCGCAAATCAAATATAGTGAAAAAATAAAATTACAAGTGCATTTTGCACAGATTATATTTGCATTTATCCTCACCTCACCCTTACCGCATATAATATTTTTTTTTTTTATTTTTTTTCTATAAATACATATATATATAAATTTTCAATCAACCCTCACCCTTATTTAATTTTTTATTTTTTCTATTATTATTTGAATTTTTTTTTTTTCTATATCAAACAAACAAAAATAATATAAAAATTGAAAAAAGAAATGAAAAGAAAAATATTTTACAAAACAAAAACAACATCAACAACAACAACAACAACCACCACCACAACATCATTAAAATATCATTTTTATAGTCTTCATATATTAAATATCATATTTCAAATTTTCTTTGACTATATATAAACTAATATATAATAAAATAATAAATAATAAATGCGATGCGATGCGAGTTTTTTTGTTTGAAAAAGTTTGAAAATGAAAACAGAAAAAGAAGATTGAGCTCGCCTATATGGAAAAAAAAGTGGCGGTTTTATAATATATACAAATATAATATATAAAGTTTTTCCAATAATTTCTCAAAAATAAAAATATATCCGCGTAATTTATCCCTCATTCCCTCTTTTTTTTTTTTTTTTTTTTGATCAAATATATTATTGTAATCGAACCCCGTCGCCCAAACACACATAAAAAAAAAAAAAAAAAATACAAGAAGTGATAAACAAAAATCCATTATCTCTATATACATATATATATATATAAATATTTTTATATCCATCCATACCAAAAAAAACACCTCCTCAACGACCCCTTAGCAAAAAAAAAAAAAAATAATGAAAAACGAACAAAAAATTATCGTATAATAACCTCCGTTTTCTGCGAGTTTATATACAACAAAAAAAAAAAAAAATAAAGAAATTTTTATGATAATAACATGAAAATTTAATCAGCATCTTTCCTACCATTCCATTTTCATTTTTATCCATAATATATAATAGAAAATTTATATATAATTTTCTTTTTTTTTTTTTATATTTATATTACATATTGGGAATTTTCCATATAGATATTATAATAATAATAATAATAATTTTTCACGCGCCTTATACCAAAGAAAAAAAAAAATGAATATGTGTATAGAAAAAGTAGAAGAAGACGTAGAACCTATATAAAAATTACTATACAACGAGAGATGAATTTCATTTATTCTTTTGAATAATTTATAGAAATTTTTATTTTTTCATTTATATTCAAATTTACATGTACATGTCGGGTTCCTACACACTTTTATTATACATATATAATGATGTAACAAAATGCTGCTGCTGCTGCTGCGATTATTAAAGGCAAAAACAACCCCCGAAAAAAAAAACAAAAACAAAACAAAACAAAGTCAAAAAAATAGATGATTTCTTTTGTTTGATTTTTTGGGTATTAACATTTTTTTTTTTGTTGATTATCAGGCAAAATTTACCTTGTTTTTTTGGTTAAATGTTTAACTAACTTTGGGGAATCACCACGGAAAATCTATTTAAGGGATGTTTTTTGAAACTTTGAAGATCTTTTCTTACCTCAATCAGGACCTCACATGACAAATTTCAGCCCAATCCAACAATTATTTGAGTTTTTAAAAATCATCAACTGATTTATTGAAAAATCTGGATATTTTTTATATACGAGATTTTTATATGGGGGAAATTTTCATCTAATTTTGGGACAACACCACGGGAAATCCAGTTAAGATATGTTTTTGAAACTTTAAGTATCTTTTCTTATCACTATCGGGACTTCACTTGCCAATTTTCAGACAAATCCGTTGCAAAGTTGAATTTATAAAAATCATCAATGGATTTATTGCAAATTTATCATAGATTTTTTCTATGGAATTTTATATTTTCATCATGTTTTGGAGAGATCACCACGGAAAATCTAATTGAAGGATGTTTTTGAAACTTTTAAGATTTTTTCTTATCACTATCAGAAGCTCACATGCCAATTTTCAGTCCGATCCAATAATTATTTGAATTTTTAAAAATCATCAACTGATTTAATGAAAAATTTGGATATTTTTTATATATGAAATTTTTATATAAGGAAATTTTCATCTAACTTTGGGGGAGCACCACGGAAAATCCAGTTAAGGTATGTTTTTGAAACTTTGAGGGTCTTTTCTAATCTCTATCAGGACTTCACATGCCAATTTTCAGACAAATCCGTTGAAAAGTTGAATTTTTAAAAATCATCAACGGATTTATTGCAAATTTATCACAGATTTTTTCTATGGATTTGTATATAACGAAATTCTCATCAAATTTTGGGACAACACCACGGAAAATCCATTTAAGGTAGGTTTTTGAAACTTTAAGGATCTTTTCTGATCTCTATTGAGAGTTCACATGTCAATTTTCAGACAAATCCGTTGAAAAGTTGAATTTTTAAAAATCATCAAAGCGATTTATTGCAAATTTATCATAGATTTTTTCTTATATGAGAAAATTTTCCTATAATTCCTACAAGAGATCACCGGGCGGACGGAAAAAGCCCCCGATCCATAGATCACAAAATCAAAAAAAAAAACAAGAACAAAAACAAATGTAAATATTTAGCATTTTTATTCCTTGTAATATATAAAAGGCTATAAGATCCAAAAAAAAAAAAAAAAGCCAAAAAGATATTGAGAAATACAACGACGACGACGACGACGACGATGAAGACGATATAAAGACAACGCGATGTGATACACAAATGTTTTTTTTAATATATATTTTACATTTTTTTTAAAATATTTTTTGTTGTATCTTCTATATCTTCTATATATGATTTTTGTAGTAACAACACACAATAAAAATAAATAAAAATATATCGCGTATATACCAAAAAAAAAAAAAAATATGAATAAAATAATACCTTACCTAACACCTGGGCAAAGCAAGTAATGCGCGCACGGCCAATCAATTTTATGGAATTTTGTACTCTTTTTTTTTTTTTTTTTTTTTTTAATTCATTCCTTGATATTTATTCATTTTTTTCTTTCTTTATTTTTTTATATATTTATATATTTATACATATTCAAAGATTAATATTATTATTATTTTTATAAATACATTCGTTCTTGTTGTTGTTGTTGTTGTTGTTGTTGGTGTTTTAATTTACCTTTTTTTTTTTTTTTTTTTATTTATATTCACTAAATTATTTAATGCAAGAGATTTGTTTTTTTTTTTTCATATATATATAAATAAGATATGATGACGATCATCATCAAATAATATTTGATGATGATCATCAAATTGAATTTTATTCTTGTGTCTTATTAAATATTAAATCGTTGTCGTCGTCGTCGCGTTAACCATAGAGAAGAATTTTGTTTTTTTTTTTTTTTAATGGATTTATATAAAAACTATATTCAATGTTGTGTTTGTTACAGTTTAAAAAAAAAAATTAAAAAAATAAAATATAATCAAAGGTATTGTTCTTCAACAATTGCTGTTTCATTTCAATATTTATTTATATTTAAATAAAATATTTCTTTCTCTAAATAACGAGTTCAATTCTTTCTAGTTCAATGTATATATAGAATAAAAGAAAAGAAAATGATAATGATTCAAATGATTCAGATGATGATGATGATGATGAGGATCAATGACGCTGATTAAACAGAACAAAAAAAAAAAAAAAAGAATTATATTGTATATACCTGAAGAAGTTTAACACTCACGCATTTACATAAATATAAAATACATTTTTTTTTTCTTACAAGAATACAAATAGTGCATTTATTATTAAAATTATTATAATAATATATAAAATTATTTATTGTTGGCCAATAATTCTTTGTTTCTTTTTGTTTGGTTTCATTTCATACATCATATTGTTTTTCAAGATTAGACCTGCATTGGAAAGGTAATTTAATGTACTTTAAGGAAAAAATATCATTCGATGGGGATTCCAAAGAAATACTAATAGAAAAATGCAATTCATTCGAAAAAACCATCATTACTCATAGAATTTCCACCACAACCCCTATATTTTATAACGAATTCTTAAAGATCATTAAAAATTAGCTTAAGTTTTCTCAAATCACTTTTATCGGTTTCATGGGAATTTTCCGAGTACTGGCCAGTTTAAAAAAGACACTTAAAAATCTGATTTTTTCTATAGGAAAATTATTCAAAAATTAGGGGTTGATTTAAATTATCATAACTTCCGAACCAGTTAATGAATTTTTAAGATTAGAACGGCGTTGGAAAGGTAATTTAATGCTCTTTAAGGAAAAAATATCATTCGATAGGGTTGCCAAAGAAAATCTAATAGAAAAATGGAATTTTTTCAGAGAAATCATCATTACTCATAGAATTACCACTACAACCCCTATATTTTATACCAGATTCTTAAAGATCATTAAAAATTAGCATAAGTTTTCTCAAATCACTTTTATTGGTTTCATGCGAATTTTCCGACTTCTGGCCAGTTTAAAAAAGACTTAAAAAATCTGATTTTTTCTATAGGAAAATTAATGGAAAAATAGGGGTAGTTTTAAATTATCATAACTTTCGAACCAGTTGATGAATTTTTAAGTTTAGACCTGCGTTGGAAAGGTAATTTAATGGTCTTTAAGGAAAAAATATCATTCGATAGGGTTGCCAAAGAAAATCTAATAGAAAAATGCAATTATTTCAGAAAAATCATCACTACTCATAGAATTTCCACCACAACCCCTATATTTTATAACGAATTCTTAAAGATCATTAAAAATTAGCGTAAGTTTTCTCAAATCACTTTTATTGGTTTCATGGAAATTTTTCGAGTTCTGGCCAGTTTAAAAAAGACACTTAAAAATCTGATTTTTTCTATAGGAAAATTATTCGGAAAATTAAGGGTTAATTTAAATTATCATAACTTCCGAACCAGTTAATGAATTTTTAAGTTTAGAACTGCGTTGGAAAGGTAATTTAATGCTCTTTAAGGAAAAAATATCATTCGATGGGGATTCCAAAGAAAATCTAATAGAAAAATGCAATTAATTCGAAAAAACCAACATTACTCATAGAATTTCCACAACCACCCCTATATTTTATAACGAATTCTTAAAGATCATTAAAAATTAGCTTAAGTTTTCTCAAATCACTTTTATCGGTTGCATGGGAATTTTCCGAGTTCTGGCCAGATTAAAAAAACCTTTAAAAACCGGATTTTTTCTATAGGAAAGTTCATGGAAAATTAAGGGTTGAATGAAATTATCATAACTTCCGAACCAGTTAATGAATTTTTAAGTTTAGACCTGCGTTGGAAAGGTAATTTAATGCTCTTTAAGGAAAAAATATCATTCGATAGGGTTGCCTAAGAAAATCTAATAGAAAAATGGAATTATTTCAGAAAAATCATCATTACTTATAGAATTTCCACCACAACCCCTATATTTTATAACGAATTCTTAAAGATCATTAAAAATTAGCTTAAGTTTTCTCAAATCACTTTTATCGGTTTCATGGGAATTTTCCGAGTACTGGCCAGATTAAAAAAGACTTAAAAAATCTGATTTTTTCTATAGGAAAATTATTCGGAAAATTAAGGGTTGATTTAAATTATCATAACTTCCGAACCAGTTAATAAATTTTTAAGTTAAGACATGCGTTGGAAAGGTAATTTCATGTACTTTTAGGAAAAAATATCATTCGATGAAGATTCCAAAGAAAATCTAATAGAAAAATGGAATTTTCTCAGAAAAATCATCATTACTCATAGAATTTCCACAGCAACCCCTATATTTTATACCGAATTCTTAAAGATCATTAAAAATTAGCTTAAGTTTCCTCAAATCACTTTTATTGGTTTCATGGAAATTTTTCGAGTTCTGACCAGTTTAAAAAAGACTTAAAAAATCGGATTTTTTCTATAGGAAAATTATTCGGAAAATTAGGGGTTGATTTAAATTATCATAACTTTCGAACCAGTTAATGAATTTTTCAGTTTAGACCTGCGTTGGAAAGGTAATTTAATGCTCTTTAAGGAAAAAATATCATTCGATGAAGATTCCAAAGAAAATCTAATAGAAAAATGCAATTATTTCAGAAAAATCATCATTACTCATTGAATTTCCACCACAACCCCTATATTTTATAACGAATTCTTAAAGATCATTAAAAATTAGCTTAAGTTTCCTCACAACACTTTTATTGGTTTCATGGGAATTTTCCGAGTTCTGGACAGTTTAAAAAAGACTTAAAAAATCTGATTTTTTCTATAGGAAAATTATGAAAATTTGAATTTCAAAAAATTCATTTACTACACTAACAAAAATCTTGCATATTCTACTAATGAATGAATGAATGGGTTTAAAGAAGAAAATATTTAATATTAAAACGACGACGACGACCAAAAAAAAGACACAAATTACCATAAATATATAATTATAAATACCATATATGATAATTAATAAAAATACTGAATGTCTTATTGATGGTGTTTTTTTTTCTATTCGTTTTTTTGTTTGTTTGTATGCCTGATATGTTAATTAATTGATTAAATATATTACCATCGAAATAAAAACTAAATGAACGATTTAATTTGTTTAACAAATTATTTAAGAAAAAAATAAAAAATATGATGATGTACTTATCGATTTTTTTATTTTAAATTTAAATATATTTTGTTTGTATAAATTATGTTGGATTGCGCTCGAGTGTGTTAATTAGAAAGCAAGTTTGAATATTTTTTTTTTTTTATCGTTGGAGGATTCAACTAATTGAAATCTATTATTTAGACGTCGTCGTCGTCGTCATCATCGTCCGAGTCGTCTTCTTTTATTTATATATTATTTTTGTTTGTTTTTTTAATATTTTTTTTACAATCTTCGTGTCGTCGTCGTCTATTATAATTATTATTAGTATTTTTTTGATCATAACTACTCTGGTAATTAACACATTTCTTACTGTATTTTTTTGATGTTTTTCATCATCTTTTTAGTATAGTTTTTTTGTTACTTAACCCATATTTGGTAAATTATCAAGACCATGAAGGTTTTTTTTTTTACTGTATATATTTGATTTATATATAGGCAGCATAACGCCATTTAATATATATATATGTATATGCATGCGGTTAATAACAAATTATATATATATTGATGAAAATAATAAAGATGGAAAAATATTTATTTTAATTTTTGAATATATATAAACCCTTTTAAAAATGATATGATAAGCATTAAAAGGGGGTCCATAAAAGGTAATTTTATTTGTAATGCGGATACAGGATGATTTTTGTGGAATATTGAAGGGAGTTTGCTTTGGAAGGATATGGTTAAAATTGAGGATTTTCCAAGATTTTAATGGATTTTCATGGATTTTATATGGAAAATTTTACAAAATTCGATTCTGAGTGCGATATCTTGTAAATTCCATAACGAATCGTTTTGAAACCTTCCCGAGATCTGTATAATGTATTTAGAATGATCTCTTTTGAATATTGAATGGGGTTTCCTTGGACGGATTTGTTCAGAATTGAGAATTTCCCAAGCTTTTCATGGATTTTCATGTATTTTATATGGAAAATTTTACCGAAATCAATTTCTGAGTGCGATATCTTGGGAAATTTGTTAACGAATCGGTTTGAAACCTTCAGAAGATCTTTATAAAGCATTCAGAATGATCTCTGTTGAATATTGAAGGGTATTTCTTTGGACGGACTTGATCAGAATTGAGAATTTCCCAAGATTTTCACGTATTTTATATGGAAAATTTTGCAAAATTCGATTCTGAGTGCGATATCTTCTAAATTTGTTATCAAATCGTTTTGAAACCTTCACCAGATCTGTACAATGTATTCAGAATGATCTCTGTTGAATATTGAAGGGGGTTTCCTTGGACGCACTTGATCAGAATTGAGAATTGCCCAAGATTTTCATGTATTTTATATGGAAAATTTTACCGAAATCAATTTCTGAGTGCGATAACTTGAAAATTCCATAACGAATCGTTTTAAAACTTTACCACAATCTTTTTAATGCATTCAGAATGATTTCTGTTGAATATTGAAGGGGGTTTTCTTGGACGGACTTGATCAGAATTGAGGATTTCCAAAGATTTTCATGGATTTTCATGTATTTTATATGAAAAATATTTTCTTCAAATCCACTTCTGAGTGCGATATCTTGAAAATTCCTCAACAAATCATATTTTGAAACTTTTACACAATCTTTATAAAGCATTCAGAATGATCACTGTAAAATTTTGGATAGGGTTCGCGTTGAACGCATTTGATCCGAATTGAGAATTTTCCCCAAGATTTTCATGGATTTTTATTCATTTTTATGCGATTTCTTGTAAAATTACCCACCCCCCCCCACGCCCGCACAACAAATCACTTGCGTTTAATTTTTGGAATTTCACCTTAGAGAGTTACCTACTTTATTATTATTATTATTATTATTATTAATATAATTATATTAATTATCAATTATTATACGTTATGAGATTACATATTTTTTTGGGTATTTAATTTACTAATTATAATTTATTTTGTAAAAATACAAAAAAAATTAATTTAACACCGCGTGGTTTTTATATTTTTTTATTTTGTATAGGTAATTGTTAAATTGTTTTTTTTTTTTTTTCATTCTCATGCTCATTCACACAAAATCAATAAATCAATAAATAATATTTGGTTTAATTAGCATTTGGTTAATTTTGTTATTAAATACTGTGAAAAAAAAAAATCTTGAAAAAAATTGTATTTTTTTATTCCGCGCAGTTACCGCGCAAACAAAACAAAATATTTTTTTCTCTTATATGGTTAAAAAAAAAAATATTAAATTAAAATAATCAATAAAAAAAAAAAATAAATTATAATAATAATAAGATTATGAAAATATTATTATTATTATTATTAATATTTTTTGTTAATTTATTTTTAAGGACAGAATCCAAATTTTATTTATTTAAGAAGAAAAAACAAAAATAATTAACAAAAAAATTTTGTGGGGTATGTGCACGGGATAGTGAAATCTATTTATTTTTTTATTTAGATGATGGTTTTATTTTGCCTTAGTTATACCTTCAAGTATTTTTTGCCATTTCTCTCTCTCTCTCTCTCTCTCTCTGTTCCATCGCGCCCCCATTTAAAATAAATTATAAATGAAGTTGATGGATAGATTAACAAAAATTGAACTTAAATGGAATTTTTCCGTATGAAGACAAAAACAAATCCAAAAAAAAAACCATGTGCATAACAAAAATGAATAAATAATTAACAAAAAAAAAAAAAAAATGTTAATTTTAATAAAACAATTCACGTTTTTAAATAATAATAATAATAATAATAATAATAATAAAAAATGCCTATAAAATGAAGAGGTAAAAAAAAAAAAAAAATTGCCAAGTATTTTTTTATTTATTTTTTGTCATTTTTTTAATTATATTAAAAGATAGGGATTTTTATTTTATGTTTATGTTTTTGAATAATTTATCAATATATTAAAGACGACTTAAAGCATGAGTAGTGAAAAGAAATAAAAAATTCCCATACCGTCCTCTAAATATAATATGTACATTTTTAGAATTATTATTATTATTATTATTATTATTACTTTTTTTTCACTTATTTACCATTAAATGTTTTACGTCAATCACAAACAAAACAACAAAAAAAAAAAAACAAAAAAAAAACGATCAAGGTAAAAGAAAAGAAACTTAAATAATAAATTATATTAATTTTTATTCTTCATTTTTAAATTTTTATATTCAAATCACATACAAAATTGTTTTTATTTTATGTTTTGTTTTTTTTTTGCTCTCCTCCAAAAGCATTCATGATCAAGAAAACAAAACAAATAATAAAAAATTAAATCATTTAATAATAAAAAAAAGTGTAGAATTAAAAATCATGTGAATTGGCAAAACAAATTCTAAAATAACATCAATTGCATATTAATTTGGAAAAATTGCGACTGTGGTTTTTTTTTTCAATCATTCATTCATTCATTCTTTTAAAATGCGTTTTTTTTTTTTTTTTGACATATTAAAATATTAATCGTTCAATGAACTAAAAAAAAAACAGTTAATTTAATCAATTTTATTGCTGGTATTGTTTGGGGGGCGAGGGTGGGGGGCGTGGGAGTTTTCATGGTTTTGTTCTTAAGCTTTTTTTTATATGGAAAATTTTAACGAAATCAAATTCTGAGTGCGCGATAACTTGAAAATTTGTGGACAAATCGTTTTGAAACTTTTACACGATCTTTATAAAGCATTTAGGATGATCTCTGTTGAATATTGAAGGGGGTTTCCTTGGATGGATTTGATCAGAATTGAGAATTTCCCAAGATTTTCATGGATTTTTATCGATTTTATATGGAAAATTTTACAAAATCCACTTCTGAGTGCGATAACTTGAAAATTCCTCAACAAATCGTTTTGAAACTTTTACACAATCTTTATAAAGCATTCAGAATGATCTCTGTTGAATATTTTAGGGGGTTTCCTTGGACGGATTTGGTTAGAATTGAAAATTTCCCAAGATTTTCATGTATTTTATATGGAAAATTTCACCAAATCAATTTCTTAGTGCGATAACTTGAAAATTCTTTAACAAATCGTTTTAAAACTTTACCACGATCTTTATAAAGCATTTAGGATGATCTCTGTTGAATATTGAATGGGGTTTCCTTGGACGGATTTGATCAGAAATGAGAATTTTCAAAGATTTTCATGGTTTTTTATTGCTTTTATATGGAAAATTTTATCAAATCCACTTCTGAGTGCGATATCTTGGAATTTCGTTAACCAATCGTTTTGAAACCTTTTCCATACCTTTATAATACATTCAGAATGTTCTCTGTAAAGTTTTGGATAGGGTTCCCATGGACGGATTAAGTCAAAAATGAGAATTTCCCAAGATTTTCATGGATTTTTATCGTTTTTATATGGAAAAATTTACTTAATTCGATTCTGAGTGCGATAACTTGAAAATTCTTTAACCGATCGTTTTGAAACCT
Organism: Dilophus febrilis; assembly: GCA_958336335.1. NCBI lineage: Eukaryota > Metazoa > Arthropoda > Insecta > Diptera > Bibionidae > Dilophus > Dilophus febrilis. Next base: position 29,763,129 of record OY284473.1, on the reverse strand, counting down.
TTACACAATCTTTATAATGCAGTCAAAATGATCTCTGTTGAATATTGAATGGGGTTTCCTTGGACGGATTTGATCAGAAATGCGAAATTTCCCAAGATTTTCATGGTTTTTTATTGCTTTTATATGGAAAATTTTATCAAATTCGATTCTGAGCGCGATAACTTGAAAATTCCATAACAAATCGTTTTGAAAACTTTACCAGATATTTTTAATGCATTTAGGATGATCTCTGTTGAATATTGAAGGGGCTTTCTTTGGACGGATTTGGTTAGAATTGAGGACTTCCAAAGAGATTTTCATGGATTTTTATCGATTTTATATGGAAAATTTTATAAAATTCGATTCTGAGATCGATAACTTAAAAATTCTTTGACCAATCGTTTTGAAACCTTCTCCAGACCTTTATAATACATTCAGAATGTTCTCTGTAAAGTTTTGGATAGGGTTTCCATGGACGGATTGAGTCAAAAATGAGAATTTCCCAAGATTTTCATGGATTTTTATCGTTTTTATATGGAAAAATTTACTTAATTCGATTCTGAGTTCGATAACTTGAAAATTCCTCAACAAATCGTTTTGAAACCTTTACACAATCTTTATAAAGCATTCAGAATGATCTCTGTCAAATATTGAATGGGGTTTCCTTGGACGGATTTACCCAAAATTGAGAATTTCCCGAGATTTTCAGAGTTTTTATTCATTTTTATATGGAAAATTTTATAAAATTCGATTCTGAGATCGATAACTTAAAAATTCTTTAATCAATCGTTTTGAAACCTTCTCCATACCTTTATAATACATTAAGAATGTTCTCTGTAAAGTTTTGGATAGGGTTCCTATGGACGGATTGAGTCAAAAATTAGAATTTCCCAAGATTTTATATGGAAAATTTTACCAAAATCCACTTCTGAGTTCGATAACTTGAAAATTCCTCAACAAATCGTTTTGAAACTTTTACACAATCTTTATAATGCATTCAGAATGATCTCTGTCAAATATTGAATGGGGTTTCCTTGGACGGATTTGCCCAAAATTGAAAATTTCCCAAGATTTCCATGGATTTTTATCGAATTTATATGGAAAATTTTCTACAAATCCATTTCTGACTGCGATAACTTAAAAATTCCTCAACAAATCGTTTTGAAACCTATAACCAAACCAAACCTTTATACCACATATATATTCAAAATGATTTCTGTCTGTTTGTTAAATTTTAAAAAGCATTTTCCTTGTTGACTTTCCGCATTCGCATCATTTATTGAAAATTTCATTGGCCCAAAAACGCCACAGAACAGAACAGAACAGAAAAAAAATAATAATAAATTAAAAAAAAAAAAAAAACAAAAATTAAATATGAAAAATGAAAAAAAACGAAATTATTAAAATCAATAATAAATCAATAATAAATTAAAAGGCATTTTTATATTATAGAAATTGTATAAATAAATAAATAAATAAATAAAATATGGATATACAACAAAAGAATTTGGTTATATATGCGCGCGTTATCTTGATGATGAATTTGTTTATTCTTTTTTTTAAAAAAATCATTTGTTATGTAAGTATAAACGACGACGACGACGATGACGATGAAGACGACGATGAAGACGACCAAGATTCTTTTGTGAAATACTCCAAAAATAATATTCAACTTATACCTATATGTATATAATATGTAAAGCGATATAGCTCTTCAAAAATTGTTTTTTAGACGAAAAGAAAAGAAAAGAAAAGAAAAAAAAAATGGGAATATTTAAATATATGGAAGAAGATGAAGATGAAAAAAAATTAAATCTTTTCTTTTATATATGAATATATGAATATGAATATTTTTTTTATTTTCTGTATGTTTGTTTCCATTCCATTCATCTGATTTTTTTTTTTGGATCGGTTTTTAGTTATGTGAAGAACAAATATATTAAATGTATATATACAAATAATGTGATGATGATTATCAAATAAATAAATAAATAAATAATAACAATAATATATATAAAAATGCCCAATCTATCTATCTATCTATCTATATCTATCCTTCAACCAACGATCCATCCATTCATCCATCCATCCATCTATCCATTTATCCATTTATCCATTTATCCATCCATCGTGTAATATATGAGCGTTTTTTTTTTTGTTTTTAAATGATTTTGGGTTATATAAAAATAAAAAATAAAATAAAGACGACACGACGAAAACAACAACAATAAAAAAAGGTAAGGATGGTTGGTTTGGTTTGTATATGATTTTTATTATTTAAAGGTAATCATATTTTTTTTTAATTTTGTTTGATGAATGTTTTTTTTTTTTGGTTGGTCTTGTGTGTGTGTGTATGCAATGCATGTAATTAACAAATCACGTCCAATTAGCATTTTATTATTATTATTATTATTATTGTTATTATTATTATTGCTTTATATATATATATATATAGGTATAAATGGATTTTACTTGCGAGACTATATCTTTAAATCGTATCGTATGTGTTTATTATATAAATGAACTGTACTGCGCGGTATTGATCGATTGTTGATTATATATATATTTGAAAATATATGTGATGATGAGAGTGTTTTTTTTTTTATTAATAATATATATATGACGGTGAAGACGACGAAAGGTTTCTATTTACATTTCAAATAATAATAATAATAATAATATTGATTTAATTATTTTGATTTAGTTATGATGGGGTTTGAATGATCGCACTATCATTATCATGGGACAAATGAAAGATTTCTGTAGCTTTCTGATAAGTTATAAACTTTAAATTTGGATATGTTATAGTTAAAGGATAGGTTCAAAGAGTGTGCAAAGTCTGGGATTTGTATCTCGTCCAAGAGCGATTTGGTGGAACCTTGAAAATGACCTATTTCCAATTTTGGAAGTTCCATAACTTTTTTATCCCCAGAGATATTCGAACCGGGGCAGTGACATTTGCTGGCTATTTTTAATACCTTTCTTTGTGCAGAAGTTTCCTTATTTCTATCTCTAACCATTCCAAAGTTATTCTCAAAAAACCACTTTTTTAATCCCCAAAATATGACTTCCAGGAGGTTTTTCACAGATAATGAGTAGAAGACATAAGTTTATGGTTTCCAAACCATGATAAATCGATTGGTAATAAAATTCTATAGCGTTTTATGTGTCTGGGCATCTTCGGGCATTGCCTAGATCATTTGGAATCATGAGATTTTCCTTAAAAAATCCATAGAAAATTTGCGATTTCGCATGAAAAAGTTAAAAAAATGAAAAACTTTCATTTCGAACATTTTTCATTTTTTGGCCGTTTTCATACAAAACGAAGAAATTTTAAGGATTTTCCCCAATATTGAGGCAGGAAAATGGGATTTGTGAAGCTTCCACCGATTGGATTTACTTCAAATTTGGATATGTTATAGTTCAAGGATAGATTTAAGATTGTGCAAAGTCTGGGATTTGTATCTGGTCCAGGAGCGATTTGGTGGAACCTTGAAAATGACCTATTTCAAATTTTGGAAGTTCCATAACTTCCTCAATTCTAAAGATATTCGAACCGGGGCAATGACGTTTGCTGGATTTTTTTAACGCCTTTAAGTGCCTTGAATGTTTCATGTTTCTATCTCTTATGATTCCAAAGTTATTCTGAAAAAACCACTTTTTCAATCCTCAAAATATGACTTCCAGGAGGTTTTTCAGAGATAATCAACAGAAGACATAAGTTTATGGTTTCCAAACCATGACAAATCGATTGGTAATAAAATTCTATAGCGTTTTATGTGTCTGGGCATCTTCCGGCGTGGTCTGGATCCTTTGGAATCATGAGATTTTCCTTAAAAAATCCATTGAAAATTTGCGATTTTGCATGAAAAAGATAAAAAAATGAAAAACTTTCATTTCGAACATTTTGCATTTTTTGGCCGGTTTCATACAAAATGATTAAATTTTGCGGATTTTTCTCAATCTTAATGCAGAAAAATAGGATTTGTGAAGCTTCCCGTTGTCCCACAGATTCCAGATCTCGGCAGTTTTTAGTTGAAGGATGTATCCAACTTTTCTGAAAGTTTCAAATATATAGCTGGTCCAGGAACGATTTGGTGGAACCTTGAAAATGACCTTTCTCCAATTTTGGAAGTTCCATAACTTTTTTATTCCTAAAGATATTCAAACCGGGGCAGTGACCTTTGCTGGCATTTTCGAATACCTTTCTTTGTGTAGAACGTTCCGTGATTCGATCTCTAACCATTCCAAAGTTATTCTCAAAAAACCACTTTTTCAATCCTCAAAATATGACTTCCAGGAGGTTTTTCAGAGATAATCACCAGAAGACATAAGTTTATGGTTTCCAAACCATGACAAATCGATTGGTAATAAAATTCTATAGCGTTTTATGTGTCTGGACATCCTCGGGCGTGGCCTGGATCATTTGGAATCATGAGATTTTCCTTAAAAAATCCATAGAAAATTTGCGATTTTGCATGAAAAAGATAAAAAAATGAAAAACTTTCAAATTGAACATTTTGCATTTTTTGGCCGATTTCATACAAAATGAATAAATTTTATGGATTTTTCTCAATCTTGATGCGGTAAAATGGGATTTGTGAAGCTTCTACCGATTGGATTGACTTCAAATTTGGATATGTTATAGTTAAAGGATAGATTTAAGATTCTGGAAAGTCTGGGATTTGTATCTTGTCCAGGAGCGATTTGGTGGAACCTTGAAAATGGCAAATTTCCAATTTTGGAAGTTCCATAACTTCCATGTTTCTAAAGATAATCGAATCGCGGTAGTGACGTTTGCTGGCTTTTTTGAATACCTTTCTTTGTGTAGAAGATACCGTGTTTATATCTCTAACCATTCCAAGGGTATTCTCAAAAAACCACTTTTTCTATCCCAAAAAAATGACTTCCAGGAGGTTTTCATAGATAATCACTAGAAGACATAAGTTTATAACTTCCAAATTGCCACAAATCGATTGGTAATAAAATTCTATAGTGATTTTTGTATCTGAGCATCCTCGGGCATTGCCTAGATCCTTTGGAATCATGAGATTTTCCTTAAAAAATCCTTAGAAAATTTGCGATTTTGCATGAAAAAGTTAAAAAAATGAAAAACTTTCAAATTGAACATTTTGCATTTTTTGGCCGTTTTCATACAAAACGAAGAAATTTTAAGGATTTTTCCCAATATTGAGGCAGGAAAATGGGATTTGTGAAGCTTCCACCGATTGGATTTACTTCAAATTTGGATATGTTATAGTTCAAGGATAGATTTAAGATTGTGCAAAGTCTGGGATTTGTATCTGGTCCAGGAGCGATTTGGTGGAACCTTGAAAATGACATATTTCCAATTTTGGAAGTTCCATAACTTCCTTATTCCCAGAGATAATCGAACCGGGGCAGTGACATTTACTGGCTATTTCGAATACCTTTCTTTGTGTAGAAGATAGCGTGATTCAATCTCTAACCATTCCAAAGGTATTCTCAAAAAACCACTTTTTTAATCCCAAAAAAATGACTTCCAGGAGGTTTTTCAGAGATAATCAGCAGAAGACATAAGTTTATGGTTTCCAAACCATGACAAATCGATTGGTAATAAAATTCTATAGCGTTTTATGTGTCTGGGCATCTTCCTGCGTGGTCTGGATCCTTTGAAATCATAAGATTTTCCTTAAAAAATCCATAGAAAATTTGCGATTTTGCATGAAAAAGTTAAAAAAATGAAAAACTTTCATTTCGAACATTTTTCATTTTTTGGCCGTTTTCATACAAAACGAAGAAATTTTAAGGATTTTTCCCAATATTGAGGCAGGAAAATGGGATTTGTGAAGCTTCCACCGATTGGATTTACTTCAAATTTGGATATGTTATAGTTAAAGAATAGGTTTAAGAGTGTGCAAAGTCTGGGATTTGTATCTGGTCCAGGAGCGATTTGGTGGAACCTTGAAAATGGCCAATTTCCAAATTTGGAAGTTCTATAACTTTCTTATTCCCAGAGATAATCGAACCGGGGCAGTGACATTTACTGGCTATTTTGAATACCTATCTTTGTGTAAAAGATACCGGGATTCTATCTCTAACCATTTCAAAGTTATTGAAAAAATCATTTCATCGCATTCGCATTACAAAATCTACATTTATCTACATTACATTTTTAAATTTTTTATATTTTTTTGTGAAAAATTCATTAATTCATTAAGTTTGTGTTTTTTTTTTTTTTTGTTTGTGTGTTTGTGTGTTTGTGAATGCGTGAATTATTAATTTGTATAGCAACGATCTATAGACAATAATATAATGTACAATATAAAAGTAAAAATAAAGAATCATATATACTTATGTTAGTTTTTTTTTTTTTTTTCTTCTTCTTTTTTATTTAGGGAGTGCCCAAAAAACCCAACCTTATAAAATAAATTTATTTTTTTCAATCTCATCATTTACAAAAAATGAAAAAAAAAAAAAAATCCTATTTTAATTTGTAATATACATAAACTTAAAAGAATTAATTTTATATGTTTTTTTTTTAATGTTAATGTTTTTTTTTTTTTGATCATCAACAGATTAAATAGTTAAAAAAAAAAGTCTATTTTAAAGAAAGAATTTAACAAAAAATACAAGAATAAAAGACAAAAGACAAATTAAAAAACAAAAAAAAAAAAACAATAATTAAAAGAAGACCCGCGCGAATGAATAATTTACATTTTCTTGAATTATATTAATATATTATTTTGGATAGATATGCGCGGTTTAATGAACTTTATGAATCTGAATCTGAATTGAAATCAATCCTGAAATCCTTTCGCATATATTATTAATGAATATTCCACAATTTTCTAGCAATATTGCCGGAGGGAGGGAGGTAGGGAGAAAGCTGCCGATGAGATTAACTATTTGTATAAAACTATTTGTATAATAACTCAATTTCCTTTTTCTTTTCCTTTTCATTCAAATGCATGCCTCCAAAAATCCACTTTGATATCAATTTAATTTTATTACTATTTAATTGATGTTATTTTTTAATTAAAATTTCATTCATTCATTCTTTCGTTATTCAGCGCAGCTTTTTTTTTTTTAAATTATCTGTTAAAAAAAAAATAATTCCGAATAAAATACAGGTCACAAACACACAAAAAAAAAATTAATTAAATCATTTAAATACGTCGTCGACGCTGGCACGTACCGAAAAGTTATTAATTTTTTTTTTTTTTGACCATTATACAAAAAGAAATGAAAAGAATTTTACGTGCTCGATAAAAACAACATTTATTATGAGATATGAGTTCAGTTTATAGTTTTTTTTTGATCATCATTGCATCATGGTTTGGGACAATATATTCATATATGTATAATAAGTTGTCTAAAATGTGAATGTTAAAATGACTATAGAATTTTTAATAGAAAATATATAGATACCATAAAAGTAATGTGTGTGTAATAGAATCGCAAAGAATTAGAAAAAACGAAAAAAAAACCATTCAAATTACAATCATATCAAATGAACATAGGACAAGAATTACAATTAAATTTATGTATATATAAAAAATACATTTAAAAGTAAATTAAAAAAAAAAATTAAATTTATTTCAATCATTAAATACGATTCTGGCATATTAAAAATTATTTTTCTTTAATAAAGATAGATATTTGAAGGAAAATTTTGCGCAAATAGACACGGATTTAATTTTTTGAAAAATACAAAAATTCAACATCACGTAATTGTAATTGTTGTTGTTTTTGTTCTTGGATTCATGTTTCAAAGAAAAAGTTTTGTTTAGAAGAAATTATTAATGGGGGGGTTTTTTTTTTTAGCATATATGGAAAAGAATGCAAAAAAAAAAGGTCAGCGACCGTTTTTAGTATTTATTTAACTTATATCCAATGGTTTTTGGTTTGTTGGTAGTTTTGGACGACTCATTTTATTTATAATGCATTTTGAGTGTAAAATGTTTAAGGGGATTTGAGGAGATAAAATTGAGGATTTCCGAAAGATTTTCATTGCTTTTATATGGAAAAAGTGGGGGAATTTTTACAGAATATCTTTTATTGGATGTTAAAAATCAAAAAAAAAAAATTATACAGTTTTTTAATCAATTACAAAGGGTAAATTAATGACAATTGAAATGTGCTGTAATGGGAAAAAATGTTCATTTTTGATCAATAAATCGACTGGCAAAATTTTTTTAAAAAAAAGTCAAAAAAGTTGAAAAATCAGGAAAATCGGGTTTTTTCAAGATAGAGATTTGGGCTTTGAAGATGGTTTGGACATGGTAAATATAGACAACTTTTGTTTTACAACTTTTGAATTGCATTAGAATTACCCATGGTAGAGTAAAATGAAATGTTTCAGAATTTTCCGGTAGAGCCGACTGTGGATCATCACTGTACAGAAACGAATTGAGATATAATAGCGGGGGTAGTTGCAAAAGATGTCTCATGTCCTCTAACATGATCTTAAAATCAGGAAATCATAAGTGATTGGGAACCCACTGGAACTAACATTTGAAATACCCTGAAAATTGATGTTTTTCAATGTTAAAGGAAAATCTACAATTTTCATCGGATCAATTGAGGACTAATTTTATTTGAAAGATCAATCTTTCTCCTTTCTAACGATATATAGAATTTGAAAATGAAGCAACTCTTTCCTATTGAAATCCATCACGGAATGGGGGTCTACTTGGGATTTCCCAAATTTCATTCCAGCCTCCTGGCAAAACCAATGAGAGTATAATAACGGGACTAATATCAATCGAAAGGTAATTAAATTCCCTATCGATTCATCGAGACTCCTAAGAATTTCCCAGAATAAAATCAAAAGTTATGGGGGGTTTGAAATGAGGGAAAATCGTGATTTTTAAGGCCAGGTCCTGATGACCTGAGGACCATCTGAAAATCTCATACTTATGGAAAATGTAGCTGAACTTGCCGTCTACCACCGAGTAACGATTTGGGATCGCTAGGACAACATGAACAAAATTTTTACAAGAGTTAACTCTTGTATTTTTCAAATCAAAATTTAGCAAAAAAAAAAAAAAGCAAAAATTAAACTTTTCCACCTTTTCGTCGTTTCTGTTTATTTCTACCAATCCCAAGGCATTTGAATTACCCTCACACACACTTGTTGTTATTCAGTTCAGGTGAATGAAGACTTTCATATATGAAAATCATTTGATGGTGTGTATTTTGTCATCAAAATATAAATTTCGCTGGCTTCGCTACCAACTCGACCATCCGATCATGTACAAATAAAAATCATTATTTTTCATCCACATTATAATAATAATTATTTCGCGTATGGAATGGAATATCAAAGATTTTCATTTAATTTAATTACATTTATTTTGTTTTTTTTTTTTTGTTTTGTTTCCCCCCCCCCCCCCCCCCCCCCAACCACTAAGAAAACAATATATCTATTATATATATAGATATACATATAAAGATATAAAGAGAAAGAGTTATCTGAAAAAAAAAAACAAAAAAAAAAACTCCAGATATAATCGATCGATCGATCGAATAGATCGTTATATTATTATATATGTTAAAAAGTTGATAGGAAAAAAAAAAAATAAGTGTTTGATAAATGAGATATTGAACACTTTTATGTATTGTATTTATATATATATATAAATTTTGTTGTTTAACTTTTACTTGTGGTATGTATGGTCGAAGCAGAAGAAGAAGAAAAAGAAAAAGAAAAAAAAAGAAGAACTTTACAATATATAAATATAATCCATAAGATTCCAATTTACAATAACAAAACAAAACAACACAAGATATACAATAAACAATAAAGACTGCGATATTTATAGTTATATTTATATTTATTTTTTATTTTCCAACTCACACACAAACGAAACAGAATTATTTCATGTACAAGAAAAATTATAACAATTATTTATGGTTTTTTTTTTTTTTTCTTCTTATTTCATATATAAAATAAAAAAAATATTGTTTTGAGGCGATCGCGATCCCGCAATTTTAATTTTTTATATAATAATAATATTATAATTTTTTAATTTTTTTTTTTTTTTTTTTTTTGTTACTATAAACAAACTCTTTTGGGTTAAACTTAAACAGAAAATAAATGAACGAACGAACGAAGATGATGAAGATGAAAACTGAAAACATAAAAAAAAAACATGAACTATAATTCCAGATAATCGTTTATGATCTATAGAGTAGAGGAAAAAGAATAAACCAAAATCTTATTCTTTTTTTTAAATTCTTATTCTTATTATTCTTCATCTAAATACATATCTATATCTATATATATATATATATATGTATATAAATTATAAATATATCAATTTTCTGGGATCGAGATCGATTTGCTTTTATTTTGCGCGCGGTCTATGTACTATCTTTGATGAAAAAAAAATTGTTATAATTATTTATAGTATTCGTGCAATATCTTTTTTTGTGTTTTTGTTTTTGTTTTTGATTTATCATCATTTATACATTGTTGTTTGTAATGATTTTGATTTTGAGTCGATGGTCAAAATTGGTTTTTTTTTTTTTTATTTTGCTTTAAATGATTGAATGAATTTTCCATATATTGTGAGGAATTTTCAAGATATCGCAAGGTTTTAGAATCGAATTTTCCATATAAAAATCCATGAAAATCTTTGGAAATTCTCAAATCTAAACAACTTCGTCCCAGGAAACCTCCTTTAATATTTGACAGAGATCGTTTTGAATGCATTATAAAGGTCTGTTGAATGGTTTCAAGACGTTTCGCTGACGATTTTTCAAGATATCGCACTCAGAATTGGATTTTGGTAAAAACTTTTCCATATAAAAATGTTAAAAAAACCCCATGAAAATCTTGGAAAATTCTCAATTCTGACTAAATCCGTCCATGGGAACCCTATCCAAAATTTTTCAGAGATCATCCTGAATGCATTATAAAGATATCGTGCAAAGATATCCTAATGATTGATTAACAAATTTCCTAGATATTGCACTCACAATCGAATTTGATAAAAAAATTTTCATATAAAAATGAATAAAAATCCATGGAAATCTTGGGAAATTCTCCATTCTGACTCAATCCGTCCATGGGAACCCTCTCCAAAATTTTGCAGAGATCATTCTTAATGCATTATTAAGATGTTGTAACAATTTCCTAATGATTGGTTAAGAAATTTCCAAGAAATCGCTCTCAGAAATTGATTTGATAAAATTTTCCATATAAAAACGATTAAAAACCCATGAAAATCTTGGAAAACTCTCATTTGTGACCAAATCCGTCCAAGGAAACCCCATTCAATATTCAACATAGATCATTTTGAATGCATTATAAAGGTCTGGTGAAAGTTTCAGAACGATTAGTTAAAGAATTTTAAAGATATAGCACTCAGAAGTGGATTTCGGTAAAATTTTCCATATAAAACAATTAAAAACACATGAAAATCTTGGGAAATCCTCATTTTTGACCCTATCCGACCATGGGAACCCCCTTCAATATTCAACAGGGATCATCTGTAAGGCAATATAAAGATCGTGTAGAGGTTTCAAAAAAACGATTCGCTAACGAATTTTCAAGATATCGCACTCAAAATCGAATTTGATAAAAAAAAATCTTCCATATATAAAAAACGATAAAAATCCATACAATAAAATCTTTACTTTAAAATCAATTACGCATTTACCCTTTAATTTCCCACACCAACCACCCACCCACCCTCCATTTTAACATTATAACCTCAATTATCACAAGTGATAACCAAAAGTAAATCAACAAGTTAACAAAACACTTAAGCAATTTAATTGAAACAAAAAAAAAAAATATTGATAATGAAAATCTATTTCTATTTAAAAAGTTCATTAACGCGCACAGATATATAAAACACATATATAAATAGAGAACAAAAAAAAAAAGAAATAAACCCCATTCAAATTCAAATAAAATAACAAAAAAAAAAAAAAAAACCACCCTTAAAACAAAACAAACAAACAAAAAAAAAACGACCTTGCAAAAGCAACGATGATAATAAAAATAAAATTAAGTCATTTTAACTACTTTCAATTTTCAATTCACACACAACTCATTTGCATATATAAAATTCTATATTCTGTAACAAAAAAAACGCAAAGTTCATTAACACAAAATATACACAAAATAAACCCAACCACCTCCACACCAAAAATTTCCACATCCACCCAAAACAAAAAAGGTACGAATGAAGCAAAACACAAAAAACCCAGTTCTTTTAATTATAAAATTCTTATAAATTTGATAATGAATAATAAAAAAAAACTCTATCCACAGCATCAGGTTTCTTATTATTTTTATTTCTTCTGCTTTTCTGTTTTTAATTAATATTGTGTATGTATTTTTATAAAAAGGGTGCGTTTTTTTTTTTTTTTGTTATTCTATCTTTCTTATTATTTATTTTATGTAAAGTCCTTCGTGTTGTTTTTTATCTTTATTAGTCTTTAATTTTGTTACAATTTAATTTGTGTTATATTTCTGTTTTTTTTTTTTTGTCTTTTTATGTGACTTCATTAGCAATTCATTATCGCATTTTGTTTGCAGTTTATAGCAGTTGAGTCGCAAGGGATGGGGGATGTTAAAAATTTTTTTTTTTTAAGATGAGATTATTTTCTTTATTTAATATATTCAAGTTGTGTTGCTTGTTGCTTTCGTGACTGTGTGTGATTTTATTTGTTGGTGTTTTTTTTTTGTAATTAAAATTTAATTTGACATTGGAAGGGGGGGGGGGGTGATGATGTACAGATTGGGATGGTGGGTGGATGGATGGATGGATGGGTAGATATGTGTACATGACCTTTATCAATTTAAAATTAATTGCGATTTTTGGTTAGATTTTTTGTATTTATTTTGATTGGTTTCTTTTTAATGGATTTATTTTTGCAATTTTATGGGAAAATTTTCATGGTTTTCCTTAACAAATATTTAATGGATTCAAAAAAATGGGGTTATTTTTTAGAATATCTTTGATGGGATGTTAAAAATTCAAAAAAAATATACACCTTTCAATCAATTATATCGGGTAAACTAATGACAATTGGGATATGCCGTAGTGGGAAAAAATGTTCATTTTTGATCAATAAATCGACTGGCAAAAGTTTTTAAAAAATGTCAAAAAAGTTGGAAAATCCGGAAAATTGGGTTTTTGCAAGCTAGAGATCTGGCCGTCAGATATGTTTTGGACATGGTAAATATAGAAAACTTTTGTTCTACAACTTTTGGATTCCATTAGAATTGCCCACGGTAGAGTAAAATGAAATTTTTCGGAATTTTCCCGTGGAGCCGACTTTGGGCCATCACTGTACCGAAACGAATTGAGATGTAGTAACCGGGGTAGTTGCAAAAGATGTCTCATATCCTCTATTATGATCTCTTAAAATCTGGTAATCATAAGCTATTGGGAACCCATTGGAACTAACCTTAGAAATACCCTGAAAATTGATGTTTTTCAATGTTAAAGGAAAATCCACAATTTTCATCGGATCAATTTCGTACCAATTTAATTTGAAAGATCAATCTTTTTCCTTTCTAACGATATATAGAAATTTAAAATGAAGTAACTCCTTCCTATTGAAATCCATCACGGAATAGAGGTCTACTTGGGATTACCCAAATTTCAATCCAGCCTCGTGGCCAAACCAATGAGAGTATAATATCGGGACTAATTTTAATCGAAAGGTAATTAAATTCCCCGACGATTCATCGAGACTCCTAAGAATTTCCCAGAATAAAATCAAAAGTTATGGGGGGTTTGAAATGAGGGAAAATCGTGATTTTTAAGGTCAGGTCCTGGTGTCCCTGAACCATCTGAAAATCTCATACTTATGGAAAATGTAGCTGAACTTGTCCTCTATCACCATGTAAAATTTGAGATTGCTATGATGACATGAACAAAATTTTTACAAGAGTTAACTCTTGTATTTTTCAAATCAAAATTTAGCAAAAAAAAGCAAAAATTAAACTTTTCAACTTTTTCATTTCTCATTATCCCAGGCATTTGAATTACACTCACACACTTGTTGTTGTTCAGTTCAGGTGATGAAGACGACTTTCATATATGAAAATCATTTGGTGTAGTATTTTGTAATCAAAATATAAATTTGGCTGGCTTCGCTACCAACTCGACCATCCGATCATGTAATATACAAATGATTGTTTTTCATACACTTTAAAATTTCAAGTATTTTTGGATCAAAATTTACCGAAAAAAAAAAAAGCAAAAATTTATCTTTCCCCTTTTCGTTTTTTTTGTTTCTCATATGAAGAAAAGATTTCGCTCCCCCCGCTGGAATTGCTTGCTGGCTGGCTGGCTGGCATCGCTACCAACTAGACCACGAGATCATGTAATACAAATAAATAAATATTTCTCTTACACATGATAATTTCCAGTATGGGGTAAAAAAATAAAACCAACTTTCATTTAATTTTTTTTTAAATTACATTTATGATGATTTTTTTTTTTAACATTTGAGATAAAAATTGCAGGGGTATTATGCGATGCGGGTTTTAAAATAAAATAACTAAATTTTGACATGGAATTAAATTTTCTTCTTCTTCTTTTGTTTTTAATTTAATTTAATTCATTTTCTAAAGTGTCTACCCTTCCAAAAATTTCATCAGCACAGCACAAAAACCAATGCTTTTAATAATCTTAAAAAAAAATCACTCTTTTTAATTCATTTAATTTAATTAAGATAAATTGCCATAAAACGATATTTTATATTAAAAAAAAAAAAACTCCCCCGGCGCCAATGTTATAATAAAAAAAAAAAGTCAAATATATAACGAAAAACCATATATTCAACCCTTAAATTCAACCACAAACACACAACAGAAGAGCAATTAATAATCCATTAAATAACCACACAAAATTAATTTATCTCAATTAATAAAATCTTGCATTTTCCCCAAAACAAAACAAACCAAACAACTTAATGAATATATATATCACAGTAAATATAGTGTAAAAGAAATAGACAAAACAAAAAAAAAAACAACCCCTATTTTATTAGATTTTTTGCTGCTGTATGTTTTACAATACAGCAAAAACAAAAAAATGAAAATAACTCTTAAAATCTTAAATAAGAAAAATTATCGCGCAAAACATAACATAACAAGATAATGAATAAAGAATTAATTGTTTTGGTTTTTTTTTTGTAGATACAGCGATAATTGTGTGGGGTTGGGGTTTCGTTTTTTTTGTTCTTTAAGACCTTTAAATCCTCTACCGCTTAAATTTATTATCCTTTATAATTTATTTATTCCTTTTTCTTTTCCGTTGTTTTTGATTTTCAAGTTATTTTAATATAGAGAATTGTTTTTTTTTTTTTTGTGTCATTTTAATTTTAAAAGATTATTTCCGTTTTTTTTATGCGCGTCAAGCAACAAGACGCGATAGCTATTTAATAACACAAGCATTTAAAAAAGAATATAATACACATAAATAATAATAATAATGAACATTATTGTGTAAAGAAAAGAAAAGAAAAGCAAAGAAATATATAAAGACAATTAAAAATATCAACCCCCATAAATGAATTTGGTTTTTTTTTTCTTATAAACGAGTTTCTATTTTTGTTTATTCATAAGGGGTTAGTATAGCAAAATTTTGGGAAATCTTTGACGGGCTATAACTCAAAAACCATTGTCTAAATCGTTCTGAAACCAATTTATTCGAATTTAGCACTCCTTAAAACATAAGTATGCAAGTTTTCAGCTCGATTGCTCAATCTTAAAGGATTCGGTGAAAAATCCATTTTTTCATAAGGGGTTAGTATAGCAAAATGTTGGGAAATCTTTGACGGGCTATAACTCAAAAACCAATGTCTAAATCGTTCTGAAACCAATTTATTCGAATTAAGCGTACCTTAAAACATAAGTATGCAAATTTTCAGCCCGATAGAACAAACTTAAAGTTGTCGGTGAAAAATCCATTTTTTCATAAGGGGTTAGTATAGCAAAATGTTGGGAAATCTTTGACGGGCTATAACTCAAAAACCAATGTCTAAATCGTTCTGAAACCAATTTATTCGAATTAAGCGTACCTTAAAACATAAGTATGCAAATTTTCAGCCCGATAGAACAAACTTAAAGTTGTCGGTGAAAAATCCATTTTTTCATAAGGGGTTAGTATAGCAAAATGTTGGGAAATCTTTGCTGGGCTATAACTCAAAAACCAATGTCTAAATCGTTCTGAAACCAATTTATTCGAATTAAGCGTACCTTAAAACATAAGTATGCAAATTTTCAGCCCGATAGAACAAACTTAAAGTTGTCGGTGAAAAATCCATTTTTTCATAAGGGGTTAGTATAGCAAAATGTTGGGAAATCTTTGCTGGGCTATAACTCAAAAACCAATGTCTAAATCGTTCTGAAACCAATTTATTCGAATTAAGCATACCTTAAAACATAAGTATGCAAATTTTCAGCTCGATAGAACAAACTTAAAGTTTTCAGTGAAAAATCCATTTTTTCATAAGGGGGTACCCTTTCAAAATTTTGGGAAATCTTTGACGGGCTATAACTCAAAAACCAATGTCTAAATCGTTCTGAAACCAATTTATTCGGATTTAGCATCCCTTAAAACATTAGTATGCAAATTTTCAGCCCGATAGAACAAACTTAAAGTTTTCGGTGAAAAATCCATTTTTTCATAAGGGGTTAGTATAGCAAAATTTTGGGAAATCTTTGCCGGGCCGCATAACTCAAAAACCAATGTCTAAATCGTTCTGAAACCCATTTATTCGAATTTAGCATACCTTAAAACATAAGTATGCAAATTTTCAGCCCGATAGAGCAAACTTAAAGTTTTCGGTGAAAAATCCATTTTTTCATAAGGGGTTAGTATAGCAAAATTTTGGGAAATCTTTGCCGGGCTATAACTCAAAAACCAATGTCTAAATCGTTCTGAAACCAATTTATTCGGATTTAGCATCCCTTAAAACATAAGTATGCAAATTTTCAGCTCGATAGAACAAACTTAAAGTTTTCGGTGAAATTTCTATGATTCTATGAGAGATTTGTGTGACGACCAAGAAATATTTTTATTCTATAATTCAATATACAAAAAAAAAAAAATTGCTTTCATTATATAATAATATAAATTTTAATAAAATAAAGTCATATCGGCCACGGTGCGTGCGATTTATTTTATTTTGTTTTATTTAGTTTTAGTAGTTTAGTTTATTTAATTTGATTTTAATTGTGCGATTTCCTTTGTTATATAAATTATTTATTTTTTTTTATTCGTTTTTAGTTTTATTTGAATTTGAATGTGAATAAAATAATAATAATAAATTCATGCCATGCGAAGACGAAACCAATAAAAAAAAAAAAAAAAACAGATAATTAAATGAAATTAAAAAAAAAAACACCAAAAACAAAACAAAAAAGAAAAATGTGGTTTGGTTATTATTAAATAAAGATTCGATGATTTTAAGTGATGATGAATTGTGATGTGATGAAACACGATATATATATAAAAAAAAAACGTGACAAGCCCATCATCATCATCATCATCATATATACCATATAGTTATTTTATTACATTGCGCTTTATACAAAAGAATCATTTGAAAGACAATCGCGCTTTTTTACATATTTCTTTCTAATTTCTATAATTATTTTTTTTTTATGGTTTTATATTTTTGTGATAATTTGATTTTGATTATTAGTTTTTTTTTAATAATGTAGTTATGTTTATCTCACGAACAAAAATATAAATATTCTTTACAACAATATAAGGAATTTTGTATATACCTTTGAGCCAAACGTCGATCGTCGATTCAAAAGTATAGATAAATTCCCTATACAATAGTTTTAAGTCTTTTTTAAACTGGCCAGAACTCGAAAAATTTGCATGAAACCAATAAAAGTGATTTGAGGAAACTTTAGCTAATTTTTAATGATCTTTAAGAATCTGTTATAAAATATAGGGGTTGTGGTGGAAATTCTATGAGTAATGATGATTTTTCTGAAATAATTGCATTTTTCTATTAGATTTTCTTTGGAATCCCTATCGAATGATATTTTTTCCTTAAAGAGCATTTAAATACCTTTCGAACGACGGTCTAATCTTAAAAATCCATTAACTGGTTTGGAAGTTATGATAATTTCATTCAACCCCTAATTTTCAAATAATTTTCCTATAGAAAAAATCTGATTTGTTAAGTCTTTTTTAAACTGGCCAGAACTCGAAAAATTTGCATGAAACCAATAAGAATGATTTGAGGAAACTTAAGCTAATTTTTAATGATCTTTAAGATTGTGCAATAAAATATAGGGGTTGTGATGGAAATTCTATGAGTAATGATGATTTTTTCGAAATAATTGCATTTTTCTATTAGATTTTTTTCGGATACCCCATCGAATGATATTTTTTCCTAAAAGTGCATTAAATTACCTTTCCAACGCAGGTCTAATCTTGAAAATCCATTAACTGGTTCGGAAGTTATGATAATTTAACGCAACCCCTAATTTTCCAATAATTTTCCTATAGGAAAATTCAGTTTTTTAAGGCTTTTTTAAACTGACCAGAACTCGAAAAATTCTAGTGAAACCAATAAAAGTGTTGTAAGGAAACTTAAGCTAATTTTTAATGATCTTTAAGAATCGGTTATAAAATATAGGGGTTGTGGTGGAAATTCTATGAGTAATGATGATTTTTCTGAAATAATTGAATTTTTCTATTAGATTTTCTTTTGGAACCCTATCGAATGATATTTTTTCCTTAAAGAGCATTAAATTACCTTTCCAACGCAGGTCTAATCTTGAAAATCCATTAACTGGTTCAGGAGTTATGATAATTTCATTCAACCCCTAATTTTCCAATAATTTTGATATAGGAAAATTCAGTTTTTTAAGGCTTTTTTAAACTGACCAGAACTCGAAAAATTCTAGTGAAACCAATAAAAGTGTTGTAACGAAACTTAAGCTAATTTTTAATGATCTTTAAGAATTCGTTATAAAATATAGGGGTTGTCGTGGAAATTCTATGAGTAATGATGATTTTTCTGAAATAATTGCATTTTTCTATGAGATTTTCTTTGGCAAGGCTGTATATTGATATTTTTTCCTTAAAGATCATTAAAGTACCTTTCCAACGCAGGTCTAATCTTGAAAATCCATTAACTGGTTCAGGAGTTATGATAATTTCATTCAACCCCTAATTTTCCGAATAATTTTCCTATAGAAAAATTCAGTTTTTTAAGGCTTTTTTAAACTGGCCAGAACTCGAAAAATTTGCATGAAACCAATAAAAGTGATTTGAGGAAACTTAAGCTAATTTTTAATGATCTTTAAGAATTCGGTATAAAATATAGGGGTTGCGATGGAAATTCTATGAGTAATGATGATTTTTCTGAAATAATTTCATTTTTCTATTAGATTTTCTTTTGGAACCCTATCGATTGATATTTTTTCCTTAAAGAGCATTTAAATACCTTTCGAACGACGGTCTAATCTTAAAAATCCATTAACTGGTTCAGGAGTTATGATAATTTCATTCAACCCTTAATTTTCCGAATAATTTTCCTATAGAAAAATTCAGTTTTTTAAGTCTTTTTTAAACTGGCCAGAAGTCGGAAAATTCGCACGAAACCAATAAAAGTGTTGTAAGGAAACTTAAGCTAATTTTTAATGATCTTTAAGAATCGGTTATAAAATATAGGGGTTGTGGTGGAAATTCTATGAGTAATGATGATTTTTCTGAAATAATTGAATTTTTCTATTAGATTTTCTTTTGGAACCCTATCAAATGTTATTTTTTCCTTAAAGAGCATTTAAATACCTTTCGAACGACGGTCTAATCTTGAAAATCCATTAACTGGTTCAAGAGTTATGATAATTTAAATCAACCCTTAATTTTTCGAATAATTTTCCTATAGAAAAAATCCGATTTTTAAAGGTTTTTTTAAACTGGCCAGAACTCTGAAAAATTCCCATGAAACTAATAAAAGTAATTTGAGAAAACTTAAACTAATTTTTAACCATCATTCCCTTCATCAACCCTTTCACATTCCCCTTCACCTTACCATTCCATATACCTTTCCATATACTATTCGATGGGAAAAATTTTATCCAATTTTCATTATCATTTCAAATGTAATTTTCCGAGTATTTTAGCTTCATTTTATCGTTATTATTATTATTATTATTATTATTATCCTTTTGTAATATATCCTTTATGTTTTAGTTGTACAAAAAAAAAAAGAAGACAAATTTCATTTTTTACATATCCACACAATTGCTCCTGTGATTTTCCCGTAAAATAACATGGTTAATGTGTCATTTACCGTGAAAATCACGAACGCACGTATTTAGCACGTACGCAAACATACAAAAACATTGCATTTCAATATATAAAAAAAAAATAATAATAATAAAAAGGAAAAGACCCCCGGAGGGTTAAAAGTGGAACAGATTCATTCAGGAACAGATTCCTTGGATTTTAATTTTCATATATACAAATTTTGAATTTTCCTTTTCCGACACTGTGAATGTTCAGTTTTTCCCTATACCTTTGTTTATGAACATTTGTTTTTGTACAAATTCATTGATCGCATCGAATAGGTAACAAAATGAAATAAAAAAAAAAAAGGTAAACAAAATATATTTTAAAGAAACTGACCGGCATAAAAATAAAAAAAAAAAAAAAATATAAAGTTTAAATCAATATATCGATCATCATATTCATGTGCATATATGTTGGGGGTTGTTTGGGATTGCCAGTTTCTTTTTATGTGTGTTATCATCGCTATACATAACATAACATTTTTTTTTTTTATTTTTTAGATATATGATAGATATACAAAAGCAAAAAAAAAAAAACTATAATATAGTTTTGTTGATAACAAAAAAAAAAAAAAAAAGGAAGAAAATGTTTACTTCGCATATATACAATACATACAATAATAATAAAAGCAGTACCATCACAGAGGACACGTGCATTCAAAGAAAAATAAAGTCCTTTCTACGTATTTCTTTATATATATATCGATCATCACATTTAAAAGAAAAAAAAAAACGGTAACCTCAATTGCGATATAGTATTTTTTCGGATGCTTTTGAAAGTGAAAAATTCCTTTTTTATTTTTTTTTTTTATTTATTTATAGTATCTATTTTTTATTTGGCCTTTTTTTTTTTTACTATATTTTACTATATTTTTTTTCCATTTATGTTTGCGTATTGTTGTTGTTGTTGTCTGCCTTTATAGAATATTTTTAGTTGTAGTTTTTAAATTCGCATTCTATCGCCCATATAACTACATATCTATATCTATATCTATATAATACACAAAACGAAATGTTGTTTTGGTTTTGCTATGGTCGTCTGGTACTTTATTTTTATTTATTTATATATAGATATATATATGTATAGTCGTCATGTGTGTTTGGGTTTTGTGTGTGTTGCTGTGTTATAAAAAGGAAAATTTTTCTACAATTGCAAAAAAAAAAGAAGAGAATATGACGGGGTCAAATTTGTTTTTTTTTTTTTTTTTTTTTTTGCTTTGCTTTGGTTTGGTTTGCTTTTACTTCCTCGATATATTGGTCGTTTTTATTTTATATATTGAAGAAATAAATAAATAAATAAATAAAACATATGTAGTATATAGTACTATATAAAAATGTGTTTTGAGCCACCATCGCGCCATCATCGCACGACCACCACTACTTATTTTTATTTTTTTTTGAATACAAATATACGATATATATATGTTATATTACCTGTTGACTATTCTATATATATTTTTTTTTTGTTACAAGTCCATCGACTTTCTTTTTCACATATCTGTCAATCTATATTTTTATTTTCCTTTTTATATCTATATATATCTATAAATAATAATAACAATATGTTTCAATATACGAGATACAGATATATATATATATATATATACAGAAATGGCACATTTTTTGATGAAGGGCAGCCAGAAAAAAAAAAAAAAAAAAAACAAAATAAATAAACCACTAAATATATTGTTCAAATAAAATTTGTAAAGTGTAATAGAAGTGATGAAATACATGTGATGGACAAAACTATTTGCACAAAAATAAAGTAAAAACACCCAATTCTATGGTTTTATTGTGGTATAGGGAAAAACTGTTTTAGATTGGATTTATTAAGAGTGATTCTTTTGAAAGTGTATTGAATGGTATTTTTTGCAAAAAGAGTAATAATTTACCTTTTCAATGCCGGTCTAATTATGAAAATTCATTAACTTGTTCGGAAGTTATGATAATTTCAATCAACCCCTAATTTTCCGAATAATTTTCCCATAGAAAAAATCAGTTTTTTGGGTCTTTTTTAAACTGGCCAGAACTCGAAAAGTTTGCATGAAACCAATAAAAGTGATTTGAGAAAACTTAAGCTAATTTTTAATGATCTTTAAGAATTCGTTATAAAATATAGGGGTTGTGGTGGAAATTCTATGAGTAATGATGATTTTTCCGAAATAATTGCAATTTTAGATTAGATTTTCTTGGGAATCCCTATCGAATGATATTTTTTCCTTAAAGAGCATTAAATTACCTTTCCAACGCAGGTCTAATCATCTCAATCCCTTAATTGGTTCGGAAGTTATGCTAATTTAAATCAACCCCTAATTTTCCATTGAATTTTCCTATAGAAAAAATCAGATTTTTTAAGTCTTTTTTAAACTGACCAGAACTCGAAAAATTCCCATGAAACCAATAAAAGTGCATTGAGTAAACTTAAGCTAATTTTTAATGATCTTTAAGAATTCGTTATAAAATATAGGGGTTGTGGTGGAAATTCAATGAGTAATGATGATTTTTCTGAAATAATTGCATTTTTCTATTAGATTTTCTTTGGAATCCTAACCAAATGATATTTTTTCCTTAAAGAGCATTAAATTACCTTTCCAACGCAGGTCTAATCTTGAAAATCCATTAACTGGTTCGGAAGTTATGATAATTTCATTCAACCCCTAATTTACCGAATGAATTTTCCTATTGAAAAAATCAAATTTTGTAGGCCTTTTTTAAACTGGCCAGTACTCGGAAAATTCCCATGAAACCAATAAAAGGGATTTGAGGAAACTTTAGCTAATTTTTAACGATCTTTAAGAATCGGTTATAAAATATAGGGGTTGTTGTGGAAATTCTACGAGTAATGATGATTTTTCTGAAATAATTGCAATTTTCGATTACATTTTCTTTGGAATCCCAATCGAATGATATTTTTTCCTTAAAGAGCATTAAATTACCTTTCCAACGCAGGTCTAATCATGCCAATCCATTAACTGGTTCGGAAGTTATGATAATTTCATTCAACCCTTAATTTTCCGAATAACTTTCCTATAGTAAAAATCAGTTTTTTAAGGCTTTTTTAAACTGACCAGAACTCGAAAAACTCCCATGAAACTAATAAAAGTGTTGTAAGGAAACTTAAGCTAATTTTTAATAATCTTTAAGAATCTTGTATAAAATATAGGGGTTGTGGTGGAAATTCTATGAGTAATGATGATTTTTCTGAAATAATTGCATTTTTCTATTAGATTTTCTTTGGAATCCCTATCGAATGATATTTTTTCCTTAAAGTACATTAAATTACCTTTCCAACGCAGGTCTAATTATGAAAATTCATTAACTGGTTCGGAAGTTATGATAATTTCATTCAACCCCTAATTTTCCGAATAATTTTCCTATTGAAAAAATCAAATTTTGTAGGCCTTTTTTAAACTGGCCAGTACTCGGAAAATTCCCAAAAAAAAAATAAAATGGATTTGAGAAAACTTAAGCTAATTTTAAATGATAATTTATCCTCATCAGATCAGATCTCATTAGCCAGAAAATATCCCTCCATTCCTCCAAACCACAACAGAACAGAATTGGGTGTATTTATAAATATTTTGTTATAAATAAAGATACAAAACGAAACGATACGAAACCAAACCAAACTAAGAAAAGAAAAGAAAAGAAAAAAAAACATATGTTCTGTCTGCTGATATACTTTTATCTATATATATATATATAAATAAATATGTTGGACAATAATAATAATAATAATAATATAAATAAAAATATGTTGCTGTTATTCCAAAAAAAAAAAAAAAACTCTCAGAAATGTTTCCTTTTTTTTTTTTTTTCATCGTTTTGTTATATTACATAATATTATTTGTATATATACAAAAAAAATAAAAAAATTTTGTTTTGCAATATCGCACTTTTGCGTGTGTGTTTTTTATATATATATATATATATAAATAGATAGAAGAAAAAAAACATAACAAGAAAGCAAAAGGGTCGGTCACCTTTCGACTCGTCTACATAGTCGCATACTTCAAATTTATATATATAGAGATATATAAATAAATAAATAACAAGCCAAAAAAAAAAAAATAACAGCATAAACAATTTCATTTCTATTTTTATATTGTATATACAAACGTTTTTCTTTTCTATATATATATATATATCGTATCAATATACCGATAAAAGTTTTTCTTTCCATATTCGGAATTTGTATAAAGTATATATATTCTATAGTTTTGATTGTTGTACATATTTTTTACTATTGTATATATGCAGTGCAATGATTTGTTTCGGATCATTGGACATCTCACACAAAACACACAACAAAAAAAAAAAAAAATATATACTACAAATGATATGACACATGCAATTGTTATGCTGGCAGGCAATGCGACGGCCAAAACCACCGCATTCGCCGCGACACCACGGTCAATGAACGGTCAACAAATACATGTTTTGTATGATTGTTTTCTCTATATATATATTTATTTATTTATTTATGTTGCCCCTTCAATTGATTGACCTACATTTCACTTTTTTTTTTTTTTTTTTGATCTATACATCCCTTATAAAACATTCACGCGATTGCTATCCAAAACGAAAATTTGCAAATTTTGATTTGATTATAAAAAGAAGAAAAAATTCGACAGGTAAAAATGAATTTTAAACATTTTTTTTTTAACATTTCCTCCATTCGCCGTACATTCAATCGCATTCATTCATTCATTCAATTGCAATTCATTCACTTGAATGATTTTTGAATATTTTTTTTTTGTTGTATAATGTATACGAAAATGAAATTGAAATTTAAGCAAAAAAAAAAAAACTGACCTTCCTTAAACAAAATGAATAAAAAAATATTTTTATTATTGTTTTTTTTATATTTTTATTTATTTATTTATTATTTGTATCTCATCTTCTTCTTATTATATCTTCCGTGTACTTGTTTATATAATAAGTTTATATTTTATCGTGGTCGTCGTCGTCGTCGTCGCACATCATATATAAAAAAAAGATTATATGATATAAGAAACAATTTCCCGTATATCCACACTTAAAACTTTATCATCTTATAACTTTATCAACACATTCAAAATCATAAAACGGACGGGAAATGTATTCAAAACAGAAGCTATTATTATTATTATTATAGAGATCGCCGTTCAATCATTCATTCATTCATTCATTTGATGCTTTTTGTTTAATAATAAGTGAACGGATTATTTTGGTTATGTTTTTATGTATTTCGGTATTTTTTATTATGTAATGACGATTTTTCTGAAATAATTGCATTTTTCTATTAGATTTTCTTTTGGAACCCTATCGAATGATATTTTTTCCTTAAAGAGCATTAAATTACCTTTCCAACGCAGGTCTAATCTTAAAAATCCATTAACTGGTTCGGAAGTTATGATAATTTTCTAGCAACCCTTAATTTATCGAATAATTTTCCTATAGAAAAAATCAGATTTTCAAAGGTTTTTTAAACTGGTCAGAACTCGAAAAATTTGCATGAAACCAATAAAAGTGATTTGAGAAAACTTAAGCTAATTTTTAATGAACTTTAAGAATCTGGTATAAAATATAGGGGTTGCGATGGAAATTCTATGAGTAATGATGATTTTTCCGAAATAATTGCATTTTTCCATGAGATTTTCTGTGGAATCCCTATCGAATGATATTTTTTCCTTAAAGAGCATTAAATTACCTTTCCAACGCAGGTCTAATCTTGAAAATCCATTAACTCGTTCGAAAGTTATGACAATTTAAATCAACCCCTAATTTTCCCAATAATTTTCCTATAGAAAAAATCCTATTTTCAAAGGTTTTTTTAAACTGGCCAGAACTCGAAAAATTTCCATGAAACCAATAAAAGTGATTTGAGGAAACTTAAGCTAATTTTTAATGATCTTTAAGAATTTGGTATAAAATATAGGGGTTGCGATGGAAATTCTATGAGTAATGATGATTTTTCCGAAATAATTGCATTTTTCCATGAGATTTTCTGTGGAATCCCTATCGAATGATATTTTTTCCTTAAAGAGCATTAAATTACCTTTCCAACGCAGGTCTAATCTTGAAAATCCATTAACTCGTTCGAAAGTTATGACAATTTAAATCAACCCCTAATTTTCCCAATAATTTTCCTATAGAAAAAATCCTATTTTCAAAGGTTTTTTTAAACTGGCCAGAACTCGAAAAATTTCCATGAAACCAATAAAAGTGATTTGAGGAAACTTAAGCTAATTTTTAATGATCTTTAAGAATTTGGTATAAAATATAGGGGTTGCGATGGAAATTCTATGAGTAATGATGATTTTTCCGAAATAATTGCATTTTTCCATGAGATTTTCTGTGGAATCCCTATCGAATGATATTTTTTCCTTAAAGAGCATTAAATTACCTTTCCATCGCAGGTCTAATCTTGAAAATCCATTAACTGGTTCGGAAGTTATGACAATTTAAATCAACCCCTAATTTTCCGAATAATTTTCCAATTGAAAAAATCAGATTTTTTAAGGCATTTTTAAACTGGCCAGAACTCGAAAAATTCCAATGAAACCAATAAAAGTGATTTGAGAAAACTTAAGCTAATTTTTAATGATCTTTAAGAATTCGGTATAAAATATAGGGGTTGTCTTGGAAATTCTATGAGTAATGATGATTTTTCTGAAATAATTCCATTTTTCCGGTAGATTTTCTTTGGAATCCCTATCAAATGATATTTTTTCCTTAAAGAGCATTAAATTACCTTTCCAACGCAGGTCTAAACATCTCAATTCATTAACTGGTTCGAAAGTTATGACAATTTAAATGAACCCTTAATTTTACGAATAATTTTCCTATAGAAAAAACCATATTTTTTTAGTCTTTTTTAAACTGGCCAGAACTCGAAAAATTCAAAAAAATATATCCTCAATAATAAAATACAAAAAACAAGATAAAGAAAAGTTTTTATATTTTTCTAATTGGGGGTGGGTGGACTGGTTGGGGGACTAAAGCTTAAGTTTTTTTATTATTCAATTCAGTCCCTTTTTGCGTCGATATTAAATTAAATTTGTTGTTGAATGACCGCAGAGAAGATAACAAAAAAAAAATAAAAGAAAACGTAAACAAACAAACAAATAAATAAATATCACAATTTAATAGTCAGGATAAAAAATAAATAACTCTATACTCTATAAGGCGATCGACATTATGCGATAAAAACACAAAAAACACATGTCTTTTTTCCTTTATTATTATTATTATTATTGTTTGTTAGAGGTGATGTTGGACTGAACACGACACATACACACACACATCAATATACAATTTGTTTTTCCCACATTCACGCCATAGCAAAAAATAAACAAAAAATAATCGTTTAAAAGCACAAAAATATATAAGTGCGTGTGATTTGAGGTTGCGATAAACAGAAAATATATATATATATATATGGTAGATATACAATACAATATGCGGTCATCGTATTTTTTTTTTTTTTTGTCCCGTATACCGTATCGTTTTTTCTAGATGATATAAACAACCAAAAACAGTTAAAGACAGCAGCCGCCGGTATAAAAAAGAAAATATTTATAACATATATATATATATATATATATATATAGAATAGAATTTTCTATTTTAACCCAAAAACACACAAAATCATTGAAAGTACAAAATAAAAAATTTTAGTATTTTTCCATCAGCTTTAAAACTTATTGCACTTTAAAACTTCTTAAAGTGAAAGTGAAATGTCAAAAAAAAAAAACATCCAACACAACAAAAGAAACATAAACAATAACAGAAAACAGAGAGATAATCGCACCCCCGCAATTAACTAAATAAAGTATATACATAAAGTAGACAATACAAATTTACAAAGCAATAAAGAAAAAAAAAAAAAAAAAGGGTAATTTTCTTTCTAATTGTTTCTTGTACAGTATAATAAAAAGGATTCAAAATATACCACTTTTTAACGACGACGACGACGACAACGAACTGATGATATGATGATATGAAATCAAAAAGTAAAGAAAGACTAATTGTAAGTATATAAATAAATAAATAAATTATGGGGTTGTTGATGCGTCGTATATGGGGATAAATATAACGTTATATAGAGTCAAAGAAATATTTAATTGTGGTAAATTACGGTCGCTAAAATTAGTCTTTTATTTTATATATGCATATATAGTATAATTGTTTTTCATTTATCATATATAAACATAACAACCCCCTCACATAATTACAATATAAACATAAAACCATCATCATCATCATCATCATCATCAACATCAACACCTTTTTCTCTTTATTATATGATTATTTGCTTTTAATATATATATATGCATTTACTTTATGCATATTTAATTGTCAAATATGTTTTTTTTTTTTTTTTTTTAATGAAAATGATCTGATGAAATGAAAACCCACCCCGTCCAGAAACAATTTATTATAACACTAACTTTTTAATATGCAAGAAGAATTATGAATTTAAAACATAAAAGGGTTATTGTTATTGTTGTTGAAAATTATTCATTATTTTTTTTATGAATAAAGTTGAAAAGAGTATTTAAGGAAATAAAAGATGTTTTTCAGTTGATGATTTTTTAAAAATTCCAATTTTCAATGGATTTTACTGAAAATTGGCATGTGATCTCCTGATAGGGATAAGGAAAGATTGGTAAAGTTTCAAGATAATCGAATCGGTGGAATTTCCGTAATGACCCTTCAAAAAATGATGATGAAAATTTTCCAATATAAAAAATTCTATTGAAAAATTACCAAATTTTACATTAATTCAGTTGATGATTTTTTAAAATTCAGGTTTTCAATGGATTTGGCTAAAAATTGGCATGTGAACTCCTGATAGGGATAAGAAAATATTGGTAAAGTTTCAAAATAATCGAATCGCTACGTTTCCCGTGATGATCCTTCAAAAAAAGTCGAAAATCTTCCCAAACAAAAAAAATCCCATTGAAAAATAATCAAATTTTCCATTACTTCAGTTAATGATTTTTTAAAATTCAGGTTTTTAACCAATCGGGTTGAAAATTAGCATGTGAACTCCCGATAGGGATAAGAAAAGATTGGTAAAGTTTGAAAATAATCAAATCGGTGGAATTCCAATTATAATTCCTCAAAGATTATGGAAAATTTCCTCAAATAAAAAATCCGATAAAAAAATAACAAAATTTTCAACAAATCAGTTGGGGATTTTTTAAAATTCAAATTTTCAACAGATTTGGCTGAAAATTGGCATGTGAACTCCTGATAGGGATAAGAAAAGATCGGTAAAGTTTGAAAACAATCAAATTGGTGGAATTCCTATTATCTCCCATCAAAAATTGACTAAAATTTCCCATATAAAAAAATTGCCATTGAAAAATAATCAAAAGTTGATGATTTTTTAAAATTCCAATTTTCAATGGATTTGGCTGAAAATTTCCAATTCTACTCTCAATGATGGTAAGACAAACCTCTCAAAGTTTCAAAACAATCGAATCGGTGAAATGCCCGTAATGATCCCTCAAAAAATAAGGGATGAAAATTTTCCCATATATAAAATAAAAAAACCATTTGTTGAATTTTTCCCCATTCATTTTACTTTTAATTTTCTTCTTCTTCAATTTAATTTATTTATTATTATGTCATTTGCTGACTATTAAACAAATATAATGAATATGAGACAAAAGATTTTATGATAAAATTTTAATCTTATACATGGTATATAGAAAAGTAAAAAGATAATTTGTATTGAGTTCGTATTGTCCGATTTTTGTATATAGATAAAATGTATAAGATAAATAAATAAATAAAAGAAAGAAAGAAAGATAGAAAAAAACCCCTTTAATATTTAAATAACCCTTTTATTATTTTGTTGGATTATTTTTTTTTTTTTGTGGTGGTGGTGATGGTGATGGTAATGGGGGAGTTGGAGGATGACAAATCATAATGTAAACAAATCTAAAATATAGCCTGTTGTTTATAATTAATTTTCACACCACTCAATCTCAGTCAATTATTTCAATCTAATTTTTTGTTTATCTCCTCCTCCTCCTCCTCCTAATCCTCCTATATATAATATTGAAGATAATTAATTATTATTATTACATTTTTTTTTTGTGTATGTAATACGAAAAATACATATAAATAAAGCGAAAACGAAATGAAATCAAAACATAAAACGAAAATAAAAATTATATTTTGAAAAATTATATGAAATTAATAACAATAATAATAATAATAATAATAATAATGATGTAATGAAAAGATGATAATGGAATAAGAATTAGTGGATTTTTGAATTTTGGTATGCGGATGAATGAATGAATGAATGAATGGATGGATGGATGGATAGATAGATGGATAATTAACAACGATATATAAATGAATGAATGAATGAATGAATGATTAACAAAATTCGCAATCAATTTTAATTTTTTTTTAGCTGCTGTATATTAAAAATATAATTAACCCTGGCGATTTTATGAAGCAAAAGAAGAACCAATAAAAAAAAAAAATCACAAAAAATTTTTTAACGCAAAAACACAAAACAAAACAGCAAAATTATGAATTTATAATAAATGACGTTTTTGGGGCGTTTATTTTCAATTTTTTAATTTTTTTATTTTTGCATTGTATAATTTATTGAACGTTGCGGGATGATGCAAAAGTAACGTAAAAGTCTCATCAAGGTAATAATACTAATAAAAAAAAAAAAACCATAAAGAAATAATAATAAAAAAACAATTTTTTTAAATAAAGAAGCTCGAAATCGCGGGCGATAATTGATTATACATACATATTTATATTTATATTTATATTTGTTTGTTTGTTTTGTTTTTTTTGCGTTTGTCGGTATACAGCGTTGATTTTTTGTGAAAAAAACTATATTTATTTATTTGTTATTATCAACAAGTTCAACCTCCAAAAAAATTAATCAATTTATTTTGTTTTATATAACAGAATTTTAACTTATTATTAGCTCTCTTATCTCTTATTCGATTAGTTTTCTGGTTCTGTTTTATTTATATGCGATGAACATTTTTTAATCTATTTACTGGATTCTGAGGAATGGTACTGCAAAAATTCAGGCTCGGAAGCTCATTTTAAAAATGAAATATCTCAGAAAATTTCCATGAAACTAAGAAAAGTGATTTGAGGAAACTTAAGGTAATTTTTAATGAACTTTAAGAATATGTTATAAAATATAGGGGTTGTGATGGAAATTCTATGAGTAATGATGATTTTTCTGAAATAATTGGATTTTTCTATTTGATTTTCTAGGGCAACCCTATCGAATGATATTTTTTCCTAAAAGAGCATTAAATTACCTTTCCAACGCAGGTCTAAACATCCCATTCCATTAACTGGTTCGGAAGTTATGATAATTTCATTCAACCCCTAATTTTCCATTAATTTTCCTATAGAAAAAATCAGTTTTTTAAGTCTTTTTTAAACTGGCCAGAACTCGAAAAATTTCCATGAAACCAATAAAAGTGATTTGAGAAAACTTAAGCTAATTTTTAATGATCTTTAAGAATCTGGTATAAAATATAGGGGTTGTGATGGAAATTCTATGAGTAATGATGATTTTTCTGAAATAATTGGATTTTTCTATTAGATTTTCTTTGGAATCCCTATCGAATGATATTTTTTCCTAAAAGTGCATTAAATTACCTTTCCAACGCCGGTCTAAACATAAAAATTCGTTAACTGGTTGGGAAGTTATGATAATTTCATTCAACCCCTAATTTCCCATTGATTTTCCTATAGAAAAAATCCGATTTTTGAAGTCTTTTTTAAACTGGCCAGAGCTCGAAAAATTCCCATGAAACCAATAAAAGTGATTTAAGAAAACTTAAGCTAATTTTTAATGATCTTTAAGAATTTGATATAAAATATAGGGGTTGTGGTGGAAATTCTATGAGTAATGATGATTTTTCTGAAATAATTGCATTTTTCTATAAGATTTTCTTTTGAAACCCTATCAAATGATATTTTTTCCTAAAAGTGCATTAAATTACCTTTCCAACGCCGGTCTAAACATAAAAATTCGTTAACTGGTTGGGAAGTTATGATAATTTCATTCAACTCCTAATTTCCCATTGATTTTCCTATAGAAAAAATCCGATTTTTGAAGTCTTTTTTAAACTGGCCAGAGCTCGAAAAATTCCCATGAAACCAATAAAAGTGATTTAAGAAAACTTAAGCTAATTTTTAATGATCTTTAAGAATTTGATATAAAATATAGGGGTTGTTGTGGAAATTCTATGAGTAATGATGATTTTTCTGAAATAATTGCGTTTTTCTATTTGATTTTCTTTGGCAACCATATAGAATGATATTTTTTCCTTAAAGAGGGTTAAATTACCTTTCCAACGCAGGTCTAAACATCCCATTCCATTAACTGGTTTGGAAGTTATGATAATTTAAATCAACCCCTAATTTTCCATGAATTTTCTTATAGAAAAAATCAGATTTTTTTTAAGTCTTTTTTAAACTGGCCAGAACTCGATAAATTTCCATGAAACGGATAAAAGTAATTTTAAAAAACTTTAGCTAATTTTTACGGATCTTTCTAAATATTCAGAATAAAAAATTTCTATAAAATAATCTATCGGTCAATTACCCAAAACCAAAAATCAAATGAAAATCTATCGTTTTAATTGTAATAATAAAATAATAATGAAGCTAAAAAAAAAAAAAAATCCATCATCCGTTCTCCGTACCATATAACATATATATACCATTAAATGAAAACCAAACGAATTAAAAACCATTAAATTAACTCAATTTTAATTTTTTTCAACTAACTTTTGTTTTGTGTTCACTAAAATATAAACACATTTTAACAAAATTCTGTATTTATTATATACAAACACACTCAAACACACGATTATATTTTTATACATTCAAATTATAATTACCTTAAAATTATCTCATAATTATCTCGCAGATATAATTACAGTAAATTAGTATTACATATAGTATATATAGCTATAGAATGAATAAATGAATGAATGAATGAAAAAAAAACCTAATATGTTTCATGTCATTATATTATTATTATAATTATTATATATATTTTTCTGTTGAGGCGGTGGCGGTGGCGGCGGCCGCGACGGTGGCAGCGGTGGAATATTTCCATAAGAACAAATAAAAACAAAATTATATATAACACAAAAAAAAAAAAACATCAAATATTTTTGGGTACGAAATATAAGAGACAAGACCAACAACAACAAACAAATGAAATTTTTAAAACGAATACAAATTAAAAAAAAAAAAAACAAAAAAACACGGGAACTAACCAATTTACACACACCGAAAATTAAATGTACAACAACAAAAAAAATAAAAAAAAATGTGAACAGGCAAAACAGAAATGAATAATAAAATTATAATATACGAAAATTAAAAATAAAAATAAAAAAA
Source organism: Dilophus febrilis (assembly GCA_958336335.1). Lineage (NCBI taxonomy): Eukaryota > Metazoa > Arthropoda > Insecta > Diptera > Bibionidae > Dilophus > Dilophus febrilis. The sequence goes on along the minus strand of OY284473.1, from coordinate 29,729,459 downwards.
AAACTCTTGTAATAATAAATTTAATTGCACGTAATTTTTTTTTATCATTTATTTTTCGTTTCGTGGATATACGCGATGAGGTTTTTTTTTTTTTTGTTTTGTTGGATGTGGAGTGGATATACAAAAAATAAAAAAAAAAATTTGGATAATTGCTATGTGCTTTATTTTTTTTTAGAGATAATTATATTATATATTGTATATAGAATAGATATATGTTATATATATATAGAAGAAGTTTTGAACGAGGAACAACCAATTTTTTTTTTTTTATTTAATTGAATCATAAATTAAAAAATTATTATTTTATTATAAAAACCACAACAAAAACAACAACAACCACAACAGAAAAAAACGAATTTATTTGTTGATGAACACAAAAAAAAAATCTGTGAGAAGTTTTGGAACTTTATTTATATATATATATATATAAATTAAATTTTTCATTATAATTATTATGATTATTTGATGACTGAATACTTTTTATTTTGTATTTTCTCTGAATACTTTTAATGATAATTATTTTATTTTTATTTTTATTTTTATTGTTATTAAATCGCAATTGTAATTAAATTGAAAACAAAAAAAAAAAAAAACAAATGCTTTGAGGTAAAATTTGATGGGTTTTTTTTTTTTTTTTTTTTAAATGTATTCATGGTAAATGGAATTTTATAGTTTTTCAGGTATTTTCGAAATTTTATTGCACAATCTTAAAATTCATTAAAAATTAGCTTAAGATTTCTCAATTGACTTTTATTGGTTTCATGGGAATTTTTCGAGTTCTGGCCAGTTTAAAAAAGACTTAAAAAATCTAATTTTTTCAATATTAAAATTCATGGAAAATTAAGGGTTGAATGAAATTATCATAACTCCTGAACCAGTTAATGAATTTTCAAGATTAGACCTGCGTTGGAAAGGTAATTTATTGCTCTTTAAGGAAAAAATATCATTCGATAGGGATTCCAAAGTAAATCTAATTGAAAACTGCAATTATTTCAGAAAAATCATCATTACTCATAGAATTTCCACGACAACCCCTATATTTTATAACAGATTCTTAAAGATCATTAAAAATTAGCTAAAGTTTCCTCAAATCACTTTTATTGGTTTTATGGGAATTTTCCGAGTTCTGGTCAGTTTAAAAAAGCCTTCAAAAACTGATTTTTTCTATAGGAAAATTATTCGGAAAATTAGGGGTTGAATGAAATTATCATAACTTTCGAACCAGTTAATGGATTGAGATGTTTAGACCTGCGTTGGAAAGGTAATTTAATGGTCTTTAAGGAAAAAATATCATTCGATAGGGTTTCAAAAGAAAATCTATTAGAAAAATGCAATTATTTCAGAAAAATCATCATTACTCATAGAATTTCCACGACAACCCCTATATTTTATACCGAATTCTTAAAGATCATTAAAAATTAGCTAAAGTTTCCTCAAATCACTTTTATTGGTTTCATGGAAATTTTCCGAGTTCTGGTCAGTTTAAAAAAGCATTCAAAATCTGATTTTTTCTATAGGAAAATTATTCGGAAAATTAGGGGTTGATTTAAAATTATCATAACTTCCGAACCAGTTAATGGATTTTTAAGATTAGACCTGCGTTGGAAAGGTAATTTAATGCTCTTTAAGGAAAAAATATCATTCGATAGGGATTCCAAAGAAAATCATATAGAAAAATGCAATTATTTCAAAAAAATCATCATTACTCATAGAATGTCCATCACAACCCCTATATTTTATACCGAATTCTTAAAGATCATTAAAAATTAGCTAAAGTTTCCTCAAATCACTTTTATTGGTTTTATGGGAATTTTCCGAGTTCTGGTCAGTTTAAAAAAGCCTTCAAAAACTGATTTTTTCTATAGGAAAATTATTCGGAAAATTAGGGGTTGAATGAAATTATCATAACTTTCGAACCAGTTAATGGATTGAGATGTTTAGACCTGCGTTGGAAAGGTAATTTAATGGTCTTTAAGGAAAAAATATCATTCGATAGGGTTTCAAAAGAAAATCTATTAGAAAAATGCAATTATTTCAGATAAATCATCATTACTCATAGAATTTCCACAACAACCCCTATATTTTATAACAGATTCTTAAAGATCATTAAAAATTAGCTTAAGTTTTCTCAAATGACTTTTATTGGTTTCATGAAAATTTTCCGAGTTCTGGTCAGTTTAAAAAAGCCTTCAAAAACTGATTTTTTCTATAGGAAAATTATTCGGAAAATTAAGGGTTGAATGTAATTATCATAACTTCCGAACCAGTTAATGAATTTTCATGATTAGACCTGCGTTGGAAAGGTAATTTAATGCTCTTTAAGGAAAAATATCATTCGATAAGGTTTCAAAAGAAACTCTAATAGAAAAATCCAATTATTTCAGAAAAATCATCGTTACTCATAGAATTTCCACAACTACCCCTATAATTTATACCAGATTCTTAAAGATCATTAAAAATTAGCTTAAGTTTCCTCAAATCACTTTTATTGGTTTCATGAAAATTTTCCGAGTTCTGGCCAGTTTAAAAAAACCTTTAAAAACATTCATTATGTGACGTATATAAAATGGTTTTTTTTTTAAAAATGGCCACTTTATATAAGACTTTGAGAGAACCATCGGTACGATGAGAAAAAAGGTGTAAAGAATATTATTTTTATTTATATAACTCGCGCTTTGTAAACTTGCCGACAGAGAGAGAGAGAGAGTATTTAAATAAATAAATAAAAGGCGTGTCATAATTTATTATCTCTCATCGCATTAAAGATGGCCGCTTATTTGTACGTATCATTACATTACATAAATTGTAAAATTTGAAAGCTTTCTATTGCCAATGCAGCAGCTATTTGAGAAGCAATTTTTAATTTTAATATAAAATTAATGATTAATGATTTGATGATTTTAACTTTTTCTAATACATGGTGAAGTATCATTTTTTGAGTAGTTATTATAAAGTGTGCAGTAAATTTTGTCTATTTAAAAATGGGATTTTGTCTATTTTTTGAATGGAATTCCATCGAGAGGGTATTTCTTTTTGTTAAATGTATTGGATTTATTTAGTTTTTTAAATTTTTTGTGTACATATTTGGAGGTGAGGCATTGGTGAGGTTTAATTTTTATTTTAATTATTAATATGTTTGGTAAATATCCGTTTGGTAAATATCCGTTTGGTAAAATTCCCTATCATTCGAAAATCAGGGTTTCAAAAGAAAATCATAGGGAAAAATCCAATTTTTCCGATCAATAATAATTAATAAAATTTAACTTAAGTTTTGTCAATTCACTTTTATTTATTTCAAAGGAATTTTCAGAGTTCTGGCCAGTTTAAAAAAAGAGTTAAAAAAACTGATTTTTTCTATAGGAAAATTATTCGGAAAATTAAGGGTTGAATGAAATTATCATAACTTCCGAACCAGTTAATGAATTTTCATGATTAGACCTGCGTTGGAAAGGTAATTTAATGCTCTTTAAGGAAAAAATATCATTCGATAGGGATTTCAAAGTAAATCTAATAGAAAAATGCAATTATTTCAGAAAAATCATCATTACTCATAGAATTTCCACGACAACCCCTATATTTTATACCAAATTCTTAAAGATCATTAAAAATTAGCTTAAGTTTTCTCAAATCACTTTTATTGGTTTCATGGAAATTTTCCGAGTTCTGGCCAGTTTAAAAAAGACTTAAAAAATCAGATTTTTTCTATAGGAAAATTCATGGAAAATTAGGGGTTGATTTAAATTATCATAACTTCCAAACCAGTTAATGGATTTTCAAGATCAGACCTGCGTTGGAAAGGTAATTTAATGCTCTTTAAGGAAAAAATATCATTCGATAGGGATTCCAAAGAAAATCTAATAGAAAAATGCAATTATTTCAGAAAAATCATCATTACTCATAGAATTTCCACCACAACCCCTATATTTTATAACGAATTCTTAAAGATCATTAAAAATTAGCTTAAGTTTGCTCACAACACTTTTATTGGTTTCATGGAAATTTTTCGAGTTCTGGCCAGTTTAAAAAAGACTTAAAAAATCAATTTTTTCTATAGGAAAATTATTCGGAAAATTAGGGGTTGAATGAAATTATCATAACTTCCGAACCAGTTAATGAATTTTCAAGATTAGACCTGCGTTGGAAAGGTAATTTAATACTCTTTAAGGAAAAATTATCATTCTACAAAGGTTCCCTTAAATATTAACAGACAGCTTCGAATACAAAAAAAAAAACAAAAAACAAAAACCAAACCGCATAAAAACAAGACCTGTAATTAAACACACACACACACACACAACAGAAAAATATACCAACCAAATTAAAAAATAAACACACCAACAAAATATATATAATTATAAAGTAAAAATTTCCTGATATTTATTTGGTTATTTTTTTTTTTAATTTGTTTCCAAAAAAATAATTAAATATAATTATAAATAAAATTAAAAAAAAAAAAAAAAAACTTCTTTAACTTCTCTTCTGTATATATTATTGTTGTATTGCCTTTCTATGCTATACAACAGATACAGAAAAAAAAAAAAAAAAGGAAGAAAAAAAAAAGCGACATAAGGCGCCAATCTGTTTGATTATATTTTTTTTTTTTTAATTCCCAGCTCAAACACACACAAAAAAAAACAAATTAAAAATATAGTTTCGCGTTCATTATACGAATAAAAGAATATTTTTGGCTAATGCGATCGCTGATGGTGTTTTTGGTTTTGTTTTTTTTTTTTGGGATTTTTTTGGTTTTTAAAATAATAATTATAGTAAGAGATCGCCCGAAATTCAACAACAACAACAACAACAACAACAACAACAACGGCAATAATAATATAATAATTAACTTAAAAAAGTTTAGATTTTTTTCGTTCAAACAAAAATTTGGTAAATGCTCACCACACACAACAACGAATGTATATAATAATAATAATAATAATAATATAATTATTGATAATTTTTTTTTTTTTTTTTCGTTCTTCTCGTGGTTTTTTTTACATTTTAATGAATGATAATTAACTCGCACTCACTCAAATGAATTTTTCTTTTTAAGTTAGTTATACAGAAAAAATAAATTATAATTTATAAGGAAAGAAATATAATATAATTATCCCATAGGTATCGTGTATATATAATTAAATTTGTCTGACTGTGTGTGTGTGTGTTTGTGTGTCTATTTTTTTTTTTTCTGGTGTATAAATCAATATAAAGAATATTCAGACCGATGGATTGATTGACTGACCGATGATGGGCGATTGGCGTTAAATTAAAATATATTGAATGAATTTTGGAAAAATTAAACATTTAAAATGATTCTAAAACGAACAAGAGAGTCATTTCCACAATAATAATGAGTTAATGATTAGGTTTTCTAATGGATTGGACTGAAATGGATTGGGGGGCGATAGATAAGCCGTCAATATAGGGACAAGAAAAGATTGGTAAAGTTTGAAAATATAATCAAATCGTTGATGAAATTCCCATTATGAGATCTTAAAAACCATTGAAAAAATATTGTAAATTTTGCAACATCCACATCCTCATTCGCATCGCCTCCTCGGCATCCGCATCCCCCTTTTTCATTTCAAATCCATCATAATGCTGATGATGATGATGATGATGATCAATTTTTTTTATGTGTGTTTGGGTTCTTCTTTTACTTCTTCTTTTTCTTCTTCTTTTACTTCTTCTTATTATTATTATTATAAAATATATATATATTATAATTACAGGTGTCGAGTAAATAATTATATAAAAAAAGAATATATAATAATTATTTTGGGAATAAAGTCGAAGTTTTTTTTTTGTTGTTTTGTGAATGAACTCACATGTTTTTTTTTTTATATATAATTTTAATTTAATGTTTTTGTCTGTTGAATTGAGGTTTTTTTTTTAGTATTTATTTACCAACATTTTTTTTAGTTTTAGTTGCTTCGGTTGATTATTATTTTTTTCTATGTTGCTTCTGTGTTTAAATTTAAATGTGTGTTTGTGTAATTAATAATTGTAGAGAATTTTAATTTAAAAAAAAAAAAATTCTATATACCTTTTTTTTTTTTAGTAGTATTATTTTGACAAAAAAAAAAAAAAAACAATTATTTCTATAATACAAAAAAACACGAAGCAAAATGTAAAGAGATTGGGGCAAAATAATATAAATAAAAATAAAAATAAATAGAAATTAATTAATAAATAATTGACGGATAAAATGACTTTGCATTTTATGTAAAAATAAATAATCAAAAAAATAAAAAAAAAAAAAAAATCGGTAATGATTTTTTTGTGTTTTTATTTTGTGTCTGTTTCTGTTTCTGTTCTTCTGATTGTGCTATTACTATATTACTACTAGTAAATGATAATTATTTATTTGAAAAAAAAAAAAAACAAATGTTTATTTGTGTCATTGACCATTGTCACCATATTATTCATATATATTCCATTCATTCAACGCGTCATCATCCACGTATAGTAATCGTTCGCACAATTAAAACATATAAATTCATTCGAAATAAAATTATAACAATTGTAAAATTAACAATAGAACAAAGGCAAAGGAAAAGGCAAACAAAATCTGTTTGTTTTTTTTTTTAATTATTTTATTATTTTGCGCCGGGTAATGAAGCGCGATTCTACTATTATTATTACGTAATTATCCCGTAAATATTTTTATTTTATCACTTTAAAATTAAAACAAATCATCAGTCGCACCACAGTCATCACAGCCAGTCAGTCAGTATAATGAGATAAAAAAAAAAATATAGATTTTATTGGATAAATAAAACGAAAAACCAGAAGAAAAAAAAAAAACCCACCGACTAACAAAACAAAAAACTGACTAATTATTTCGTTTGGCCAACCAACAAATTAAAAAGACACATAATTTTTTTTTTTGTTTATTTATTATTCATATTTTTTTTTTTAAATAATTTTGTCAGTCATTTTAGAATATGATAATAATTAATATAATTATACGTACGTTTTTTTTTAATTTGTTTTTATAATTTGTTTGGTAGATTTACAAATATTTTTGTATGGTAAAATTTTCAACTAAATTTGAGACATCATAATGGAAATTCCATCGATTTGATTATTTTTAAACTTTATCAATCTTTTCTTATTACTATTGAGAAAATATTCTGAAATTTTAAGCCCGATCCATTGAAAATTGAATTTTTAAAAAATCATCAAAGGAATGATTGAAAAATGTTGATATTTTTTCCATGGGATTTTTATATTTTGGAGAAATTTTCATCAATTTTTAATGAATTATAACAAAAATTCCATCGATTTGATTATTTCTAAACTTTACCAATCTTTTCTTATTACTATTGAGAAAATATTTGGAAATTTTCAACCCAATCGGGGTGAAGCTTGAATTTTAAAAAATCCTCAAAGGAATGATTAAAAAATGTTGATATTTTTTCTATGTGATTTTTTATATTTTGGAGAAATTTTCATCGATTTTTAAGGGATCATAACGCAAATTCCACCGATTTGATTATTTATAAACTTTACCAATCTTTTCTTATAACGATTGAGAAAATATTCTGAAATTTTCAACCCAATCCGTTGAAAATTGAATTTTTTAAAAATCATCAAAGGATTGATTGAAAAATGTTGATATTTTTCCCATGTGATTTTTATATTTTGGAGAAATTTTCATCAATTTTTAAGGGATCATAACGGAAATTCCATCGATTTGATTATTTTTAAACTTTACCAATCTTTTCTTATTACTATCGAGAAAATATTCTGAAATATTCAGCCCAATTGGTTAAAAATTGAATTTTTAAAAAATCATCAAAGGAATGATTAAAAAATCTTGATATTTTTCCAAGTGATTTTTATATTTTGGAGAAATTTTCATCGATTTTTAAGGAATCATAACGCGAATTCCACCGATTAGATTATTTACAAAAACTTTATCAATAATTTTTTACCTAAATTTTAAAACCTTATACCATTTAAATTTACCAACCCGATTGGATAAAGTTTAACGTTTTTTCATGAAAAATTCAATATTTTTTTTTACATAAACAAAAATTTATTTAATAATTAAAACCAATTAAAAACAATTTATGTTGCAAATTGTTTAATTGCTTTAAATTAAAAAGACACCCCCCCCCCAATTAAATATAATTATAAACACAATTAAAAACAATTAAAAAAAAAAAAACAACCCCTAAATTGTAAAAACTCTAATAATATTTGATTTGATAATTGCTTTATTATTATATACAGTAAAAATTAACATATTCTTAGTTCCTCCGTAACCGCACGACAAAGCGTTAATTAAATACAAATCCCAATATAACACATAAATGAAATCTTTATAATGAATTTATGTCGTGAAAATAATACACAGTTAATACACAAAATGTATATATTATAAAAATTTTCTAAATAAGAAGAAAACGAAGATGAAGTAGAAGAAAAAGAAAAAGAAGAAAAACCCCAAACAAGCTAAAAAAAAATATCTTATTTACATATTTAATTTTATTATACTTTAGTTTATTTATTTATGGAGGGGGTTGCATTTTTTAATTGAAATATTCTTCTTCTTCTTCTTCTGTTTTTTTTCTTCTTGTTAACGAAGAGCTTAATGTGTCTTTAAAGAATTTACTAATTAAATGTAATAAGATAAACCATAAAACCATAAAAGAAAAACAGCAAAAAAAAAAAAAAAACAACCCCCAACTCAACGATATAGAAAACAGATTTTTTTTTTCGTTTTTTTGTTAATGAAACATTGAAACGTTTCGACATTGAGGTTGTTGTGGATTGTTCGGGGAGAAAAAGAAATCCATTATGAATTTTTTTATGTTCAAGAAAACGACAGGGTTTTTTTTTAACTGACCAAAATTTTTAATGTGATTCGCCAAAGATACCAAAAAAAAAAGAATTCTTATACTATGGGAAAATTTTGCTAAAACATTCAACAACTCTTAAATAAATAAATAAATTATGTAAAATAAACTCTGTTTTTTTTTTTTGGTCTGTATACGTATTCCATTTAATTAAAATAGAAGAGAGTGCCAATTAAATAGCTATTATAAAAAACAAGCAGCAAAACACCACAACCATAATAATAATAATAATAATAACAACCAACAAAAGGATAGACAAATAAATGATAAATAGATAAATTTTAAAAGGATTTTATGTACAATAAATGAATGCAAGGATTTAAAATAAAAGCGGTGATATGATACGATATATATAATATACGGTATATAAATAGATAATTGAATAAATGAAGTGATATTACACGGTACAAAATTTTCTATATATATGGTATAAATAAACATCATCGCACTTAATTTTCCCAGCATATATCTAAAGTATATCTATATCTATATGTTTTTTGTTTATTTGTTTGTTTTGTTTTCTGAGAGAGTGGGGGAAATGGGGAGATGCGTGGGTGGCAACGGCCCCCAAAATCTCATACATATTGAATAAAGGGATCTAATAATAATAATAATAATAATAATAATAATAATAATAATAGTAATGATAATACACACGACATGACTCTATACGGAGCTTGGATATATGTTATATATATATTGTTTTTTGGGTTGGGGAGGTTGGGGGAGCATATAAAAATTAAACAAAAATATACGCACTTTAACGTTCTCCAAAAAAAAAAAAACAACAAACTTGTTGAATGTCAATTTTATGAATTCATTTATTCTGCCATTCATAAACATGTATTTAATTTTTAATGTAAATGTAAATGGGGGGGTAATTAAAATATTAATAAACAACAAAACAAAACAAAACAAAAACAAAAAAAAAAGGGATAATTTAATCTTAAATGATTTTCATATAATCTGTTGCTTGCATATATAATTATATAATAAACTTATGTTTTTTTTTTTTGTAGTGATTATCGAATAGAAAAATCTTATGGGAGTCAATTTTTGGGGATAGAAAAAGTGGTTTTTTCAGAATAACTTTAGATAGGTTAGAGATAGAATCACGGAATCTTCTACACAAAGAAAGGTATTCAAAATAGTCAGTAAATGTCACTGCCCCGGTTCGATTATCTTTAGGAATAAAAAAGTTATGGAACTTCCAAAATTGAAAATAGGTCATTTTCAAGGTTCCACCAAATGGCTCCTGGACCAGATACAAATCCCAGACTTTTCAGAATCTTAAATCTATCCTTTAACTATAACATATCCAAATTTGAAGTAAATCCAATCGGTGGAAGCTTCATAAATCCCATTTTTATGCATCAATATTGGGAAAAATCCTTAAAATTTCTTCGTTTTGTATGAAATCGACCAAAAAATGCAAAATGTTCAAGTTGAAAGTTTTTCATTTTTTTAACTTTTTCATGCAAAATCACAAATTTTCTATGGTTTTTTTAAGGAAAATCTCATGATTCCAAAGGATCCAGGCGATGCCCGAGGATGTCCAGATACATAAATCACTATAGAATTTTATTACCAATCGATTTGTTGCAATTTAAAAGTTATAAACTTATGTTTTTTGCAGTGATTATCTATGAAAAACCTCCAGAATAACTTTTATGGTTTGGAACAGATAAAGCAAAGCAAACAAATCCACAATATCCAAACGACGAAATGAACCGTATATATATATATAAGTATAGTATATAAAATATACAACAAAAAACAATTAAGATAAAATAAACATTGATATTATAAAATAAAACAAAGAACCGCAAACATTTATGGTATATAAAATAAAAAAAAAAATAAGTATACCGTAATCATTTATACACTAAATAACTAAATAAAAAGACAGAGCGGTAATTCCTTTTTTCCCAATTCACATAATATAATTATTTAAATAAATTCTATTATAATAAAATTATTCATCTATCATTTGCACAACTGTAATTGTTCGGAAATGTTTTAAAAACTCAAAATATGGTATATAATTTCAAATGAATGGATGGTTTAGTTGGTAGCGAAGCCGCCGATTTTTCATATAAAAAATACATCTCACTTGTAGTAAAACAAAAATATACACACTACTACTACTACTACAAGTGAGATGATTTCCTTTTTATTAGGGGGACGTGGTTGTTCAAATTTGGACAGTCGCCGTTGAGACATAACCAAGTTCTTTGCAACGACGTTCCCCGAAGGTTTATATATATACTGACCACGCTGGCGTATCTGCCAGCTGTGGTTGTGTATATATATTCCCGGGTATCCCATCCGGGGATACCCGCTCTACATACAAAAATAACTGTAAATCCAATTAGGTGTAAAATAAATTGATACAATTTAGAAATAACATTGAAAAAACTTGCGAAAATTTAAATTTTTTTTATAAATTTGTGTTTTAAGTAAGATCTCGATCATCCCTTAAGTGATTAGATTATTTTTTGTACTGAATACGGGATTAGATTTCATGGGACTTGATTTCTATCTTTGATAATATTCATAAATTTATCTGTTTTTGTGGGGATTATCCGGGAAAATCCTGATGAAAGTCAGATTTTTGGGATAAAAAAGTGGTTTTTTGAGAATACCTTTGAAATGGTTAGAGATAGAATGATGGTATCTTCTACACAAAGAAAGGTATTCAAAATACCCAGAAAATGTCACTGCCCCGGTTCGATTATCTTGAGGAATAAGGAAATTGTGGAGCTTCCAAAATTGGAAATAGCCCATTTTCAAGGTTCCACTAAATCGCTCCTGGACCAGATACAAATTCCAGACTTTACAGAATCTTAAACCTATCCTTGAACTATAACATATCCAAATTTGAAGTCGATATCTCATCAGGAAGCTTCACAAATCCCATTTTCCTGCCTCAATATTGGGAAAAATCGTCTAAATTTATTCATTTTGTATGAAAACGGCCAAAAAATGCAAAATGTTCGAAACGAAAGTTTTTCATTTTTTTAACTTTTTCATGCAAAATCGCAAATTTTCTAAGGATTTTTTAAGGAAATTCTCATGATTTCAAAGGATCCAGACCACGCAGGAAGATGCCCAGACACATAAAACGGTAGAGAATTTTATTACCAATCGATTTGTCATGGTTTGGAAACCATAAACTTATGTCTTCTGTTGATTATCTCTGAAAAGCTTCCTGGAAGTCATATTTTGAGGATTGAAAAAGTGGTTTTTTGAGAATACCTTTGGAATGGTTAGAGATAGAAACATGAAACATTCAAGGCACTTAAAGGCGTTAAAAAAAGCCAGAAAATGTCACTGCCCCGGTTCGATTATCTCTGGAAAGATGAAAGTTATGGAACTTCCAAATTTGGAAATAGGTCATTTTCAAGGTTCCACCAAATCGCTCTTGGACCAGATACAAATTTCAGACTTTACAGAATCTTAAACCTATCCTTGAACTATAACATATCCAAATTTCAAGTAAATCCAATCGGTGGAAGCTTCACAAATCCCATTTCTCTGCATCAAGATTGAGAAAAATCCTTAAAATTTCATCGTTTTGTATGAAAACGACCAAAAAATGCAAAATGTTCGAAACGAAAGTTTTTCATTTATTTAACTTTTTCATGCAAAATTGTAAATTTTATATGGATTTTTTAAGGAAAATCTCATGATTCCAAAGGATCCAGGCGATGCACGAGGATGCCCAGACACATAAATCACTAGAGAATTTTGTTACCAATCGATTTATCATGGTTTGGAATTGATAAACTTATATTTTGAAGTGATTATCCAAGAAAAACTCCCTAGAAGTCATTTTTGGGGGATTCAAAAAGTGGTTTTTTCAGAATAACTTTGGAATGGTTAGAGATAGAAACACGGGATCTTTTACACAAAGAAAGGTATTAAAAATATCCAGTAAACGCCACTACCCCGATTTGATTATCTTTAGGATTGATGAAGTTATGGAACTTCCAAAATTGGAAAAAGGTCATTTTCAAGGTTCCATCAAATCGTTCCTGGATCAGATACAAATTTGAAACTTTCAGGAAAGTTGAATACATCCTTCACCTAAAACCTGCCGAGATCTGGAATCTGTGGGACAACGGGAAGCTTCACAAATCCCAATTTCCCTTACCCAGATTTTGAAAAACCCTCAAAATTTCTTCGTTTTGTTTGAAATCGACCAAAAAATGCAAAAAGTTCAAAATCAGAAATTTTCATTTTTTTAACTTTTTCATGCAAAATCGCAAATTTTATATGGATTTTTTAAGGAAAATCTCATGATTCCAAAGGATGCAGACGATGCTCGAGGATGCCCAGACACATAAATCACTATAGAATTTTGTTACCAATCGATTTGTCATGGTTTGGAATTGATAAACTTATGTTTTGAAGTGATTATCCATGAAAAACTCCCTAGAAGTCATTTTTGGGGGATTCAAAAAGTGGTTTTTTGAGAATATCTTTGGAACGGTTATAGATAGAATCACGGTATCTTTTACACAAAGAAAGGTATTTGAAATATCCAGAAAATGTCACTGCCCCGGTTCGATTATCTTTAGGATTGAGGAAGTTATGGAACTTCCAAAATTGAAAATAGCCCATTTTCCAGGTTCCACCAAATCGCTCCTGGGCCAGATACAAATTCCAGACTTTACAGACTCTTAAATCTATCCTTCAACTATAACATATCCAAATTTGAAGTTAATCCAATCGGTGGAAGCTTCATAAATCCCATTTTTATGCATCAAGATAGAGAAAAATCCTTAAAATTTCTTCGTTTTGTATGAAACCGACCAAAAAATGCAAAATGTTCAATTTGAAAGTTTTTCATTTTTTTAACTTTTTCATGCAAAATCACAAATTTTCTATGGATTTTTTAAGGAAAATCTCATGATTCCAAAGGATCCAGACCACAGAGGAGGATGCCCAGATACATAAAACACTATTGAATTTTATTACCAATCGATTTGTTGCAGTTTGGAATTGATAAACTTATGTTTTAGAGTGATTATCTATGAAAAACCTCCTGTAAGACATTTTTTTAGGATTGAAAAAGTTTTTTTTTTAAGATAATTTCTTTTATGGTCTATTTCGTGACGATTGCGTTAAATTCAAATAAACAATTATAATATATATAATGTGATAAATAAATGGAAACAAAATAAAACAATCCACCCATCACCTATCATGCCCTCATATTCGGGTACAAAAAGAAAAAAAAAACACGAAAAGTTCACACACACACACGAAAATTTTCTCACATATCCCTTAATTTATATCATCACCGTCAGCATCTCATCATCCATTCATCCATATAAGTAAACAAAATATATATCTATATATATATATAAATATATCTATCTATAAAAAGCACAATTATTATTTTCAAAGGTCTCATATCTCATTATATACATATAAATATAAAGATATTTATTGGTTTTTTTTTTTTTTGTTTTTAAATACTTCACACATATGATAACGCATTCATATTCCTCAAACTCCCTCAAAAATCAACACATACACAAAATAAAAAGAAAAAACATATTAAATAAGGTATTTTCTTTTTTTTTTTTTTTTTATTGTTTTTATCCGTAACTCAAAACTCGCATTTTCATTTCGTTCCTATACAAAATAAATATTTGTTTTATTGTATTTGGTGGGGGAGGTTGGGGAATTGGGCGGTTGGGATGTTCTTTGGTTCCGTTCTTTATTTTTATCGACATTTTGAATTTTATGTATTATAAAACAAAAAAAAAAACCAAAACCAATTTATATTGAAGAATCAATATCATATTTATTATTATTGTCTTTTGACAGCTAGAGCTATATATAGAGTCTATGTCTATCGATGATTATATAATTTTCTGTATATACATATATACTGAATGAAAATTCTTTGGACATGGTAAATATACAAAACTTTTGTTCTACAAGTTTTGGATTCCATTAGAATTATCCGATCCGGTGAAGTGAAAGGAAGATTTTTCGAAATTTTCCGGTAGAGCCGACTGTGGATCATCACTGTACAGAAACGAATTGAGATATAATAACGGGGGTAGTTGCAAAAGATGTCTCATGTCCTTTAGTATGATCTCTTAAAATCAGGAAATCATAAGTTTATGGGAACCCATTGGAACTAACCTTTGAAATACCCTGAAAATTGATGTTTTTCGATGTTAAAGAAAAAGCCACAATTTTCATCAGATCGATTGCGGACTAATTTTATTTGAAAGATCAATCTTTCTCCTTTCTAACGCTGTATAGAATTTGAAAATGAAGCAACTTTTTCCTATTGAAATCTATCAGGGAATATGGGTCTACTTGGGATTCTCCAAATTTCATTCCAGCCTCCTGAACAGAATAATATAGGTACGATAATGGGACTAATAGCAATCGAAAGATAATTAAATTCCCTATCGATTCATCGAGACTCCTAAGAATTTCCCCGAATAAAATCAAAAGTTATGGGGATTTGAAATGAGGGAAAATCGTGATTTTTAAGGCCAGGTCCTGATGTTCCTGAGGACCATCTGAAAATCTTATACTTATGGAAAATGTAGCTGAACTTGTCGTCTACCACCGAGTAACGGTTTTTTGATCGTTAGGACAACATTAACAAAATTTTTACAAGAATTAAAACTCTTGTATTTTTCAAATTAAAATTTAGCATCATCCACATTATAATAATAATAATAATTTCGCGCGTATGGTAGAATATCAAAGATTTTCAAAGATTAATTTTTTAATTACATTTTAAGATGGTTTTAATGTAAAATAAAAAATTCCCTTAATCAAAAAAAAAAATGTCCATTAAAGATAATTTGGTTTTATAATTAAAAAATTACCGCAACAATAATTGAAAAATAAAAATCCCTATGTCTGCCAAAACGTACGTACGTTTTATATACCATAATAATTGAATTGATTATTGATTATTATAGTGTTTGATTATTGCGAATTATAAACAAAACAAAATAAAACATAAGTATAAGAAAATGATCACAGCATCGATTCGATCGCATCATCATTACAAATATGCATATGAAAGAAAAATACTTCAATTATAAATTCAAGCAAATAAACGAAAAAAAAAAACAAAAGAAATTAAATTAAATTAAATTAAAAAATAAAAAATATTCATATCTCATCAATTCAATGCAATTTTCAATTATTATTCTTATTATTATTTTTTGAAATTATTGCTATAAAACAAAAAAAAACCACAAAATCAAATTAATTTTTGCGTGTGTGCGTTGGTTTGCTGTTGGAGTTGGCGGCGGCGGTGGTGGTGTTGTTGGTGGTGATTGCGAATGGCGGCATGACCGAGTGCAAATAAAATATTTTATATTCTTATTGTATAAATAATTGAATAAATTTTGTATTGTGTTGGTGGTGATTCAAATTCCTTCATTTCTGAACAAAATAAAAAAACCAACAAACAAATGCACCACCAACACAACACAAAACACAACACACAACACACATACAATACAAAATTCCGATATAGGCAATTATTTAAAACCATATTTACTAATTTACTAATTTAAAATTTGGGGAAATTTCGCAGTGTGCAAAATGCAATAATATTTGCAAATGAAGAATTGATTGAACTCTTGTAAAGTGAAGATTTCCATTTTTTTTTTTTTTAATTTTGAATCTCGTCATAAGAATATTTAAAAGAGAATAATTTTTACCGCGGTATCGTACATAAATCAAATCAAATCAAAAATCAAATCAAAAAGAACTAAATCAAAACCAAAAACAAAGCAAAATATAATAAATAATTTGTATATAATTAAATAAATACTTTATTCTTTCTAGATTTTATACTGTGTGCGATCTTTGATTCATTCGCTTTTGTTATGTTCTTTTTCTGTATTTTTATATCACAAAGTTTTTTTTTTTTTTAAATTAGAGCTTGCGGATGGATGGTTTATTTTTTAGTTAATTTTTTTTTTGTTTGTGTTTTTGAATTGCGTGAGATGCGTGGATTTTTTGTTTTTATTCTAATTTATTTTTTTTTTTTTTTTTTGATTTTTTTGCAACAGCAACAGCAACAGCATCAGCAGCATTGACCAATGTAATTATATTTTCTTTATATATAGTATTTGAATAATTGCGGTTTAGGTTTAATAAAAAAAAAAAAAATGAAAAATATAATTTAAGCGCGAACGTGGTTTTGTTTGATTTTTCTTCTTTTGTTTAATGATTTGTTTTTGCTAATTTATAATATTTTTAGAAGATTGCGGGTTTAAAAGAAGATTATTTTCGTTTTTTTTGAATACAGAGAGAGTTCTTTCATTTAAAAATCGTTGGTTCTCAAAGGATTTTCATTTTCATTACGAAATTTCTCAAGTATCAAGTGATTTTTGAAGGTGGGGGGTTTGTATTTTCATGGAAAAGCAATCACGAGACGATTTTTAAAGGGTTTTGCATTCAGAGACATTTTTTCTACCAATGAAAAAGCAATCCTTAAGGGATTCTGAAAGATTTTCATTCAGGGAAATCGTTTCTATAAACAGAAAGTAAATCCTAAAGGGATTCTGAATGATTTTCATTCAGGGAAATCGTTTCTATAAACAGAAATTTAATCTTAAAGCGATTTTGAAAGATTTTCATTCAGAGAAATTTTTTCTCATCATGGAAAATCAATCCTGAGATGATTTCGAAGAGTTTTTCTTTGGTGGAAATTTTCCTATCTACAGAAAATGGATGTTGAAGGGATTTTGAAACATTTTCATTGAGTGAAATTTTTTTCTATCTATGGAAAAGCAATCCACAAGGGATTCTGAAAGATTTTCATTCAGAGAAATTTTTTCTCATCATGGAAAATCAATCCGGAGATGATTTCGAACAGTATTTCTTTAGTGGAAATTTTCCAATCTACGGAAAATGAA
Organism: Dilophus febrilis; assembly: GCA_958336335.1. Classification (NCBI taxonomy): domain Eukaryota; kingdom Metazoa; phylum Arthropoda; class Insecta; order Diptera; family Bibionidae; genus Dilophus; species Dilophus febrilis. The sequence continues at coordinate 29,711,674 of OY284473.1, read as the reverse complement.
TGTTGAAGGGATTCTGAAAGATTTTCATCCAGGGAAATTTTTTCAATATACAGAAATTTTATCCTGAGGCGATTTCGCAGAATTTTCATTCAGTGAAGTATTTTCTATGCATAAAAAATGAATCTCAATTTGATTTCGAATGATTTTCATTCAGTGAAATCTTTTCTATCTATAGAAAATTAATTATAAAGCGATTTTGAATGATTTTCATTAAGTGAAATTTTTTTCTATCTATGGAAAAGCAATCCACAAGGGATTCTGAAAGATTTTCATTCACAGAAATCGTTTCAATAAACAGAAAGTAAATCGTCAAGTGATTTTGAAGGATTTTCATTCAGTGAAGTATTTTCTATATGCATAAAAAATGAATCTCGATGCGATTTTGAAGGATTTTTATTCAGTAAAATCTTTTCTATCTATAGAAAACCAATCCTAAGATGATTTTGAAGAATTTTTCTTCAGTAGAAATTTTCCTATCTGTGGAAATTTAATCTTGAAGCGATTTCAAACAGTTTTTCTTTAGTGGAAACTTTCCTATCTACGGAATGAATGAAATGTTGAAGGGGGGATTCTGAAAGATTTTCATTCAGGGAAATTTTTTCCATAAACAGAAAGTTAAATCGTCAAGCATAATTTGAAAGATTTTCATTCAGTAAAATCTTTTCCATCCATAGAAAACCAATCCTGAGATGATTTTAAAGGGTTTTCATTCACGGAAATCGTTTCAAATAGAAACAGAAAGTAAATGGTCGAGGGATTAAAAATTAATCATAAAGCGATTTTGAATGATTTTTTCATTTAGAAACATTTTTTCTATCTATGGAAAAGCAATATCCTCAAGGGATTCTGAAAGATTTTCATTCAGGGAAATTGTTTTCATAAACAGAAAGTAAATCGTCAAGTGATTTTGCAGTGATTTTGCATTCAATGAAGTGTTTTCTATGCATAAAAAATGAATTTCGATGCGATTTCGAAAGATTTTGCATTCAATGAAGTGTTTTCTATGCATAAAAAATGAATCTCTATGCGATTTCGAAAGATTTTGCATTCAGTGAAATGTTTTCTATCTATGAAAAAGCAATCCTAAGACGATTTCGAAGAGTTTTTCTTCAGTGAAAATTTTCCTATCAACAGAAAACGAATGTTGAAGTGATTTTTGAAGGATTTTCATTCAGTGAAATTTTCTCTATACGAATTGGAAAATCAATCCCGTGGGGATTTTGAAAGATTTTCCATTCAGAGAAATTTTTTCTCATCATGGAAAATCGATCGTGAGACGTTTTTGAAGGATTTTCATTCAGTGAAATGTTTTTCTATATACAAAAAAATTGATCTTGAAGCTATTTCAAAGGGTTTTTCTTCAGTGGAAATTTTTCTATTTACAAAACTTTAATCTTGAAGGGTTTTTAAAGGATTTTCATTCAGTGAAATCTTTTCTATATACAAAAAATTTAATCTTAAAGTGATTTTGCCAGGATTTTCATTCAATAAAACTTTTCTAAAAACGATTCTAAATCGATTTTCCATTTGATTTCGGTCAAGAAACCACAAAAAAAAAAACGAAAAAGGATTAAGTGCGTCAGAAGAAGAATTATTCTTCTGTTGATAAATTCAAAAAAAAAAAAAAAAAAAACATTAAATTACAAAATGGGTTGAGTTTCATAATTTCAAAATAAATTAAATTTAAATTAAATATCCATCACACAAAAGTCGAGTCTATGATAATGATGATGAAGATGAATATATAAATACAAATCTATATGCTGTATTTATATGGTATACGATGATGGCAATGTCTCTATTGCGATTTGGCAATGGATTGTTATATATACCATATGTATATGGCATGCTGTACGATGATTGTATATATAGTTTATAGTATATAGTCGATATATATGACGATGATGATTAGAACAAGTATATAGAAGAAAAAAAAAAAATAAAAACCATAAAAACCAAATGAGATTTCATTAAGTACTGCCCCTATATACTATACACTATATATATATATATATATTTTACGATAATGATATGACACTATAAAAGAAGCATTTAGATATATAAAAAAAAAAAACTAAAACTACCACCAACTCAACTCAACTCAACTGAAAATATACGATGCGATATAATATACGAAATGTATGTGTTTTTCTATGCTGGAATGTTTTTGTTTGTAAGGTGGGTGGTTGTGCAAAAAGTGACAACTATAAAGTAAAAAAGAAATTAGTAAAGTTTAATGTTAAATCGCGCACCCAAATTCCAAATATATATATATATATATATATGGAAATTTTTCCTTAAATATACAAAAATTTGAAGAAATATACAAAAAAAAAAAAAAGAACGCAGCATCCGCAAAAAAAAATCCAACACCACCACCACCACCTTTTCAAATATACATATATATGGTATATAATAAATAAAAGGGTATTTAAACGCGAAATCCCATCACACCAACCAAAAATAAAAAAAAAAAAAACCCCTCAAACCTCTTATGAATTCTCCCAGTAGCAGTCAGTCGCTGCTCGCCGCCAATATCCGTCACCCACACACTATATATTCATATATATGCTTATGCATATATGGAAATTTTCTTTCATCGGTAAAAAAATCCACACACAAAAATTATAATAATATTTTCATATGTGCTGAATAATTTTTTTTATAATAAATATATATATATATATATATATATATGGTATGTTGTAGGGGTTAAATGTGAAATGAAATGAAATGAAATGAAATCCGCATCATATATGGAAATTTTGTGATAATAATAAAAAAATAAAAAAAAAAAACAGAACGATATATCTACATATATATAAATATATGATGGGATTGGGTGGGTTCTATCAATGGATTTTTATTGTCATTCATTTTTTTTTTGTAAAGTGTAAAGTGTAAAGGATTGAATCTGATGGGATTTCTCGTCTTTGTCTTTGGCCCGGGGCCAAGGGATGCAATCTGGAAATGCTAGTTATGGCATAAATTCCTTAATCAAACTCCAACGAATTTTCCTTAGGAAAGTATACAAGAAATTGTATAAGGAAATTCTAATGAAATTCAATCGAAATTGTTTTAGGAAATGCAACAAAAAACTCTACCGAAATTCGTTTAGGAAAATCTACAAGGAAAGGAAAGTCTATTGAAAACTTGCATACTTATGTTTTAAAGGATGCTAAATTCGAATAAATTGGTTTCAGAACGATTTAGACATTGGTTTTTGAGTTATACGGCCCGGCAAAGATTTCCCAAAATTTTGCTATACTAACCCCTTATGAAAAAATGGATTTTTCACCGAATCCTTTAAGATTGAACAATAGGGCTGAAAATTTGCATACTTATGTTTTAAGGGGTGCTAAATTCGAATAAATTGGTTTCAGAACGATTTAGACATTGGTTTTTGAGTTATACGGCCCGGCAAAGATTTCCCAAAATTTTGCTATACTAACCCCTTATGAAAAAATGGATTTTTCACCGAATCCTTTAAGTTTGAGCAATCAGTCTGAAAACTTGCATACTTATGTTTTAAGGGGTGCTAAATTCGAATAAATTAGTTTCAGAACGATTTAGACATTGGTTTTTGAGTTATAGCCCGGCAAAGATTTCCCAAAGTTTTTCGTATGAAAAAATGGATTTTTCACCGAATCCTTTAAGATTGAGCAATCGAGCTGAAAACTTGCATAGGTATGTTTTAAGGTATGCTAAATTCGAATAAATTGGTTTCAGAACGATTTAGACATTGGTTTTTGAGTTATAGACCGGCAAAGATTTCCCAAAATTTTGCTATACTAACCCCTTATGAAAAAATGGATTTTTCACCGAATCCTTTAAGTTTGAGCAATCAGTCTGAAAACTTGCATACTTATGTTTTAAGGGGTGCTAAATTCGAATAAATTAGTTTCAGAACGATTTAGACATTGGTTTTTGAGTTATAGCCCGGCAAAGATTTCCCAAAGTTTTTCGTATGAAAAAATGGATTTTTCACCGAATCCTTTAAGATTGAGCAATCGAGCTGAAAACTTGCATAGGTATGTTTTAAGGTATGCTAAATTCGAATAAATTGGTTTCAGAACGATTTAGACATTGGTTTTTGAGTTACAGCCCGACAAAGATTTCCCAAAATTTTGCTATACTAACCCCTTATGAAAAAATGGATTTTTCACCGAATCCTTTAAGTCTGAGCTATCGGGCTGAAAATTTGCATACTTATGTTTTAAGGTATGCTAAATTCGAATAAATTGGTTTCAGAACGATTTAGACATTGGTTTTTGAGTTATAGCCCGGCAAAGATTTCCCAAAGTTTTTCGTATGAAAAAATGGATTTTTCACCGAATCCTTTAAGTTTGAGCAATCGAGCTGAAAACTTGCATAGGTATGTTTTAAGGTATGCTAAATTCGAATAAATTGGTTTCAGAACGATTTAGACATTGGTTTTTGAGTTATAGCCCGGCAAAGATTTCCCAAAATTTTGCTATACTAACCCCTTATGAAAAAATGGATTTTTCACCGAATCCTTTAAGTTTGAGCAATCGGTCTGAAAACTTACATACTTATGTTTTAAGGGATGCTAAATTCGAATAAATTGGTTTCAGAACGATTTAGACATTGGTTTTTGAGTTATTCGGCCCGGCAAAGATTTCTTTAGGAAAGTCTATCACAAAATTCTACAGAAAACTCTACCGAAATTCCTTTTCGGCAAAACTCAACTCCTCAAATTCCCTTTAGAACCAATTATTCTATATAAAAATTCTAATTTTTCAATGATTTCTCTCTCAAATAACGATTCAAAAAAATTTCCATTTCTATATTTATTGCATTGCATTTCATTACATTTATACATTTTGTATAAAATACACGACAGACGACAGAGTCCATATACGTTTATATATATATATATATATATGGTAGCTTCTGTTGCATTATTTTATATCATTAAATATATATATATAGATATATTAGAGTACATAGATGAACGGGGTTAAAGCATATATAAAATATAAAATGAAGCAGCAGCAATACCAGAAATTATATCCATATATCCATATATATCCAATATATATAAAATGCGATGAGATGAGATGATGATTTTATGTATATACTTTATTTATATATTAAAATAAATATATATACTCATTGCAATGATATGATTTGGTAGCTTTAAATACAATATATATAAATAAATAAATATAAATATAAATATAAATATAGGTAAATGAAAAGAAAAAGAAAAAAGAAAAGCTTAAGGAGGCGGCAGCAGCAGCAGCAACAACAAAAGTAATATCAGCAGCGTGCTGCTTCGTGCCGCCGATATTTATAAGAAAAAATATATTATTGTTTTTTATTATTATTATTATTTTTAGTATTATTTTAAGAAGTTGCATTTACCATTAAAAAATTACATGTACCTTTTTTTTATTGTTAGTTAGTTTTTGCAGATTATTATATTGTGATTATTATTGTGCAAAAAAAAAAGATATTTGCTGCGGAGGAGGTATGGTCTATGTCTGAATATCGATTGCTCTTTATATATATATATAAATAAATAACTATATGGTGGTAGATATAATTGAATTTGAATGTATTTTTGAAATTATTTATGCAATATATATCGATATATATATATATATATATCGTAAACGAACGTGGTATGGACAGGCGAGACAATTTTTTTTTTTGTGATATAACGCATAGAGAATTATTTTGGAATATCGTTGGAAATGGAAAGATCTCGAGTGATTTTGCCTCGAGGGATTTTCATTGGAAAAGAATTGTTTTTATTCATGGAAAATCAATTCGGAGATGATTTCATAGAGTTTTTCTTGAATGGAAATTTTCCTATCTACGGAAAATGAATGTTAAAGGGATTTTGAATGGTTTTCATTCAGTGGAAATTTTTTCTATATAAAGAAATTGAATCTTTTAGGGGATTTTGAAGGATTTTCATTCAGTGAAGTATTTTCTATGAACAAAAAATGAATCTCGATGTGATTTTGAAGAATTTTCATTCAGTGAAATTTTTTCTATCTATGGAAAAGCAATCCTGAGATGATTTCAAAGAGTTTTTCTTCAGTGGAAATTTTCCCATCAACAGAAAACGAATGTTGAAGGGATTTTGAATGGTTTTCATTGAGTGAAATTTTCTCTATGAATTGGCAATACAATCCTAAAGGGATTTTGAAGTAATTTCATTCAGTGGAAATTGTTTCTATCTACAGAAATTGAATCTTGATGGGATTTCAAAGAGTTTTTCTTCAGTGGAAAATTTCCTATCTACAGAAATTGAATTTTTAATGGATTTTGAAGGATTTTCATTCAATGAAAATTTTTCTATTTACAGAAAATCAATCATGAGACGATTTCGAAGAGTTTTTCTTTAGTGGAAATTTTCCTATATACAGAAATTGAATCTTTAAGGGATTTCGAAGAGTTTTTCTTCAGTGGAAATTTTTCTATCCATGGAAAATCGATCATGAGACGATTTTGAAGTATTTTCATTAAGTGGAAATTTTCCTATTTACAGAAAATTAATCTTGAAGCGATTTTGAAGTAATTTCATTCAGTGAAATGTTTTCTATATGCAAAAAATTAATCTTGAGGGGATTTCAAAGAGTTTTTCTTTAATGGAAATTTTTCTATCCATAGAAAATCGATCTTGAGATGATTTTGAAGTATTTTCATTCAGTGGAAATTTTTTCTATTAATGAAAAAGCATTATCCTTTAGGGATTCTGAAAGAGAGTTCATTCAGTGAAGTATTTTCTATACATAAAAAATGAATTTCTATGCGATTTTTAAAAGGTTTTCTTTAGTGGAAATTTTCTTATATACAGCAAATTTTATCTTGAAGCGATTTCGAAGAGTTTTTCTTAAGCGGAAATTTTCCTATCCATGGAAAATCAATCCTTGGATGATGATTTCAAACATTCCTGAGACGATTTCAAAGAGTTTTTCTATAGTGAAAAGTTTCCTATTTACAGAAATTTAATCTTGGGAGCGATTTCAAAGAGTTTTTCTTTGGTGGAAATTTTTCTATCCATGGAAAATCGATCATGAGATGATTTTAAAGTATTTTCATTCAGTGGAAATTTTTTCTATTTACAGAAATTTAATCTTGAGACGATTTCAAAGAGTTTTTCTTTAGTGAAAAGTTTCCTATTTACAGAAATTGAATCTTTAATGGATTTTGAAAGAGTTTTTCTTTAGTGGAAATTTTTGCTATTGAAAGAAATTTAATATTTAAACGATTTTGAAAGGATTTTTATTCCTAATAATCCCCATTCTGTTGGGAAAGCTTTTCTCAATATATATATATATATATATATATATATGAAATTAAATCCTTCAATTGAAATGTTTTTTATACATATACAAATTTACATTTCACATTTTTTTTAATTCTATTTTTTTTTTTTGTTTTTTTTTTCTTCCATTTTCAGAGATTCAGATTATTCAAATGCTAATGTTTTTTGGTGCTTAACTTTTCTTATATATATATTTATATTGGGGTAAGTTCAATCAATCAATAAAATATAAAAATATATCTCTAATTTAATGTCTAAAGGATTAAAAAAAAAAAAAAAGAATTAACAAAACCGAATATATTTTGAATTATTTATATATATATATATATATATATATAAAAGATGATTGCCAGGCGATCATCAAATATATAAGATTATATATAAATTTTTTTGTGGACGGTTTTTTTTAAATACATTTTTTTCTTTTTTCTCTTTTCTTTTATGACATTAAAAGTTTATTCATATTTGATATTGATCGTAACCGCTCACGAAGACGGACAATTTTTAGTAGAATTAAAATTCATTTTTTTTTTTATTCCCAATTTTTTACCTTTAATATAATTCTTTTAATTGTGTTTGTGTCTGATGATCGACATCGACAAAAAAAAAAAAAAAATGATAAAAGGTTTGTAAAATAGCAGCATCTTAGAAAAAAAATTTTATAATAACATAATACAAAAATGCGAAAAGGATAAATGAAAATGAAAATTAAATGATTAAATTTTTTTTTTTTTTTTAATCGAAATTTACCTATATATAATATTTAAATATACATATAAATAAAGACTTGCCAACAGAATTGAGAAAAATTCTTTTTGTCATTGTCCATATTGTTCATCATATGGCAATTCACAGAATCAAAACTAACAATAATAATAATAATAGTTTTTTCTAGATAACAAAGAAAAAAGAATTAAAAAAAAAAACTAATGGATTTTTGGTTATTATTAAATAAATAAATCCACAGGGGGATTAGTAAAAAATAAAAAAATTTCATCATTTAGATTTACTTTCTATTTTTATATTTTCGTTTTGGGTTTTTTTTTCATTCGTAATATTTTATTTCGTCGTTCGTCTTTTCTAATTTCTAAATTTAAATATAGTAGAAAATGGATTATATTTCAATCAAGGAAGGACCACAAAAAAAAAAAAAAAAAAAGAACTAAAAATATTTATTTAAAAATACAAGCGAAATTTTGGAGAAAAAAAAAACAGAACAATAACTATGTTATATAAAATGATGTGGTTTTTTTTTTAAGACGATATATCAACTATATCATGGGGATATTCTGTTAATAATTTTATTATTTTATAGAATTTTATAAAAATAAAGATGAATGGTGGTATAGTGAAGGAAGATTTCAAAATAATCCATTGCAATAGAATTTCTCCGTATGATATCTGATGGAAATGATGAAAATTTTCCACATATAAAAAAAATAAACCATAATTTTCTCAACCAATTCGTTGATGATTTTTTAAAAAAAATTCAAGTTTTCATGGGATTTGGATGAAAATTGACATGTGAGGTCTTGATAGAGATAAGAATAGACTGGTAAAGTTTCAAAAATATTCTTTAAATGGAATTTCTGTTATGATCCCTTAAAAATTGAAGAGAATTACAAAAAAATATAGAAAAAATATTCAAAATTTGCATTAAATCAGTTCATGATTTTTAGAAATTCAAGTTTTCATGGGAATTGGCTGAAAATTGGCATGTGAGGTCTTGATTGAAGTCAAAAAAGATTGGTAAAGTTTTATAAACCTCCTTTAAATTGAATTTCTGTTATGATCCCTCAAAAACTGATAAAAAATTTCTCATATACAAAAAAAATATAGAAAAAATATTCAAAATTTGCATTAAATCAGTTCATGATTTTTAGAAATTCAAGTTTTCATGGGAATTGGCTGAAAATTGGCATGTGAGGTCTTGATAGATAAAAGAAAAGATTGGTAAAGTTTCAAAAATATCCCTTAACAGAATTTCCCGTTATGATCCCTCAAAAGTTGATGAAAATTTTCTCATATACAAAAAAAAATATTCAAAATTTGCATTAAATCGGGTCATGATTTTTAGAAGTTCAAGTTTTCATGGGATTTGGCTGAAAATTGGCATGTGAGGTCTTGATACATACAAGAAAAGATTGGTAAAGTTTCAAAAATATCCTTTAAATGGAATTCCTGTTATGATCCCCCAAAAACCGATGAAAATTTTCTCATATACAAAAAAAAATATAGAAAAAATATTCAAAATTTGCATTAAATCAGTTCATGATTTTTAGAAATTCAAGTTTTCATGGGATTTGGCTGAAAATTGACATGTGAGGTCTTGATAGATAAAAGAAAAGATTGGTAAAGTTTCAAAAAAATTCTTTAAATGGAATTCCCGTAATGATCCCTCAAAAAATTGATGAAAATCCCAAAAAAAAAAATATCCCTTTTTTTTGCAAAATTTTCCTCCACCAAAACAAAAATTCCCTAAAGATTTTTTGTATTTTCCAACCCACCCGGATAATTTTTAATGTGTTTATTGTTGAAAAAATTATATATATATATATACACTTTCATTTTGCCTGTCGTGCAATTATGATGATAATGCTCTCGAGATATGATCGACAAAAGGGTTTTAATAATATAAGAAAAAAAATTTTAAACACCAAACCTCCCCCCCATCCCTCCGCAATATTATACTTTCTTTCTGTATATCGCAAAAAAAAAAAACCAATTTAAAATGAAATGAAATGAAAAAAGAAAAAAGAAAAATGATGCGACAAAATACAATTTAAATTAAATTTGCATATATACCGATGCGAAAAAAAAAAAATTCTTATTATACAAATTTTCTAATATAGAGAATATAAAGGAAAAAAGAAAGGCAACAACAACAAAAAAAAACACATCACACACACACACACACACACGTCGAAAACTCTTTTAACTGCGAAAATTACAAAAAAAAAAAAAAAAAAATAAAAACCCCATAAATTTGTAAACTCCTTAATATCCATCTATCTATCTATCTAACTATGGTATGTATATATAGGTATATAGAAGAAAATGATACTTTTATTTTATATATGATTTTCTTTTCTGGATGGATTTTTTTTTTTTTTTTTTACCACTCTATAATAAGATCGCGCCTTACTCGCGCGTTTTGCATACATAAAAAACTTTAATTTATCATCATATATCCTATGCACATATGTGAAATATGAAATATAAAAAATAAAGCAAACAAAAAAAAAACGACCGACCGACCAACAAAATTTGGAAGAAAAAATTTTCTATATAACAATATGGAAAACATCCAGGGAAATTTCTGTTTCTGTTTTTATATTTTGTCTGTCTGTTGGTGTAAAGAAAAAAAATCATATTAGTTTATGATTGTTTTTTGATTGTTGTTCGATTATTTCGATGGAATTGAGGAATAATTTTTCCTGAATAATAAAAAATCTATAGATTGAAATTTTTTCCCAAAAATAAAATCCATTGATGATTTTTAGAAATTCAAATTTTTGGCCGATTGGGCTGAAAATTTCAGGATAAGCCATTCAGGATAGATGTAAGAAAAGATATTGGTAAAGTTTGAATAGAATCAAATCGTTGGATTTCCCGTTATGATCTCACAAAGATAGATGAAAAATTTTCCATCTCACATATACAAAAATAGGAAAAATTTTGTCATTTTCCAATGAATCAGTTGATGATTTTTTAAAATTCAAGTTTTTAACAGATTCTGTTGAAAATTGGCAAGTGAACTCCTGATAAAGGTAAGAAAAGAACCTTAAAGTTTGAAAACGCATCTACAAGTGGATTTTTCATTAGCGTTTCCGGAAAAATGATGAAAATATCCTCAATTCAAAAAAAAAAACCATAATAAAAATATCAATTATTTCAATCAATCCGTTGATGATTTTTAAAAAATTCAGTTTTCCTCGGATCGGGCTGAAAATTGGCATGTATGATCTAAATGGAGATATGAAAAGATCGGTAATGTTTTAAAATAATCGAATAGCTGCGATTCCCGTTATGATCCTCCAAATAACGTTGAAAATCTTCCGATAAAATCAAAACATAAAGAAAATATCAAAATTTTCCCAATAATCCGTTGATGATTTTTAAAAAATCAGATTTTCATCGAATCGGGCTGAAAATTGGCATGTAAGCTCTAAATAGAGATATGAAAAGATTGGTAAAGTTTCAAAATAATCAAATCGCTAGATTTCCTGTTACAATCCTCCAAATGAAGTCGAAAATCTTCCAATAAAAAAATCGCATATAAAAAATATCAAAATTTTCCCATTAATCCGTAGATGATTTTTAAAAAATCATGTTTTTAACGGATTGGGCTGAAAATTGGCATGTAAGCTCTCAAAAGACAAAAGAAAAGATTGGTAAAGTTTGAAAATAATCAAATCGCTGGAATTCCCGTAATGATCGCCCAAAAAAAAGGGATGAAAATTGGATCTCATATAATAAAAATTTTCTATATGAAAAATATTAAAAAATTTCCCATTAATCCGTAGATGATTTTTTAAAAATCAAGTTTTTAACGGATTGGGCTGAAAATTTAAACTTAACCTCTTGATAGACAAAAGAAAAGATCCGTAAAGTTTCAAAACAATCAAATCGCTGGATTTTTCGTGATCGTCCCTCAAAAGATACATTGAAAACTATTCCATAGGACTAGGAATTTTGTAAATTTTCCATAAATCAATTGATGATTTTTTTTTTAAACATTCAAAGCTTATTACGTAACCAAGGTGTGGGTTGAAAATTTTTGTGAATATTTTCTCAATAGAGATAATAAAAGATTCCCAAAAAAAACATCCCTTAAACATGGAATTCCCTTTAATGGAATGATCCCAATCTAATTTGAAAATTTTCCCATTTGAATTGAATATACTATAAATTTTTATAATCACCAACGGTACAGTATAATTTTATATATTGCAAAAAAAAAAAACAAAAAAAAAAATTTCCCAATCATCTCTAAACATACAACATCATACATACAATATATATAAAAGATTAAAATTTTTGTCAAGTAGTAAAATGTTTATAACAAATATAATTTTTCGGTGGAAATTTTTCGCTCGTGTGTGTTTTTGTTTGTTTGGGTATTTTTTTAGTATATGGGGTGGTTTTCTATATTTTTTTTTATTTCGTTTTGTTTTACCCATCGGGAAAAGCAAAAAAATGAAGGTGATTGAACGCTATATTATTATTATTATTATTTCTATTTGTTTATGTATGTATTTTACATACTGTTTTTTTATAATGTTGATGAACTATCGCCGCACACATGAGATTCATTAACATTATAAGCAAAAAAAAAAAAAATAAAAAATAGAATAGAATAAACCCTTTATATTTATCCCATAGTTTAAATTTATAGAATACTTTGGCCAAAGAAAAAAAAATAAAATAAATAATCCAAAGATAGAAAGATGCTAAAATAGAAAGAAATTTTTCATATGTGATGATGGAAATAATTTGATATGCGGATATATTATATTTGCATTGGATAAATTTTTCATGTTTTCAGTGCTCGTTTTCTTCTTCTTCTGTTCTGTTCTGTTCTGTTTATTCTTCTATTCTTATAATATCCATTCATTCCATTTTCGCATATGCAAAAAAAAAAATTTTATAATAATAATAAAGAAATACGATAAATAAATATACAAATTTTTCATTTTTTTTTTTCTTCTTCCCTTTTTTTTTTTTTTTTTAATATAATTTAAAGACGTGTCTTTTTTTTTTAAGAGATATCTCATCAGAAGTGAGTTTTTTTTTAGCATCTTATTATTATTATTTTTGTGCAAAAAAAAAAATTTAAATCTTTTTATGTATATATATATATATATAGAATAGAAAAAATCCAACCATCCCTTATTTTAACAAAGCAAAAAAAAAAAAAAATGGGTAAAATTAAAATAAAATCACGTAAATGTAGATTTTTCTTGTAAAAAATCTGTTTTCCAACATACTCACACATCACACATCACACACATACACATATGTTTTTTTGAATCAATATGACAAATGATCATAATGACAATGAGGATGACGATGATTTGATGACGAATAGACGATGATATTTTATATATAAATATACATTTAGCAAAGCTTTTAAACTCTTTATTTTATTTAAAAAAGAAATTTTTGCACTCATCTCAAGTTAGTTATTTTTATATTTATACATTATTTTTTTTGGTTTAAATTTTTATTTGATTTTTATATATCTCATTCACCTCGACAAAAAAAAAAAAACCACCCCAATCAACCACCCACTCCACAAACCAACCAACCAACCAACCTTGTACGTATATATAACATATATATATATTTAGCTCTTAAGATAAATAAATATACATAATAAATGTGTAAAAAATAAAAAAAATTCTGTATTTATATATTTCACATCACAGTTTTGTTTACCCTTCATATAAGTAAAAAAAAAAAATTATAATAATATAAAATAAAAAAACCCTAAAATATCCTCAATTTTATCATCATCATCATCAGTGTGTGTTTGTTTGTATGTCACATCAGATCCTATAAATCGTTGTGTGGTTTTTTTTTTTTTAATTTTTAAAGGATAATCAAAACAAATAAATAAAATCGTAAGAAAATGATGATGGGGATTGGAGATGATGAAGAGGGATTGATATTTATAATACATTTAGAATGTTCTCTGTAAAGTTTTGAATAGGGTTTCCTTGGACGGATTGAGTAAAAAATGAGAATTTCCCAAGATTTTCATGGGTTTTTAATGTTTTTATTTGGAAAATTTTAACAAAATCCATTTCTGAGTGCGATATCTTGGAAATTTCTGAACCAATCGTTTTGAAAAATTTCAGACAAACCTTTATAATACATTCAGAATAATCTCTGTGAAATATTGAAGCGGGTTCCCATGGACGGATTGACTTAAAAACGAGAATTTCCCAAAATTTTTAATGGTTTTATATGGAAAATTTTATCAAAACTACTTCTGAGTGCGATATCTTGAAAATTTAGGGGTAAATCTTTTTGAAAATTTCAGAAGATCTTTATAATACATTAAGAATGTTCTCTGTAAAGTTTTGAATAGGGTTTCCTTGGACGGATTGAGTCAAAAATGAGAATTTCCCAAGATTTTCATGGATTTTTATCATTTTTGTATGGAAAATTTTACTAAATTCGATTTTGAGTGCGATTTCTTGAAAATTTATAGGTAAATATCTTTGAAAATTGTTACCAGATCTTTATAATACATTAAGAATGTTCTCTGTAAAGTTTTGAATAGGGTTTCCTTGGACGGATTGATTCAAAAATGAGAATTTCCCAAGATTTTCATGGATTTTCATCGATTTTATATGGAAAATTTTATCAAATTTAATTCTGAGTGCGATATCTTGAAAATTTCTGAACCAATCGTTTTGGAAAATTTCAGAAGATCTTTATAATACATTAAAAATGATCTCTGCAAAGTTTTAGAAAGGGTTCCTTTGAACGGATTGATCCAAAAATGAGAATTTCCCAAGATTTTCATGGGTTTTTATTCATTTTTATATGGAAAATTTTACCAAAACTACTTCTGGGTGCGATTTCTTGAAAATTTATGGGTAAATCTTTTTAAAAATTGTTACCAGATATTTATAATACATTAAGAATGTTCTTTGTAAAGTTTTGAATAGGGTTTCCTTGGACGGATTGATTCAAAAATGAAAATTTCCCAAGATTTTCATGGGTTTTTAATGTTTTTATATGGAAAATTTTACCAACTCACGCTTTCTGAGTGCGATTTCTTAGAAATTCATCATTCAATAATTAGGAAATCTTTACACGATCTTTATAATGCATTCAGAATGATGTCTGCAAAGTTTTGGATAGGGTTACCATGGACGGATTGAGTCAAAAATGAGAATTTCCCAAGATTTTCATGGGTTTTTAATGTTTTTATATGGAAAATTTTACCAACTCACGCTTTCTGAGTGCGATTTCTTAGAAATTCATCATTTAATAATTAAGAAATCTTTACACGATCTGTATAATACATTTAGAATAATGTCTGCAAAGTTTTGGATAGGGTTACCATGGACGGATTGAGTCAAAAATGTGAATTTCCCAAGATTTTCATGGATTTTTAATGTTTTTATATGGAAAATTTTACCAAATTCGTTTCTGATTGCGATATCTTGAAAATTTCTGAACCAATCATTAGGAAAACTTTACACGATCTTTATAATACATTCAGAATAATGTCTGCAAAGTTTTGGATAGGGTTTCCTTGGACGGATTGAGTCAAAATTGAGAATTTCCCAAAGATTTTCTTCATTTTTATACGGAAAATTTTATCAAATTCGATTCTGAGTGCGATTTCTTAAAAATGTCTGAACCAATCATTAGGCAACCTTTACACGATCGTTATAATACATTCAGAATGATGTCTGCAAAATATTAGGGTAGGTTTCCATGGACGCATTGAGTCAAAAATGAGAATTTCCCAAGATTTTCCTGGGGTTTTTTACTGGTTTTTGTATGAAAAATCTTACCAAAACAACTTCTGGGTGCGATTTCTTGAAAATTTATGGATAAATCGTTTTGAAAATTTCAAAAGATCTTTAAAATACATTCAGAATATTTTCTGCAAAGTTTTGAATAGGGTTTCCTTGGACGGATTGATTCAAAAATGAAAATTTTTCCCAAGATTTTCATGGATTTTTATATGGAAAATTTTTTATCAAATTTGATTCTGAGTGTGATATCTTGAAAGTTTCTGAACCAATCATTAATACAAATTATTACCAGATCTTTATAAGACATTCAGAATGATCTCTGCAAAAATTTTGAATAGGTTTCCCATGGACGGATGGGGAGTCAAAATTGAGAATTTCCCAAGATTTTCTAAAAAAAAAAAAATTAAATTATTAAAGATTACAAAGATTCTTAACTATGTATGGCTAAATACATCTATATATATATATATTTATGAATATATGAATGAATGAAAATGGATAATAGATGGATGAATGGATATATGAATATTCGAATGCCCCTCTGTATAGAATCGTCTTCATCATCATCAACCATAAAAAAACCATGTGTGTGTATATTTATATATATTTAATTTTTTATATAGTTTTTTTTTTTTTATTTTAACAATTCACCCTCACGAATAAAAAAAAAAACCAAATTTTCGTTCGTTCACCCACAAAAAAAAAAATTTTCAATTGTGTGTGCTTGTTCTGTATAATTTTTTTTCACATATATGAAAATGAATATATAAAAAAAAATAAAATAAAATAAATTTATAAAGAACATTTTCTCGTCGTTGTCGTCATCGTCATCGTCCTCATCGTCATCGTCCTCATCGTCGTCCTCATATGTATAAATATTTTATATATATATATATAGATAGAGAAAAGTTATCTTTATAACGACGACGACGATGATTTTTTTTAGACTATAAATTTTTCTATAATTCTTACTATACGTTTTTTTTTTTTTTTTGGTTTTGTTTCTTCTTATTATTATTAAAATATCACCCCCCCACATTATAATTTTATTTTTTTTTATAATATATATTTCATATATATTACAACACATTTCGCATATACCATAAAATAGATAAATAGATATATATAGATAGATATTCAGAGCGTTAAGCGCAAAAAAAAAAAAAAAAAAAAAAACCTTTTCTTTTCGTTTTTTTTTTTATTTTTCCTATATTCAAGGGGTTCACAAAATAAATGAAGACCATAAAAAAAAAGTTTTCCATTAATATCTCTTAATATCATACATTATTTTTTTTTTGTTTTCTATATCATCATCATATATATATATATATATATGGAAAATATAGAAAAGAATTTGAATTTGTTTTCGTGGAACAAAGTAATTTTGGTAGTTTTTTGCCCATGTTTGATCATTTTATAAGGGAAAAATTCCGAAAGATGGGAGAATTAGAGAAGGATTTTTTTCAAGTCAAGTCATAACACAAAAACGAATTGATGATCGATTTAATTCAATCTTAGGTAACATTTTTTCTAACCGAAAATCAATAGAGTCTATCATCGCCCCCGATTTTCAACCCAATCGGTTAAAGATTGATGGGAAAAAAATCAGTCTTTTTGGCATGGGATTTATCTGGCAATTTTCAGGAATCTTTGACATAACTGTCAAAAAACGAATTAACCATAACCTAATTGAAATTGATGATATCTTTAAATCTAATCGTCACCAAAACCTTTGGAATTTCCCATTTTGCAGAATTTCCCAAAATGCGTGAATAAAAAAATGTCAAGACGCTCAACGGACTAACAAAAAAAAACAAAAAAACGACTTTGTAATAAATATTAAATTTATAAAATCAACATAATTTAAAATTAATATAATTTATATAAATTTTTTTTTTTCCATTTCCATTTCCATTTCCATTGTTTCTTCTTCTTCATCTTTTCTTCTCATATATCAACAAAAATAAAAAACTGAACCAGGAAACTTGTAATGTGTAAATATATAATAAAAAAAAAAAATGTATATATACGCATCCATCCCTTATTATATAATGTGTATTTTATATTTTTTTTTTTTTTTATATTTTTGTACCCTGCTCTCATATATAAGAATAAATTTAATAAATCATTATATTTTCTATGTATATATAAACGCGCGGTACGTGTTTGTTTGTGGATCGACTAGCTCATATAGGAAAAAAAAAAACATTCTTCCTCATATTTATTTATATGTAAAAAATCGTAAAAAATAAATAAGATTTAAGAAGAAAAATAAAAAAAAAATTCATCATCACCAACCACCCCCACCTCCATCACCTCATCCCCATCACGCTCCCACACCCCCACCCCCACCCCCCGGACAATTCTTCAATATATAATTATTCATATATGTAAAAATAAATATAGGAAAAAAAAAATAATAAAAAAAAACAGAAAAGAATTGACTAATGCCTACAATTACAAATATATATACATACATACATTCATTCATTCATTCATTCACTCATACCAGCCCGTCCGCACGCCCGCCCGCATCCACAGCATCCACATTTTTTTTTTTTGTGGATTTCACCTTACTTTGGACCCCCCCGACCCCCCCCCCCCGAAATATACACTTCCTTCTTCTTTTTTTACATACAAACACACACACACATACACATCACATCATATCAAAGGTAGTGGTGGTGATGGTGATGTTGGTGAATGGTCCCGCATGCCCATATATAGAAATAAAGAATTTATAGAGGAGCAAAAAAAAAAGAAAAAAATTCGCATATGGATTTTTTTTTTTTTATTTTATCTTAAAATGTATTTATTTTTTTTTTTTTACAACGACAATTTATAAAGAAAAATTACAAAAAAAAATAAATGAAAATGGGAAAAAAAGAAAAAAAAAGAAAACGCTTAAGGGAATCATCTCTCTCGTATTTATACAATATTTATACGGTATATTTTATTTTTTTTTTTTTAGTTTTTTGTCTTATGATCATTGGGTAAATGTCTTTTTGTTCGGTTATTGTCACTGTGTGGTGTTTTTCGGTTGTTAAGAATTTTTAATTGATAATCTGATCTCGATCATTACGTAAGATCTCGATCATCCCTTAAGTGATTAGATTATTTTATACTGAATACGGGATTAGATTTCATGGGACTTGATTTCTATCTTTGATAATATTCATAAATGTATCTGTTTTTGTGGGGATTATCCGGGAAAAACCTGATGAAAGTCACATTTTTGGGATTAAAAAAGTGGTTTTTTGAGAATAACTTTGAAATGGTTAGAGATAGAATCACGGTATCTTTTACACAAAGAAAGGTATCCGAAAAAGCCAGAAAATGTCACTGCCCCGATTCGATTATCTTGAGGAATATGGAAGTTATGGAACTTCCAAAATTGGAAATTGGTCATTTTAAAGGTTCCACCAAATCTCTCCTGGACCAGATACAAATTCCAGACTTTACAGACTCTTAAATCTATCCTTCATCTATAACATATCCAAATTTGAAGTTAATATCTCATCAGGAAGCTTCACAAATCCCATTTTCCTGCCTCAATATTGGGAAAAACACACAAAATTTATTCATTTTGTATGAAACCGGCCAAAAAATGCAAAATGTTCGAAACGAAAGTTTTTCATTTTTTTAACTTTTTCATGCAAAATCACAAATTTTCTATGGATTTTTTAAGAAAGATCTCATGATTCCAAAGGATCCAGGCGATGCTCGAGGATGCCCAGACACATAAATCACTATAAAATTTTGTTACCAATCGATTTGTCATGGTTTGGAATTGATAAACTTATGTTTTGAAGTAATTATCCATGAAAAACTCCCTAGAAGTCATTTTTGGGGGATTCAAAAAGTGGTTTTTTGAGAATAACTTTGGAATGGTAAGAGATACAAACACGGGGTCTTTTACACAAAGAAAGGTATTAAAAATATCCAGTAAACGCCACTGCCCCGGTTCGATTATCTTTAGGAATAAGGAAGTTATCGGACTTCCAAATTTGGAAATAGGTCATTTTCAAGGTTCCACCAAATCGCTCCTGGACCAGATACAAATTTCAGACTTTGCACAATATTAAACCTATCCTTTATCTATAACATATCCAAATTTGAAGTAAATCCAATCGGTGAAATCCTCACAAATCCCATTTTCCTGCCTCAATATTGGGAAAAACCCACAAAATTTATTCATTTTGTATGAAACCGACCAAAAAATGCAAAATGTTCAAGTTGAAAGTTTTTCATTTTTTTAACTTTTTCATGCAAAATCGCAAATTTTCTAAGGATTTTTTTATGGAAAATCTTATGATTTGAAAGGATTCAGGCGACACTCGATGATGCCCAGATACATAAATCACTATAGAATTTCATTACCAATCGATTTGTCGGAGTTTGGAAGTTATAAACTTATGTTTTGAAGTGATTATCCATGAAAAACTCCCAAGAAGTCATTTTTGTTGGATTCAAAAAGTGGTTTTTTGAGAATAGCTTTGGAACGGTTAGAGATAGAATCACGGTATCTTCTACACAATGAAAGGTATTCGAAATGGCCAGAAAATGTCACTGCCCCGGTGAGATTATCTTTAGGAATAAGGAAGTTATGGAACTTCCAAAATTGGAAATAGGTCATTTTCAAGGTTCCACCAAATCGCTCCTGGACCAGATACAAATCCCAGACTTTGCACACTCTTAAACCTAACCCTCCACTATAACATATCCAAATTTGAAGTATTTATCTCATCAGGAAGCTTCACAAATCCCATTTTCCTGCCTCAATATTGGGAAAAACACACAAAATTTATTCATTTTGTATGAAACCGGCCAAAAAATGCAAAATGTTCAAGTTGAAAGTTTTTCATTTTTTTAACTTTTTCATGCAAAATGGCAAATTTTCTAAGGATTTTTTAAGGAAAATCTCATGATTCCAAAGGATCCAGACCACGTACGAATATTCCCAGATACATAAATCACTATAGAATTTCATTACCAATCGATTTGTGGCAATTTGGAAGTTATAAACTTATGTTTTGGAGTGATTATCTGTGAAAAACCTCCTGGAAGTCATATTTTGGGGGGATTCAAAAAAGTGTTTTTTTTTTGCGAATAACTTTGGAATGGTTAGAGATAGAAACATTCCGTCTGCGGCATTCGAAAGGATATCAAAAAAATCATCAACAAAATGAAATATATATAGGTATATATACAAAAGATCACAAATTTTCATTCATTCATTCAAATTCAAGTAAAAATATCATCATACGAATAAAAATAATAATAATAATAATAATAATAATAATAATAAGGATATATAAGCAATATCTCATATAGCAATATATATATATATATATGTTACGGTAACGGCCAAATTTCTTTAAACATATATATTTATTTAAATAATTTTTCTATCGCCAAGGCATTCAAAAATCCGTAACGAAATATTATTTATTCAACAGAACACGAGCAAAGATTATGAAAACCAACTATGAATAGATGATATGATATACTCGACCCTTATGCTGCGACGACGATATAAGGATGATGAGAGGGTGTAATTGTGTTTGTGTGTTTTTATATGAGCTTTTATATATCGCATATCAATATCCCATATATATATATATATATAAATTTTATTTAGAATATGTAAATATGTAAAAAAAAAAAAAAAATACTTAAAAAAAAAAGAAAATCTCATTCAAATTGGATTTTTCCTTATACTTTTTTTTTATGGAAAAATTTCTTTTTAAGGGGTTTTTTTTTTACTTTTTTACGTTTTCTTCTTCTTCTTCATTATTATTATTATTATTATTATAATTTTCTATAATCTTGTTCTGCGTTTTCTTTTTTTTTTTTTTTTGTTATTGTTATTGATGTTGATGTTATAATGTTGTGTGTTGTGTTTTGTATGATTCAGTTGATGGATTTGTTGCTATATATAGGTTTGAAAATTATATATATATATATATAGTAAAATCTATATATATACAGTTGATAGATAGATATATGTAGAATTTTTAACTCTAATTTATTCTTCCCTGTATCGTATATATAAAAGAGTATATATAACAGAGTATATACAGAGTTTTTCCTGATGGAAAAGGAAAAGGAATTTTGCAATATATCGTAGGTAGGTAGCGAAAAGTTTGGGATTTTGATAGAATTAGCATGGTTAGCTAGAAATCATTTACAGAGGAGTTTTCCATTAGTTTTCAGACTAGGAGATAGGAAATCTTAAATAGAATTTTGACATAAGCGAATTATATTCAGAATTTTCCATTAAGATATTTTATAGGGAATTTTCCGGTTATGAAATTGTATAGAGAATTTTTCCATTTAGAAATCATCAACAGAATTTTCGGTTAAGCTACCATATACAGAGAATTTTGCCATTAGGAAATCATCTATACAGAATTTTGCCATTAGAAAATCTTATACAGAATTGTTCGGTTAGGAAATCAACTACAGAATTTTCCATTAAGCTATCAGACAGAGAATTTTCCATTAGGAAATCATATATACATAATGGTCCATTAAGATATTATAAAGAGAATTTTCAGGTCACGAAATCGTATAGAGAATTTTGCCATTAGCAAATCATTCAGCGAATTTTCACGTTAGGAAATCATCTACAGAATTTTCCGGTTAAGGTATTATACAGAGAATTTTTCATTAAGAAATCTAATATCGAATTTTTCGGCTAGGAATTCATCTACAGAATTTTCCATTATAGGAAATCATCTACAGAATTTTCCGGTTAAGCTATCATACAGAGAATTTGGCCATCAGGAAATCATCTACAGAATTTTACTATTAGAAAATCCTATACAAAATTGTCCGGTAAGGAAATCATCTACAGAATTTTCCTATTTGTTATTATACAGAGAATTTTCCATCAGGAAATCTTATACAGAATTTTACTATTAGAAAATCCTATACAGAATTGTTCGGTTAGGAAATCATTTAGAGAATTTTGCGATTAAGAAAACATTTACAGAATTTTCCGGTTAAGCTATCATGCAGAGAATTTGGCCATCAGGAAATCATGCAGCGAATTTTTACGTTAGGAAATCATAAAGAGAATTTTCCATTAAGATATTTTACAGAGAATTTTCACGTTATAAAATCGAATAGAGAATTTTCCCATTAGAAAATCTTATACAGAATTTTCCAATATACAGAGAATTTCCCTGTTATGAAATCGTATAGAGAATTTTCCCAATAGAAAATCTTATACAGAATTGTTCGGTTAGGAAATCATCTATAGAATGTTTGGTTAAGCTATCATGCAGAGAATTTCCCTGTTATGAAATCGTATAGAGAATTTTGCCATTAGAAAATCTTATACAGAATTGTCCGGTTTAGGAAATCATCTACAGAATTTTCCTATTGGATATTATACAGAGAACTTTGCCATTAGGAAATCAACTACAGAATTTTCCTTAAGATATTTTACAGAGAATTTTCCGGTTACGAAATCGAATACGGAATTTTGCCATTAAGAAATCATCTACAGAATTTTCCTATTAGTTATTATACAGAGAATTTTCCATCAGGAAATCTTATACGGAATTTTCCTATTAGTTATTATACAGAGAATTTCCCGGTTATGAAATCATCTACAGAATTTTCCGGTTAAGCTATCATACATAGAATTTTTCATTATAGGAAATCTACAGAGTCTACGCAGAAATTATCTACAGAATTTGATATTAGAAAATCTTATACAGAATTGTCCGGTTAAGAAATCATCTACAGAATTTTCCTTTATATAGAAAAGCATCTACAGAATTTTCATTTAAGCTATTATACAGAGAATTTTCCCATTAGAAAATCATCTACAGAATTTTGTCATTTAGAAATCATCTACAGAATTTTCCAATAAGTTATTATACAGAGATTTTTCCTGTTATGAAATCGTATAGAGAATTTTCCCATTAGAAAATCTTATACAGAATTTTCCCTGTTAGGAAATCATCTACAGAATGTTCCGGTTAAGCTATCATACAGAGAATTTCCCTATTATGAAATCGTATAGAGAATTTTTTCCCATTATAGAAAATCTTATACATAGAATTTTTCCGATTATAGGAAATCATCTTATACATAGAATTATAATTTCTCTTATTGCGTTAATAGAAATTTTCACATATTAAAAATGTGTTTAAAGAATTGCTGTCTATAATAAAAAATCCAGTCATATATTTGAAAATTTCCCTTTTATGGTATTTTAAATGGAAAATCATTGACAGAAAAATGTAACAGAGACAATTGAAATGACAATTGGAATGAAAAACGGAGCAGGGAGACACGGAAACGGAAGATCTTTCTATACGCGGAAAGATCACAATCATATAACATTTGATTGATTGATTGATTGATTGATTAGGATTTGGATTTGGATTTGGATTGGGATTGCATCCAATGATAAAATCCAATCCAATTTTGTGAGTTTTTTGTTTTTTTCAAATTTTATTTTGAATATATATATATAAATAAAATACTTTTTCTTCCTTCATTTTCATTTTAATCTTATTTATATATAATATAGTATATTTTTTCATCATTTTCTGATACATAGCAAAAAATAATGAGAATATTGAAATTTATTTTCTTATATATACGGAAAAAAAAAAACAAAAAATCTTCTAAAAATATATTTATAATACATAAGGAATATATAATATATAAATAAATAACTAAAGAAATAAAGTAAAAAAAAAAGGGCGGTGATTACTCTTTTTCATTATATAAATAAAATTTTGTTGTATATATGCACACACACATTTTTTTTGTTTTTGTTTTTGTTTTGTTTTTGGTTCTTGTTTTTTATATATATACAATATATGGATATATGGATATGGATATTGTGGATCGCTTCGTTTCGTATATGTTCATTATTTTATTATTATTATTATTATTATAAATTTTGTTGTTTGTTGTTTGTGTTATTGTTGTTTAATAATGCAATTGTTTGGATAAAAAATTTAATTTTAAGTACATCACAAGAAGATAATTAATTTCGATTCTAAATTAAATCTATTTAATTCCCTGTTTTTTTTTTTTTTTTGGGATTAATCCATTCCAAATAAATCCATTGAGGAATTAAATCAATGCAATCCTTTAAGAATCCTTTAAGATAGAAGTTCTTAGATTCAACTTATTTTGAAATTGACTATAATTCATTAATTAATAATTCAACATTTAACATGTTATATAGAGATTATATCAATCCTATATATATATATATAAATAAGCAACAATATTGTTGCTTGATGGATGGATCTTTTCTCAATAAATTTAATAATAAATGAAATGCGATCGCATATTATCCGTATATATATATATATATATATATATATATGCTGCCATAAAATACAAATATGTATAAAAAAACACAACAATTGACAGACACAATGCAATGGATGCAGCGATAATGATAATGATAATGATGACGATGACGATATACATTCTTATATGTATATATAGTATATATATAATTTAACATATATATAATTATATATATCGTGATGATGATTTGAATGATCACTGATCAATTTGATCACTGATTGAAATTATTCAATGTTTTATATACAAAATAAAAAGACAATAAAACACATAAATAATTTATACTACACACACTTTTATATTTTTCCATCATTGCGTTTTTTTTTTTTTATCTGAGCTCTGTTCTGTGTTTTGCAAAAAAAAAACATTTTATCATCACATATTTTTTGTTATACGAGCGCGATATATGTGTACATATTTTTAAGTAAAGTATATATTTAAGCAAAAACAAGCAAAAATGTATATAGAAAAAAAAAAAAAGAAGGTGGGCAGTACTCCTCTATATAACATATATATAAACATCTATCTATATATCGATATATATAAATATATATATAAAAAAAAAAAAATTAACATAATTAAATATAATCGACACAAAAGAAATAAATATAATTTTGTATATTGCAAAAAAGAAAATCCTTTAATTTGATTATATATTTTTTTTTTAAAATATATATTTTATTCTCTCTTATTTAATGGATTATTTTTTGTTATATAAATATATATAATACTCATCATCGTCGTCGTCGTCGTCGACGTCGTTATCATTGTCGTCGTCGTCGTCATTTCATAGTTGCAATTGCCGTAGTAGAGTTGCATTTTGCATTTTGCATTTGGTTTTATAGTTTTATATTTTACATTTTTCGAGTTCTGCGGCCAGTTTAAAAATGACTTAATCTGAATTTTTCTATTGGAAAATTATTTGGAAAATTAGGGGTTGATTGAAAATTATCATAACTTCAGAACCAGTTAATGGATTTTCAAGATTAGACCTTTGTTGGAAAGGTAATTTAATGCTCTTTAATGAAAAAATATCATTCGATACGGTTTCCAAAGAAAATCTAATAGAAAAATGCAAATCGTCATTACTCATAGAATTTCCACAACAACCCCTATATTTTATATCAGATTCTTAAAGATCATTAAAAATTAGCTTAAGTTTTCTCAAATCACTTTTATTGGTTTCATGGGAATTTTTTGAGTTCTGGCCAGTTTAAAAAACACTTAAAAAATCTGATTTTTCCATAGGAAAATATCATTTGAATAGATTCCTAAAGAAAATGTAATAGAAAAATGCAATTATTTCAGAAAAATCATCATTACTCATAGAATTTCCACAACTACCCCTATATTTTATACCAGATTCTTAAAGATCATTAAAAATTAGTTTAAGTTTCCTCAAATCACTTTTATTGGTTTCATGGGAATTTTTCGAGTTCTGGCCAGTTTAAAAAACCTTTAAAAACCGGATTTTTTCTATAGGAAAATTATTGAAAAATTAAGGGTTGATTAAAATTATCATAACTACCGAACCAGTAAATGGATTGCGATGTTTAGACCTGCGTTGGAAAGGTAATTTAATGGTCTTTAAGGAAAAAATATCATTTGAATAGGTTTCAAAAGAAAATCTAATAGAAAAATGCAATTATTTCGGAAAAATCATCATTACTCATAGAATTTCCATCACAACCTCTATATTTTATACCAGATTCTTAAAGATCATTAAAAATTAGCCCAAGTTTTCTCAAAACACTTTTATTGGTTTCATGGGAATTTTTCGAGTTCTGGCGAGTTTAAAAAACCTTTAAAAACCGGATTTTTTCTAGAGGAAAATTATTGAAAAATTAAGGGTTGATTAAAAATATCATAACTTCCGAACCTGTTAATGGATTTTCGAGATTAGACCTGCGTTGGAAAGGTAATTTAATGCTCTTTAAGGAAAAAATATCATTCGATAGGGTTGCCAAAGAAAATCTAATCGAAAAATGCAATTATTTCAGAAAAATCATCATTACTCATAGAATTTCCACAACAACCCCCATATTTTATACCAGATTCTTAAAGATCATTAAAAATTAGCTTAAGTTTTCTCAATTGACTTTTATTGGTTCTATGGGAATTTTTTGAGCTCTGGCCAGTTTAAAAAAGACTTAAAAAATCTGATTTTTCCATAGGAAAATTCATGGAAAATTAAGGGTTGAATGAAATTATCATAACTTCCGAACCTGTTAATGGATTTTTAAGATTAGACCTGCGTTGGAAAGGTAATTTAATGCTCTTTTAAGAAAAAATATCATTCGATAGGGTTGCCAAAGAAAATCTAATAGAAAAATGCAATTATTTCAGAAAAATCATCATTACTCATAGAATTTCCACAACTACCCCTATATTTTATACCGAATTCTTAAAGATCATTAAAAATTAGCTTAAGTTTCCTCAAATCACTTTTATTGGTTCTATGGGAATTTTTTGAGCTCTGGCCAGTTTAAAAAAGACTTAAAAAATCTGATTTTTCCATAGGAAAATTCATGGAAAATTAAGGGTTGAATGAAATTATCATAACTTCCGAACCTGTTAATGGATTTTTAAGATTAGACCTGCGTTGGAAAGGTAATTTAATGCTCTTTTAAGAAAAAATATCATTCGATAGGGTTGCCAAAGAAAATCTAATAGAAAAATGCAATTATTTCAGAAAAATCATCATTACTCATAGAATTTCCACAACTACCCCTATATTTTATACCGAATTCTTAAAGATCATTAAAAATTAGCTTAAGTTTCCTCAAATCACTTTTATTGGTTCTATGGGAATTTTTTGAGCTCTGGCCAGTTTAAAAAAGACTTAAAAAATCTGATTTTTCCATAGGAAAATTCATGGAAAATTAAGGGTTGATTAAAATTATCATAACTTCCGAACCAGTTAATGAATTTTTAAGGTTAGACCTGCGTTGGAAAGGTAATTTAATGCTCTTTAAGGAAAAAATATCATTCGATAGGGATTCCACAGAAAATCTCATGGAAAAATGCAATTATTTCAGAAAAATCATTATTACTCATAGAATTTCCATCGCAACCCCTATATTTTATACCAGATTCTTAAAGATCATTAAAAATTAGCTTAAGTTTCCTCAAATCACTTTTATTGGTTTCATGGAAATTTTTCGAGTTCTGGCGAGTTTAAAAAACCTTTAAAAACCGGATTTTTTCTAGAGGAAAATTATTGAAAAATTAAGGGTTGATTAAAAATATCATAACTTCCGAACCTGTTAATGGATTTTCGAGATTAGACCTGCATTGGAAAGGTAATTTAATGCTCTTTAAGGAAAAAATATCATTTGAATAGGTTCCCAAAGAAAATCTAATAGAAAAATGCAATTATTTCAGAAAAATCATCATTACTCATAGAATTTCCACAACTACCCCTATATTTTATACCAAATTCTTAAAGATCATTAAAAATTAGCCAAAGTTTTCTCAAATCACTTTTATTGGTTTCATGGGAATTTTTCGAGTTCTGGCGAGTTTAAAAAACCTTTAAAAACCGGATTTTTTCTAGAGGAAAATTATTGAAAAATTAAGGGTTGATTAAAAATATCATAACTTCCGAACCTGTTAATGGATTTTCGAGATTAGACCTGCGTTGGAAAGGTAATTTAATGCTCTTTAAGGAAAAAATATCATTTGAATAGGGTTCCAAAAGAAAATCTAATAGAATCTGATTTTTTCTATCGGGAAAATTATTCGGAAAATTAAGGGTTGATTAAAATTATCATAACTTCCGAACCAATTAAGGTATTCCGATGTTTAGACCAGCGTTGGAAAGGTAATTTAATGCTCTTTAAGGAAAAAATATCATTTGAATAGATTCCCAAAGAAAATGTAATAGAAAATTGCAATTATTTCGGAAAATGAACCCATTAAATCGGCCATAAAAACCAAAAGCGAAAAAAATATTTCTAGTCATTGTCGCATTCGGCCGTCCTTTGTTCGTTATTCCATATATATATATTGATATATTTGTATCACATCGTTATTTTATTATATACATATTACACATTTTTATATTATAAGTCGCCGTTCGATATATATATCCATATATCCATATATATATATAATTTTTTAGCAGCCTTTTAAAAATCATCATCGCCTCTAATATATATATATATATATATATAAGAAGAATAAATCGTTTTCTTATTGTTTCCCTGTGTGTTTTTTGTTTTTTTTTTGCGAATATATGTTTGAATTTGTTTGTTTTCAACTGTATCTATGTGTGTGTGTGTGTGTTCGTTCGTTTGTGTCTAGTCTGTTGACGACGAAAACGACAACGACGATAACGACGACTCTCTGTCTCTCTGTTGTTTATTTATTTATTTTTATTATTTCTTCTTGTTAAATTTTATCCATATATCCATCCATACCATATATCCATATATATATACAATATTTAAAATAATCAACATAAAACTCATTAAAAAAAAAATTTATTTTATTTATATATAAAAGAAAAGAATAAAAAATAAAAAAAAAAAAAAAAAAAATCTTGTTATATATAAAAAATAAAAATATATTATGTGATGGCAATAAAAACTATTATTTTATGTAAACGAGATAGATCAGTCTTCGGTTACCGCTCGATAAGAGCGTATGTAAATTTTTTTTTTTTTTTATATATTTATTTATTTATTGTTTTTTTTTTTTTTGTAATAATTAGCGAAAAAAAAAAAAATAAAAAAATATATTTTCAAATTTAATAATTAGTTTTATTAATTACTTTTTTTTTTTAATTGAAATGGAATTTTTTTTCTTTATAAATTAATTAAATTTGATTTTTTTTTATTTTTTTTATTCATATTAAAAGCAACGGATATTTTATTTGAATTATTTTTTATTTTTAATTGTTAATTGTTAATTAATTAATAAAAAAATTTTTTGGCTCTCCCCCACCCAAAATTTGAATTGATTTGTTTTTATTGTTGTTTTGTTTGTGTTTGTGTTGTGGAAAAAATAATTTAAATAAAAATAAATAAATAAATAAATTTATTGGATTGGAGTGAATTTTATTTTTATTTTAAAATTGTTTTGTGTTTTTTTTTTTTTTATTGTTTTTGTGTGTTTTTTAATTTGAAAATCTTCCAAAAAATCGCTCAATAATTTAAATAAAATAAATAAAAAAAAAACAACGCAAAAAATCAAAATAAAAAATAAAACGAAAAAAAAAAAATAAAACGAAATAATTTTTAAAAATGAAAATAAATAAAAATATTTTAATGGTTTTTTTTTAATTATTTATTAATTTATTTATTTATTTATAAACATAATTCGCTTATAAAACGCTTATTTATTAAAAAGAAAAAGAAGAGAAAACCGCAACCAAATCACAAACCAAAAACAATAATAATAATAATAAAGAAAAGAAAAAAAAAAAATCACTTCCGGGGCGAAAAAGATGAAAAATTTTGCAAATTGAGCGAACGGGAAACAAAAAAAAAATTGTTATTTTAATGGCTTTTTTTCGGTTTGTTTTTTGTCACACAATTTCAAATTAAAATCAACAACGACAAAATTTTTCCATTATAAAATCAAATAAATAAAAAAAAAAACAATTAAAAATTTAATATTTTTTTTTTTAATTTCATAGTCAATTTAATTTCAATTCAATTTCAATTCAATTTCAATTCCAATTACGCGAGATTTGATTTTAAAAGTTTTATTTTTTGATATTTATTTCGTTTTTATTTTTTATTTCGTTTTTATTTCGTGCCTTTTTTTATTTATTAATATAAATATTGTGAAAATAATAAATAAAAAACAATAAAAAAATAAAAAAACAATAAAAAAAAAAACAAAAATGTGTTCTGAATGTGTTTTGTGATTGATTGAAAATTAAAAAATTGTTTTGTTGTTTGTTCGAAAACGTTTTTTTTTTTTTTCATTAAATATTCCAATTTTTTTATTTTTCCAGATAAACAATTAAAAAAAAAAAACTGTAATATATCAAAAAAATAAACAAATAAATAAATAAAAAAAAAATTAAATATTTATATATAGAAAAAAAAAAAAAAAGAAAAGTTTCTACGGTAAATAAATAAAAAATAAATAAAAAATAACAATAAAAAATAATAATAAAAATTAAAATTAAAAAAAATTCCACGCGACTCCTAAAACACAAAATTTAATTTAATTATAATATAAAATTTTTATTTTTTATTTTTTAATTTTTTTTTTCGTAATTTAATTCCATTTAATTTAATTTAATTTTGTATTTTTTTTGTTACGGAATTTGTTTTTATTTTTTATTATTATTTTTTATTTGTTTTTATTAAATGAAAAATAAATAAAAAATCAAAAAAATTTGCGATTGTTGTTGCGGGCCGTCGCCCTACGTCTATCGTGCTGTTGTCAATCAAAAATATCAACAAAACAGCAGCAACAACAACAACAGCAACAACAACAACAATAGCAACAACAATCATAATAATAATAATTAATAAAAATTAATTAATAAAATTAAAAATAATTTTAATATTTCAATATTTCCCGCAAATAATTTCACATTTTTTTATTTAATTTATTTATTTTTTCATTTATTAAATTTTTCGTGTGTGGTTTGGCAAAATACAACATTTTTTCTTTTTTTTATAGTAAAAATAACAGTAAGAAATATTAATAAATAATTAATAAAAATAAAAAAATTAAATCGGTTTTTTGTTCCTATATATAAAAAACATAATTTAAAATTTAAAATAAAAAAAAAAAAAAATGTAAATCAACTTTTTTTTTCATTTTATTTTACTTACACAAAACCAATTACACAAAAAGAGGTAATAAAATATAGAAAAAAAAAACAAATTATTATAATTAATTAAATTTTAGATTAAATTCATATAAAAAAAAAAATCCCCCAGCGCCCAAGCGCCTTAAAGGAATTTGGAAGGAAGAGAAAAACGCGGGCGGAAGAGAAAAAAAATTCAATATAAATTAAAAAATTCAAATATTCATTTTGTTAATTTGTTTTTAACTTTATTCTTAAAATTAATTAATAATTAATTTTTCCCCTTTTCAATTAATTTCAATTTGAACTCCTATTAAAGTTTTGTTTTGTCCGTTTTGTTTTGTTCTTTTAAGCTGCGCCGCCCCGCGCGCGTTAAATTTTTATTAATCTTTTTTCAAAAAATTTCAAAATAACCAATAAAAAATACAATTTTTTTTTTCTGTTTATTTCTCTATCTATCGGACATTGTAAAAAAAAATTTTATTTTCAAAACATCAATCAACAAAATCAATCAACAAATCAACAAATCAACCATTCAATCAACAAATCAACCCTTCAATCAACAAAATCAACCATTCAATCAACGAATCAATCATCAAATCAATCAAAAATCCATGAAAATATAAAAAAATAGGCGATTAAAAATATAAAAAAATTTAATCAATAGATTTTCATTGGAATTTTTCGAATATTGACACACACACAAAAAAAAAAAAAAAAAACACCATTTAACAATCATCAACAAAATCAAAAAAAAAAAAGGACAAAGACAAAAAGAAAATTCCACGGCAATCCACGGGGACTCATCAAATCATCAAAAACCTGGGTAAATCCCATCCCACCCCACACCGCCCCGATCCGCTCCGATCCGCGCTCAGCCAACAACTGAACTCTTAACTGTTGTTGTTGTTTTTTTGTTTTTTGACCGTCCGATGATGATCCGATAAACGGACGACAATGACTTCTTTTGAAAATCATTTGAAATCAAATTAAAATCAAATCAAATCTATGGATTGTTACTGCTGCTGCTGCTGCTGCTGCTGCCGCCGTTGCTGTTGCAATTGCCGATGATTTTCAGGGCATTTAAAAGAAAAAACAGAAAAAAAAAAACAAATCAATCCGTCCGTTTGGATCAGAATTTGACCATCTTCAATATGATGATTGTGATGATTCATAAATATAAAATCTAATCAACAATCGCAATCATATTTAATCATCATCATCACACACACATATACAATTTATCATTATTTTGACAATGTTTCTTCAACAACTGCAACAACAACAACAACAACTTGAGAAACATAATCAGCATCAGCAAAATCAAAATCAACATCATTTACATAAACATCAATATCAATATCATCAATATCACGACGAATATCATCATCAACAACAACCGAAAAGACAAAACCCGCAAACCCAAAAGCTACAACATCATTCATTTATTCATATTAATGGAGATTTTTTTCAACAAGAAAAAAAACGATTAAAATTGAAAATCTCAAGTATCAACATTGAAAATCAATCAAAAGAACAACAACTATCAAACAAGGATCAATTAACAACCTTTAGATTTAAAATTTCAAGTTCATCGCCGTTGTCGTCCAAGTCGTCCAAGTCGTCACTCATTAAAATTGAATTATAATAATAATAATAATAATAAGAAATTGATAAGAAAGGCGAATCAAAGAACGTAATCAATCCCACACCAACAACAACTACAACAACATTCAATCAACATTCAATCAACATTCAATCAACAACAACATTCAATCAAATGATCCTTTTTTTGTTTTTGTTTTTAATTTAGTTTTTGTATTTGTATTTTTCATTCACGGGGGTTTTTCGTTCATTTTTTCCAATTTGATTTTCAAAAGATTTGTGAAATTTTTAAGTGTGTGCATTTAATCAAAAAAAAAAAAAAAGAAAAGAAAAGAAAAGAAAAAAAAAAAAGTGTTTTTTGGGTGTGAAAATAAAAAAAAAAAAAAAACAATAAAAAGAGAGAAGATTTTTTTTTGTTTTTTTTTTTTTGATTTGTTCTAAATTCTACATATTTTTATTTTTATTGTGTTAATATTTTTTTTAACATTGATCCTTTTTTTTTTTCGTGATCCTTTTTTTTCGTGGTATTTTCTTAACATCGCCAAGCGTTCGCGTCACTCCTCTTCTAATATCAAAAAAAATAAATATAATTTAAAGAAGAAGTGAAGAAGAAGACGAAGAAGAAGAAGAAAAAGAAGACGAAGAGCAGAAAAAAAAAAAAAAGAGTATATCAAAAGAAAAAGGACACGATTGCACGTAGCTCATCTAAAATAAATTAAAGGATATATGCACCATCACAACAACAACAACAACAACAACAACAACATCATCATCATCAATAAAACTTTAATTGATTTTTTGTGAAACATAGAGCGTAAAAATTGTGTTAAGTTGTTTGTTGTATTACGCACATATATTTTAAGAAAATTCCAAAATAAAAAGTGAAAAGTGTTTATTGAAAAAAAAAAAAAAAAAAGTGAAGTGTAAAGTGATAAAAGGTGTAAAGGAAAAAAAATCCCTAATTTACCAATAAAATAAATAAAAATATATTTATTTTTTTTTTGGGCGACAAAAACCAAAAATAAAAACCAAAAATATATAAGTTCAGTTTCGCGCGTTCGTGCGAGTTAAGTACGCGCGAAGAGTATATTAATTAAATCGTGATTTTTAAACTCGTGATTGTTTTTTTTTTTTATATTATTTTTTGGAAGCGAATGTTTGTAAAATTTTGTCCGCGTGTTCTTTGGAAATAACAAGAAATAAATAAAAACGTGGATGATTAAATATTTTGGTTTGGTTTTGTTTTTTGTTTTTATATATTCAAGTGTTTCAAGCGCCATCGTTTCGTCGTTATGATTTTTTTAAATCATTATTATTGTGATTCTTATATTTAGTTTTAAATATATAAAAAAAAAAGAAGAAGAATAGTGCCGTGTTCCGTGTCGTGTGACGTGCATTACAGAAATATGTAAAGTGCTGTGTTGTCAGAGTCGCTATCAGAAAAAAAATAAATAAAAAAATTAGGGATTTGTTTTTGTGAAATAAAAAAAAAAAAAGTGATATTTTTTTTTTGCCAATTTTTTGGAAAAAATTTTCTTCATCACTAAACGAGCGCGCGCGTGAACTCAAACGATCAAAGGATCAGCAACAACAATCAATAAAGATAAAAGGATAATAAATCATCATCTGTGCATCGTGAATTAAAATTCAACACGATTCAACAACAACAACAACAACAAAAACAAAACAAAGTAACAAAACCAAATATAATTAAAAAAAAATAAAACGCAACTTCAAACAAAAAAAAAAAATTGGATTAAAAAAAATCTTAAGGTTCGTTTATTTAATTATAATCTAAAATATAAGAATGAATAAATGGATTTTTTTTTTTTTTTCAAAAATATACTTTTAAATATAAAATGGGAAAAAATTTAAAGATTAAAAACGATTAAAAAAAAAAACCAATCCAATCCAATAACAAATGGATTTATTAACTTGGACTTTGAATTTTCCCATTTTTTTTTTAATGGTTTATGAATGAATTTTTGTTTTTTTTTTTGGTGTGTGCAATAGGATTTTGGTGTGTGCAATAGGGGGGGAAACAAAAAAAAAAATTCCTTTTGTTATTTTATTTATCTAATTTTATCATAGTAACAGATTATAAATTAATCTATATCCTTAAATGGTTTGATATCCTTAAATGGATATTTTAATTGAAAATTTACTCAAATCATTTGTTATAGAAAAATTCAATTATAACTTAAAGCAATTAAAATTAAATCAAATATAGTAACAAAATATAGTTAAATAATTAAATTTACAACTAAAAATCTTACTAAAACCATGACACTTTTCTCCGCCAGCCCTTCCGGCAATTATCTCTGTTGGGAAAAATCCTTTAAAAGGTTAATTTTCCCCAAAAAAAAGGGATTTTTCATGCATATTTTTTTTATTGTGTGTGTTTTTTGTGTTTAAGAAAGATTTCGTGAAAATTCATTTCGATTTGGAATTTTTTTGCCAGATAGTTGTTTGGGCTTTAAATAATGATATTTATTCAGTTTTTGGATAGAGTTCCCATGAACGGATTGATTCAAAAATGAGAATTTCCCAACGATTTTCATGGATTTTTAATCGATTTTATATGGAAAATTTTTACTAAAAACCAATTTTGTGAGTGCGATATCTTGAATATTTCTAAATAAATCAGTTTGAAATTTTCACAGGATCTTTATAATACGTTCAGAATGATCTGCGTAAAATTTTGAATGCGGTTCCCTTGGACGGATTGAGTCAGAATTGAGAATTTCCCAACGATTTTTATGGATTTTTAATGGATTTTTAATGGAAAATTTTATTAAATTTGATTCTGATTGCGATTTCTTAAAAATTTCTAACTAAATCGGGTTGAAAATTGTTACCAGATCTTTATAATACATTTAAAATGAGCTCTGTCAAATATTAGGGTAGGTATCCTTGGACGGATTGAGTCAGAATTGAGAATTTTCCAACGATTTTCATTGATTTTTATTGTTTTTATATGGAAAATTTTACCAAATCCGTTTATAAAAAGGCTATTTCTTGAAAATTCCTCATACAATTATTAGGCAACCTTTACACGATCTTTATAATACATTCAGAATGATGTCTGCAAAGTTTTAGATGGGGTTTCCTTGGACGGATTGAGTCAAAAATGAGAATTTTCCAAGATTTTCATGGATTTTTATATGAAAAATTTTATCAAACCCGTTTTTCAAGGTGATTTCTTGAAAATTCCTTATACAATCATTAGGAAAACTTTACACGATCTTTATAATAGATTTAATATCATCTTTGCAAAGTTTTGAATAGGGTTTCCTTGGACGGATTGAGTCAAAAATGAGAATTTTCCAAGATTTTCATAGGTTTTTATTGTTTTTATATGGAAAATTTTACCAAATCCGTTTTTAAAAGCGATTTCTTGAAAATTCCTCATACAATCATTTTAGGAAAACTTTACACGATCTTTATAATACATTCAGAATGATGTCTGCAAAGTTTTGGATGGGGTTTCCTTGGACGGATTGAGTCAAAAATGAGAATTTCCCAACGATTTTCATCGAATTTTATATGAAAAATTTTATCAAATCCGTTTTTCAAGGCGATTTCTTGAAAATTCCTCATACAATCATTAGGAAAACTTTACACGATCTTAATAATACATTCAGAATGATGTCTGCAAAATTTTGGATGGGGTTCCTTTGGACGGATTGAGTCAAAAATGAGAATTTCCCAACGATTTTCATCGAATTTTATATGAAAAATTTTATCAAATCCGTTTTTCAAGGCGATTTCTTGAAAATTCCTCATACAATCATTTTAGGCAACCTTTACACAATCTTAATAATACATTTATAATGATCCCTGTTGAATATCAAAAGGGGTTTCCTTTGACGGATTTGGTCAAAAATGAGAATTTTCCCAACGATTTTCATGGATTGGATTGGATTGTTTTTATATGGAAAATTTTTATCAAATCAAGTTCTGACTGCGATATTTTGAAAATTCCTCATACAATCATTATAGGAAAAGAAATTTAATTTTTTTTTTGGGGACCTTGCTAGGACATTATCCTTTCCAAGTCTGTTCAAGGGACAATTTTGTACAATTTTAACATAATCAATAACATGAATAATTTATCTATATATATATTTTATAAATAACCCATGACCATTTTATTGTATAGCCAATGTCAATTTAAATTTCCACGCGTATTTAATCCGTGTAGAATATATATATTTAATTAACTTTAAATTTTCAGGTAAAAAAAAAATAAAATAAAAGTATGTGATATATTATTTCATAATAATAATAATTATGGTATTTGGTAATAATAAAATCTTATTTTTATCGGGTAGAATTAAAATGTATTTAATTTCAAAACGTTTTTTCTTTTCTTCCTTTTTTTTTTTCTTCCTTATTTTCTTTTGATTTCTGTTTTATTGTTCTTCTTTAAAAGGATATTTTTTATTGACTCTGTTTAAATATAATAAAATATAATTTTCTATGAGTTTTTTTAATTTATGACATTACGACATTTTTTTTTGTTTTGTTTTGTTTTGTTTAAAATCCGTGAAAAATTTTACCGACAATTGACAATTCAATTTAAAATTATTACTTCGAATTTCTTGTGTCTAATAAATATATCTATATATGTATGACAAAATGTGTCTATTTTTTTGTTGAAGAAGAAGAAAAGGTTTTTTTTTTTAATTAAATATCAAAAAAAAAAAATCAATAAATTTCAATTACATGAGAATTTACACACTCACAAGCATTAAAAATTCACATTATACAAGATCACACACAAAAAGAAAAAAAATTATTGAATAAAAATTAAAACCTTCTATGCGTAATCATGAGTTATTTTTGGTTTACATTGGAGATATGCAGAAATCAGCAGAAAGAAAGCAGCAGAAATAAAATAAATTAAGTTAAGTAGCAATAACGACGACAAAGAAAAAAAACCTTTTGGTTATATTTTGTAGAAGATATACCATTTTTTTTTTGCTTTTCATTTTATTTTGGGATAAAATAAAAATATTATTGTCACATTTTTTGTTAAAATTTATTAATGTTATAGAAGTCGTGAAAAAAAAAAGAAAAGATTTTTGTGTGTTTTTGTTCGCATTTTATTTAATATTAATAAATACCTTTATTTTTTTTGAATATCAAATACATAAAAATTAACACCTGGCTTTGCCATCATCATCATCATCAACATCAATAGATTTATATAAAAAGGTTTTTTTTGAGAATAAAGTTTTGTCTGTTCTATATGATGCATTGATGATGATGATGATGATGATTTTTTTTGTTGTTGTATGTTTGTTTGGTGATCAAATAAATTTTTGATTTTTTTTTTTTTTGGATAAATAAACGTTAACAAGAAAGAAACAAACAAAATTAACAAAAAAAAAAATTAGCGTTGTTAATATAAAGAAAATATTTTTTTTTGCGCTTATGAGCAAAAGTTTGTTAAAGGAGGAAATCCTATCCATAATTTAACAAAGATGATCTTCGAAGTTCATTATAAAGATTGTGTAAATGTTTCAAAATCGATTGGAATTTAGGAATTTTCAAGAAATCGCCATGAAAATCTTTGGGAAATTCTGAATTTTTGACTCAATCCGTCCAAAGGAAATACCCCTTCTAATATTTAACGGCGATCCTTCTGAATGTATTATAAAGGTCGTGTATGAGGTTTCAAAACGATTCGGTAACGGAATTTTCATCATATCGCACTCAAAAATGTGATTTGGTAAAAATTTTCCATTTAAAAATTGATGAAAATCTTTGGGAAATTCTTATTTTTGACTTAATCCGTCCAAGGGAACCCTATCCAAAACTTTGCAGATATTATTCTGAATGCATTATAAAGAACGTGTAAAGTTTTCCTAATGGTTGGATGACGAATTTTCAATGAAATCGCACACAGAAACGTGATTTGGTAAAAAATTTCCATATGAAAAACCATGAAAATCCCTCAATAACTTGGAAAATCTTCAATTTTGGACGAGTTCGTCCAAGGAAACTTCATCCAAAATTTTGCATACAGTATTCTGAATGTATTATAAAGATTGTGTAAAGTTTTCAAACTGATTGAACAACAAATTTTCAATAAATCGCACTCAGAAACGTGATTTGTTAAAAAAATTTCCATATAAAAATGATAAAAACCCATGAAAATCTTGGGAAATTCTCAATTCTGATTAAGTTCCGCCAAGGAAACCCTATTCAAAACTTTACAGAGATCATTCTGAATGTATTTTAAAGATCGTGTAAAGTTTTCCTAATGGTTGGTTGACGAATTTTCAAGAAATCGCAATCAGAAACGTGATTTGGTAAAAAATGTTATGTAAAAACCATGAAAATCCCTCAATAACTTGGAAAATCTTCAATTTTGTACGAGTTCATTCAAAGGAAACCTATCACAATATTTTGTGAAGATCATCTACAATGGATTATTAATGTTTTGTAACGATTTCCCAAAGATTTGTTAAGCGATTTTTAATGAAATCGCAATCAGAAATGAATTTTGTAAAATTTTCCATGAAAATCCCTCGAAAACTTGGAAAATCTTCAATTTTGGACGAGTTCGTCCAAGGAAACCTTATCCAAAACTGTGCATAGATCATTCTGAATGTATTATAAAGATTGTGTAAAGTTTTCAAACTGATTGAACAAGAAATTTTCAAGAAATCGCACTCAGAAACGTGATTTGTTAAAAAAATTTCCATATAAAAATCCATGAAAATCTTTGGGAAATTCTCATTTTTGACTCAATCCGTCCAAGGAAACCCTATTCAAAACTTTACAGAGATCATTCTGAATGTATTATAAAGATTGTGTAAAGTTTTCAAACTGATTGAACAATAAAATTAATTCAAGAAATCGCGCTCAGAAACGTAATTTTCCAATGTAAAAATGATAAAAACCCATGAATATCTTGGAAAATCCTAATTTTTGACTCAATCCAAGGTCCAAGGTAACCCTATCCAAAACTTTACACAGAGATCATTCTAAATGTATTTTAAAGATCGTGTAAAGTTTTCAGTTTGTTGATTGGATGATGATGAAATATCACGAAATCAAACTCAGAACGTGACGTGATTTGTTAAAAAAAATTTTTCCATATAAAAACTCTCAATACAAAACGTTTACATAAATCATTCTGATTCGCTTTATATTCCTTTAAATTCAAATTTTTTTTTCCTTTATTTATATATATATATAACATAATCTGTCCATTTCCATATCATTATATTGCCTTTATATTGTGAAATCAATAATGGTATCGAAAATCAAAAAAAAAAAAACCATTAAAATTATTTGGTTATAATAAAAAATTTTGCCTTCCAGGTAACCATCAGGTACCACTATTTTAAAAACAGAACCGAAATAAATATACAACATAAAAATAAAGGAAAACAAAAAAAAAAAAAAAAAAAACGCATCCTCATCACTATCTTCATCATCATCATCATCGTTTTATCCTTTAAAATGGAATCTATAAATGCATCATTTCCAATAATATATAATCTCTATCCTATGTGATATATTTATATATATATGTTATATATATAGGAATATAAGGATTTAATGTAACAAAAAAAACAAAACAAAACAAGCAAAAAAAAAAATAATAATCATTATATTATATATTGTTATTTTTATTATAATAAAAATAAGTAGCAAAAAAAAAAAAAAAATTAAATAAAATAAAATTTGAATAGGTAAAAATAATTTTTTCAAAGAATTTTTCTCTTCTATTGTTAAGGATATAAAGTGAATGAAAAAAAAATAAATAAAAATAGAAATATAAAGGATCAAAAAAATTAAACAAAAAAAACAAAAATCTATTCAATGTAGTGGATATAAAATAAATATATGTAATACTAATATAAATAAATAAATGATGATGAAGAAAAAAAAAAAAAAAAAAAACCACCGATCGGCGATCAAATACAGAAAAGTAGATGAAGGATAAATGATGAAGGATGAAGGATGAAGATGAACAGAGCAGAACAGAGTTGATTTTTATTTACTTTACATTTTATATAAATTAATTTCTTATATTATTTTTTCCCTTTTTATTGATGAATTTTTAATTTTAATTTCAAGGTTATTTTTTTTGCTTTTGCTTGGTCTTTTGGATCCAAATTGATCGTTCTTTGATCATTTGATATAATGTTTATTTATTGAAAAAATAAAAGATCCTTAATATTTTTTTTTTTTTATTATAACCAACCAGAATAACTCATTGATGATTATGATGATTATGATTATGATGATGATGTGATTTTGATTTTTTTGTATATTTATTTAAATATTTATTACATCTCCTTTTGATGTGATGTGATGTCCTTTGTGTTAATTGAAAATGGATATTTTATATATATATATAAATAAAATTTTTTCTTGTTAAATATATATATATATAAATGAAAAAAAAAAAAAATTAAAGCCAAAGGAATGAACAAAAAAAAAAAAAGGACACATACAAATAATTCGATTCGGTTCGATATTTCATTTAAAAAAAAAAAAAACCGGAATTGAAATTTTTTTTCTTTTTATTGTAAAAAAATGTATATAAAATTAAAATTAATAAAATGGTTTATGGGTTTAGTTTTTTTTTTATTTCAATTTAGTTTCGTTATATAAATGATCCTTATTATTATTATTATTATTATTATTGTTAATTTATTTATCCATTTTTTGATTAAAATTAAGTTTTTTCTCTCTAATTCCGATTCGCTTTTTCTATATATATATATATATATATTCGTCATTTTTATTTGGTTTTTATTCAATTTCAACTATTCAGAAATATATATATAACTATTAAAAAAAAAAAAAATAATAAATTAAAAAATAGAATAAAAAAATGATGAATTTCTACTAAAGAATTTCTTCTTATTCTTCTCTTTTATATTACATATTTTTTTTTTTTTTATATATATTCATTAAAGTATTCTAAATTCTTTTGTCAATTGTCCGCCGTCATCGTCGTAGTCTTCATCGTCGTCACATAGTCACCGTCACCGTATCCCCAATAAAGTTATTATAAACAAAAAAAAATATAAAAATATGTTTTCTAATCGAAATCTTACAAAACACAAAAACAAAAACTTAAATATTTTGGAATGCAAAAACAAAAAAAAAAAAAAAAAAGCACCCATCAAAAATAGAATAACAAATTTTATTTTGGATATATTCAATATGAATGTGTGTGTGTGTGTGTGAGAGATTAACAGAAAAATTATACCGCAGGACGATTCAATACAAGGATATTTAAGCTTATTCAATTGTTTTTTCGCTGTATCGCAAGGAAGGGAAAATTTCCAAGTTTTTTCCATCCATCCATAAATTAGATTAAATTGGGGGAAAATTTTGATCGTTTTCTAAAGGATCTGGCAGGGAAAAATTAAATCGATGGATTGATTTTGAAAGTTTAAGGATCTTTTCTCGTCTCAATCAAGAGTATTTCTGCGAAAATTTCAAGACAATCCGATAATTGTTTGAAATTTTAAAAATCATCAACTGATTGAATGGAAAAAAACTTGATATTTTTTCTATATAAAATATTTATTGGGAAAATTTTGATCGTTTTCTAAAGGATCCGGCAGGGAAATCCTACTAATGGATTATTTTGAAACTTTACAAATCTTTTCT
This sequence comes from Dilophus febrilis, assembly GCA_958336335.1. Lineage (NCBI taxonomy): Eukaryota > Metazoa > Arthropoda > Insecta > Diptera > Bibionidae > Dilophus > Dilophus febrilis. The sequence continues at coordinate 29,668,488 of OY284473.1, read as the reverse complement.
CATCTCTATCCAGAGTATTTCTGGAAAATTTCAAGACAATTCAATGAAAAATTGAATTTTTAAAAATAATCAAGTGATTGAATGGAAAAAAAAAACTTTTTATAGGAAAATTTTCATCGTTTTCTAAAGGATCCGGTAGGGAAATCCAGCTAATGGATTGCTTTGAAATTTTAAGGATCTTTTCTCATCTCTATCAAGAGCATTTCTGCAAAATTTCAAGTAAATCCAATGAAAACTTGAATTTTAAAAAATCATCAAGTGATTGAATGGAAAAAACAAACTTTTTATAGGAAAATTTTCATCGTTTTCTAAAGGATCCGGAAGGGAAATCCAGCCAATGGATTGATTTGAAAGTTTAAGGATCTTTTCTCGTCTCAATCAAGAGTATTTCTGGAAAATTTCAAGACAATTCAATGAAAACTTAAATTTTTAAAAATCATTTACTAAACGGACAAAAAATTTCCAAGTTTTTTCAATATAAATTATATTATATAGGAAAATTTTGATCAAATTTTGAGGGATCATCCAGGGAAATCTACTAAATGGATTATTTTGAAACTTTACCAATCTTTTCTCATCTCTATCCAGAGTATTTATGGAAAATTTCAAGTAAATCCAATGAAAACATGAAATTTTAAAAATCATCAAGTGACTGAATGGAAAAAAAAACTTTTTATAGGAAAATTTTCATCGTTTTCTAAAGGATCCGCCAGGGAAATCCAGCCAATGGATTGATTTGAAATTTTAAGGATCTTTTCTCGTCTCTATCAAGAGTATTTCTGCAAAATTTCAAGTAAATCAAATGAAAACTTAAATTTTAAAAAATCATCAAGTGATTGAATGGAAAAAAAACTTTTTATAGGAAAATTTTGATCGTTTTCTAAAGGATCCGCCACGGAAAATCCAACCAATGGATTATTTTGAAACTTTACCAATCTTTTCTCATCTCTATCAGAAGTATTTCTGTAAAATTTCAAGACAATTCAATGAAAACTTGAATTTTTAAAAATCATTTACTAAACGGACAAAAAATTTCCAAGTTTTTTCCATATAAATTAGCTTAAATTGGGAAAATTTTGAACATTTTCTAAAGGATCCGCCAGAGAAAATCCAATCGATGGATTATTTTAAAACTTTACCAATCTTTTCTTATCTCTATCCAGAGTATTTCTGGAAAATTTCAAGACAATCCAAATAAAAAAACTTAAATTTTAAAAAAATCATCAACTGATTGAATGACAAAAAAAAAACTTGACGGGATCATATCCAGAGAAAATCTGCAGTTAAAGGATATTGATTAATTTATCATTTACAAATATTTTCTCTCAATTTATCTATCAAGATGGTGGTTGATTTGAATCAAAATAGATATCAATCACAGAAATTAAATATATATTTCTATTTTTTTTTTTTTGTATAAAATACACCCGAGACAAAACCGGAAAAACAGAAAACAGACAGAAAAGATATCTCACCGGCCGTAAAATATATAAATATAATAAAGCGTACAACAGCATAAAGCATAAAGATACAGAGAATTCATCAATAATAAAAACATTTTCATGATTTCAGTTTCTTTATCATCATCATCATCATCATCAATAACACAAAAATTCAAACATTAAAATATATATTAAAAAAATTTTAATCTGAATATAGTAAAATATAGTAAAAATTATGCATTCACAGGTAAATAAAATATTATAATCTTGTCGTCGTCGACGTCCTCATTTCATTTCATTTCATTTCGTTTCATTTCGTTTAGTTTTTTTTTTTTTTTTGTTTTTTTTTCATTTCGTTTATTTGCTTTTTTTTTGGTATAAATAAATATACAAAATTCTTTATTCCTTTTTTGTTTTTTTTTTTTTTCATTATTAATCCTGTTTTTGATGTTTTGCCATTTCTCAAGTTTATCATTTGTCATTTGCCATCATCATCATCATCATCATCATTTGACTTGATCCCTTAAAAGTTTTCATAGTCACAAATTTAAAAAAAAAAAAATCACAAAAAAATTAAAACAAAAAAAGACACTACTATAGCAAAGAATTAAAAATAATGCCAAAAAATTTAACCGATCGCATTTACACAAAACGTCTCAAAATATTCAAAAAAAAAAAATCACCTTCTCACCTTTTCTTTTCATTTCACATTACACTTATAAATACTTATAAATACTAAAAAATACTAAAAATAGTAATAAAATTTATTTATAGTACAAAACAAAACACATATTAAAAGAATATATAAATAAAAAAAAAAAAAAAAAGAAAAAAAAAGGGCTATTTGCGTGCTACTTATCTTGAAATTTTTATCTGGAACATAATCTTTTATATATAATACATTCATTCATTCATTTATTCATTCATTTATATGCGGCTGGTTGGTCTTGTTTGGTATATATACATTAAATTATAACATTAAAATTTTGTTTTTTGTTTTGTTTTATTTTTTATTTGATTGTGTGTTGTTAACACTTTTGTTTTTACAAATTACATTGGTTTTTTTTTTTTTTTTTTTTGGTTCTTTATTTATTTATATAAATTTTTTTATATTAATTTATTCGGTTTTTTTTTGTTTTTTGTTTTATATATAAACTATATTGGTATATATATATATATATGTGAAGAAGAAGAAGAAAGTATTAGATTAAAAAAAAAAAAAAAAAATGATCGCTCGCGTCCAATTCTCTATCCATCCCCTCATCACCAAAACAAATTGTATTAAATAAATTAGCTTAATTGAACATAAATCATCATATATATATATGGATATATATAGAATTGAATTGAATAGAATTACAAAATGTATATTAAAGAAATTAAAACCCTTTATTTTGATTACTTGATTTTGATTTTGATTTGATTTTTTTTTTTTTTTTCAAAACACTAATTGAATTTTGAAATGGAATTTGAATATCGGAGTGTACAGAAGAAACTTTTGTGTATATGAAAATCAAAACATTTCTAACATATATATAGGAAAAAACGCAAAACGTTTCATTTCTTAATGAAAATCAATTAGTTTTTTATATGAATTTTAACTATTCTGATGGAAAAACACAGGAAAATCAACTTTTCTATAGGGAAAACAAACTTTTCTATATGAAAAACAAACTTTTCTATATGAAAATTCAATTTCTGTATATGAAAAACTATTTTTTTTTTGCATAAAAATCAAATGTTCTTAAGGAAAAACAATATTTTGTGATATAAAAACGAACTTTTGTGTAGGAAAATCAATTTCTGTATATGAAAAACGATTTTTTGTGCGTGTGAAAATCAAACATTTCTATAGGAAAAACCAATGTTTCCTAATGAAAATCAATTAGTTTTATATGAATTTTAACTGTTCTGATGGAAAAACATAGGAAAATCAACTTTTCTATAGGAAATTCAATTTCTGAATATAAAAACCATATTTTATTTGTATGAAAATCAACTATTCTGAGGGAAAAACAATATTTTTGCAATGAAAATCAAACTTTTCTCTAGGAAATTCAATTTTTCTTAATGAAAATCATTTAGTTTTATATGAATTTTAACTATTCTGATGGAAAAACATAGGAAAATCAACTTTTCTATAGGAAATTCAATTTCTGTATATGAAAATCAATTAGTTTTATATGAATTTTAACTATTCTGAAGGAAAAACAATTTTTTTTGTATGAAAATCAACTTTTTTTTAAAAGGAAAATCAACTTTTCTATATGAAAAACAAACTTTTCTATAGGAAAAACAAACTTTTCTATATGAAAATCAATTTCTGTATATGAAAAACTATTTTTTTAAAGGAAAATCAAACTGTTCTATAGGAAAAACAATATTTTGCGATATAAAAACGAACTTTTCTATAGGAAAATTCAATTTCTGTATATGAAAAACTATTTTTTTTAAAGGAAAATCAAACTGTTCTATAGGAAAACGCAACGTTTCTTTATGAAAATCAATTAGTTTTATATGAATTTTAACTTTTAACTTAAGTGAAAACTATAATTTTTGCTATGAAAATCAACTTTTTTTTATAGGAAAATCAACTTTTCTATAGGAAATTCAATTTCTGTATATGAAAAAGTATTGTTTTTTGTATGAAAATCAAATATTCTTAAGGAAAAACCATATTTTTTTAATATAAAAACGAACTTTTCTATAGGAAAAACAAACTTTTCGATAGGAAAAACAAACTTTTCTATAGGAAAAACAAACTTTTCGATAGGAAAAATAGAAAAAATCAATTTCTGTATAGGAAAATTTACGTTTTGTATATGAAAAACTCAATGAAATTACTTTTTTTGAATGAAAAACTTATTTTTTTATTTGAAGATCAATTTTCCTGGTTGGAAAAACTCATTTTTGTTCATGAAAAACTCAATTTTTTCGCATATTAAATCAACTTTTCAATAGGTAAATTAACTTTCTGATGGATGAAAAATTGTTTTTTTTGTTATATGAAAAATCAATTTCTGTATAGGAAAATCAACGGTTTGTTGTATATGGAAATCTAAGTTTTGTATATGAAAATCTACGTTTTGTTTTGGAAAACCCATGAATTCTATATTAAAATCAATTTTTGTATATGAAAAATTGTTTTTTTTTATTGGAAAATCTACGTTTTCTATTGGAAAATCCATGAATTCTATAGGAAAAACTCAATTTTTCGATATGAAAATTACCTCTTCTAGAGGAAAAACTGATTTCTTTATTGAAAATCTACGTTTTCTATTGGAAAACTCATGAATTCTATAGGAAAAACTCAACTTTTCAATATGAAAATTAACTTTTCTAGAGGAAAAACTGTTTTTTCTATATGAAAATTTACGTTTTCTATTGGAAAACTCATGAAGTCTATATGAAAACAGGAATTTTTCGATATTAAAATCAATTTCGGTATATGAAAAATTGTTTTTTTTATTTGAAAATCTACGTTTTGTATTGGAAAATCCATGAATTCTATATGAAAACAGGAATATTTTTATATGAAGATCAATTTTTGTATATGAAAAATTGTTTTTTTTTATATGAAAATCTACGTTTTGTATCGGAAAATCCATGAATTCTATAGGAAAAACTCAATATTTCGATATGAAAATTAACTTTTCTAGAGGAAAAACTAATTTCTTTAATGAAAATCTACGTTTTCTATTGGAAAAACCAATGAATTCTATAGGAAAAACTCAATTTTTCGATATTAAAATCAATTTCGGTATATGAAAAACCATTTTTTGTATAGAAATCAACTTTTCTATTGGAACACCAATGAATTCTATAGAAAAAAACGAATATTTCGATATGAAAATTAACTTTTTTATATGTAAATTAATTTTATGTGGATGAAAAATTGTTTTTTTTTTGTATAGAAATCAACTTTTCTAAAGGAAAAACTCAATATTTCGATATGAAAATTAACTTTTCTAGAGGAAAAACTGATTTTTTTAATGAAAATTTACGTTTTCTATTGGAAAACCTCATGAATTCTAAAATTCTAAATGAAAACAGGAATATTTTGATATGAAAATTAACTTTTCTAAAGGGAAAAACTGATTTTTGTTTAGGAAAATCAATTTCTGGATGTGAAAAATCAATTTCTGGATGTGAAAAACTGGTTTTTTTAATGCAAATTTACGTTTTCTATTGGAAAAATCATAAATTATTAATGAAAAACCAATATTTTGGATACGAAAATGAATGGCTTCTAGTCTAGAAAAGACTATAGATTTTGATTTTGAAAAAACATAATTTTCTGTTTAGGATAAAACAATTTCTGTATGGGAAAATTAACTTTTTCTTATACGAAGATTAACTGCTCTATTGGAAAACAACCGAAGAATTTTGTTTTTCTATAAATATAACTATCAAAATTTCTGTATAGGAAATGTACCAAAATTAATTACAAAATTAACTTCATTCCTATAATCTTGTAATTTTCAGTCATCGCCATGATTCAGTCATTCAGTCAAAAACACACACAAACACAGCTTCAAAATACAATTAAAAAAAAAAAAAAACATAAAAATCTTTCATTTCTCACGAAAAAAAACAAACAAATTCAAAATCAAAAAAAAAAAAAAAACCCAACCATTCAAAATATTTTAATAATAAATGTCCTTTTTTTTTTTGTTATCCTTGTTATGATGATATGGTTTAATTTTCTGTTTTTAATCGTGTATCTCTAATATACTATACAATTATTGTTTTGTCCATTTTTATTTTGTTGTTCTGTTTTGTGTTATGTGACGGCCGATTTTTTCTTTTTTTTTTTTTTTTGGTCCCGCATTTATACAGAATTTTTAATAAGGGATAGAAAATTAATAAAGAAACAAAGGCAAAGGCAAAAAAAAAGAATACAAAAAAAAAATAGTTGATTCATGCGAAAAAATATAATTTCAATTTTGTTATGTTATTTGTATACTTCTTATATAATAAAAAAGGATCTCGTCAATTTATTATCATTATTATAATTCATTCATTTGTTTGTTTTTGTTGTTATTGTTATTGAATTCAATTTGTATGGATATAGGAAAATCAAAAAAAAAAAAAAAAAAAACTGGTTGAAGGACTTTTATTGTGGAATTGTTGCATATTCTTTTTTTGTTTTTTTTTTGTTTTCTTTTCTTTCTTTGATGGGATAATTTTTTTTATTTTCTTTTGTTATTAAATAAAAAGGGATTTTTATTTTAAATAATTTTGAATGACCAAAAAGGATAATGAAAAAAAATAAAGAAACAAATACTAGCGGACCAATAACAGGAAAATTTATTTAATTATATTTATTTAATAATAGTTCTATAAAAAACAAAAAAAAAAGGTTTAAGATGGAAAGAGATAGAGCAGATGATGATGATGATGATGATGATGATAAAGGATATAAAACAGGAATTTTGCAATATAATTATATTTGATTTGATTTAAAGTTTTTTATAACAACAAAACAAGATCCCTGTTTTTTTACGCACAGTTTTCTATTAAAAATGGAAACAGAGCGAAAATTAAAGCAAATCAAAGCAAAAAAAAAAAAAAAATAGGGGCTAATTTACAAAATTTTATGTTTGTTTGGCTTTTGGATTCCTTGAGAATAAATTTTTCATTTTTTCCTAGTTAATCTTCTTTTTCATTATTGTTAATTTGAAATGTGGTCAATTCTTCGCAGTTACTGCGATGCGCTAAAAAAAAAATGATTACAAAACAATCGCAGCCATTTTGATTAAATATGTTTTTTTTTTTTTTTTTTAATTGCAATTCATCGTCTTATTCGTTCGTCTTCGTTTTCGTTTTTCGTTTTTCGTTTTTTTTTTTTGAATTTAAATCCAAATAATATTTGAAAAAAGGTGTCATATTTTTATTATATTATATAAAAATTCTCTATTCTCCCATTTATATTTATAAAGATTTAAAACCATCACACAAAATATTGTTATATAGAAGAAGAAGAAAAAAAAAAAGGTATTCAAAAAGGTTAATAATAGCAAAATATTTAGGTTTTTTTTTTTTATTGAATTGAATTGAAGTTGTTGTTGCTGCTGCTGTATAGATCTTTTATTTTATATATCATCTGTGTGTTGTATATATATTCATTTTATATACGCAAAACATACAATAATTTTTGTATAGTATATTTATATTATATATATAGTTGAGATATCCGCGCGTACCCATTGATTTTTTGAAATTTGAAATTTGAATTGAAAAAAAAATACTTTATATATATATATATATATACATTTGCAAATGCGTCTCTAATTTTTATACATAATATTATTATTTATTTTTGAGACAGATGCAATAATTCACCGGTGCTGCTGATGATGATGATGATGATGATGCATGCATTCATATTGTGTATTGTGTTGATGATCCTTGTTTTGTTTAATATTTTTTTTTTTTATTTTAATATAAAACATACAAAGTAATTATTATTATTATGATGGGTTTTTTATTTTTTTTTTTTGTTTGATTGGTGTTTGGATTTCAAATTTCATATTTTTTTTTTGTTGTTTGTTTTGTGTTCTCTTCATTTAACGAAAGGTAACGACGACGACGACGACGACGACATTTGCAGAAATATAATGAAAAAAAAAATGTTAGATAGGGATCGCGTATAACAACGAAAAGTTATTAAAAACGTGCAAATTCAATTAATAAATACACAGACACACAGGAAATGATACATAGATATATGGGATAAATTTTCAAAGAATAAAATTCGAAATGGAAAATTTATGATTTTTTAAGTACCTTTTCAAAGTGGCCAGAACTCAAAAAATTCCCATGAAACGGATAAAAATGATTTGAGGAAACTTAAGCTAATTTTTAATGAACTTTAAGAATCTGTCATAAAATATAGGGGATGCTGTGGAAATTATAGGAGTAATGATGATTTTCCTGAAATAATTGCATTTTTCTATTAGATTTTCTTTGGAATACCTATCGAATGATATTTTTTCCTAAAAGAGTATTAAATTACCTTTCGAACGCAGGTCTAAACATCCCAATCCCTCAACTGGTTCGGAAGTTATAAAGATTTTAATCAACCCCTAATTTTACCAAGAATTTTCCTATAGAAAAAATCAGATTTTTTAAGGCTTTTCTAAACCGGCCAGAACTTGAAAAATTCCCATGAAACCATTAAAAGTGATTTGAGGAAACTTAAGCTAATTTTTAATGATCTTTAAGAATTTGATATAAAATATAAGGGTTGTGGTGGAAATTCTATGAGTAATTAGAATTTTTCTGAAATAATTGCATTTTCCTATTAGATTTTCTTTGGAATGCCTACCGAATGATATTTTTTCCTAAAAGTGCATTAAAGTACCTTTCCAACGCAGGTCTAATCTTGAAAATCCATTAACTGGTTCGGAAGTTATGATAATTTAACGCAACCCCTAATTTTCCATTAATTTTCCCATAGAAAATATCCGATTTTTAAGTCTTTTTTAAACTGGCCAGAAATTGAAAAATTCCCATGAAACCATTAAAAGTGATTTGAGGAAACTTAAGCTAATTTTTAATGATCTTTAAGAATTCGGTATAAAATATAGGGGTTGTGATGGAAATTCTATGAGTAATGATGATTTTCCTGAAATAATTGCATTTTTCTATTATATTTTCTTTTGAAACCCTATCAAACGATATTTTTTCCTTAAAGGCCATTAAATTACCTTTCCAACGCAGGTCTAAACATCCCAATCCCTCAACTGGTTCGGAAGTTATGATAATTTAACGCAACCCCTAATTTTCCATTAATTTTCCTATAGAAAAAATCAGATTTTTTAAGTCTTTTTTAAACTCGCCAGAACTCGAAAAGTTCCCATGAAACCAATAAAAGTGTTATGAGGAAACTTAAGCTAATTTTAAATGAACTTTAAGAATTCGTTATAAAATATAGGGGTTGTCATGGAAAATCAATGAGTAATGATGAATTTTCTGAAATAATTGGATTTTTCCATTAGATTTTCTTCTGAAACACTATCGAATGATATTTTTTCCTTAAAGAGCATTAAATTACCTTTCCAACGCAGGTCTAAACATCCCAATCCCTCAACTGGTTCGGAAGTTATGATAATTTAACGCAACCCCTAATTTTCCATTAATTTTCCTTTCGAAAAAATCAGATTTTTTAAGTCTTTTTAAACCGGCCAGAACTTGAAAAATTCCCATGAAACCATTAAAAGTGATTTGAGGAAACTTAAGCTAATTTTTAATGATCTTTAAGAATTCGTTATAAAATATAGGGGTTGTCATGGAAAATCAATGAGTAATGTTGAATTTTCTGAAATAATTGAATTTTTCCATAAGATTTTCTTTTGAAACCCTATCGAATGATATTTTTTCCTTTAAGAGCATTAAATTACCTTTCGAACGCAGGTCTAAACATAAAAATCCATTAATTGATTGGAAAGTTATAGCAATTTTAATCAACCCCTAATTTTTCAATAATCATTTTCCTATCCAAAAACAAAAAAAAACAAATCGATCTTTTTAAAATTACAGGCAATTTTTGATGTATAATACATGGCATAATTGACATGATAATGATTTTTTTTTTTCTTTAATTTGTCTTTGCTTTGTCCTCGTAATCATCATCATCATCATCATCATCATCATTTTTTCTTTTTCTTATTGGTCTTCTTCTACATTTTCTTCATTCTTGTATTAAAATAAATCCAAAATCACAATTAAAATTTACGAAAATAAAACGTAAATCAAATCAAAAAATGGAATCTAAAATAACCTAACAACTAAACAACAACCTAACAACAACCTAACAACAACAACAATTTCAAACCATCCATATTTATATTATTATAAATAGTTTTCAAAACAGAAAAAAAAAAAAAAAAAAAAAGGATCTTTCAATTGTTGGTCGTCATCGTCATTGTCATTGTCATCGTCATCGTCATTCTATTGAGTATTTCACAAACAAATATTTCTATTTCTATATAATAAAATATTCAATTTTTTTTTCGTTTCGTTTCGTTTCGTTCGTTCGTTGTGTGTTTTGTATAAGGGTGAATATAAATAATATTAAAAAAAAAAAAAAAAATCTTTATATATAATTACATATTTTATCAATACCATAAAATAAATAATAAATAAATATTTTTTTCATAGTTTTAATTCTCTTAAGTCTCTATATAATATATAATGTATGTAAGTATATAGTAAAAATATGATTGAATCCCTTTTTTTTTTTTTTGTCTTTTTGTCTTTTTGTCCTTTATATATTACAAATAAAATTGTCTATATTTAGTTGGTTGGTTCGTTGCAATACACACAATATAACAATGGTTTTTGTTTTGTTCATTATTAATTTAGTCAGTGTGTGTGTGTGTGTGTGTGTGAAAAAAAAAACTACTAAAATTAAGCAACTTTTATAACGAATTTTTAATCACCCTTCGCTCAAATCATTTTTATTTTTATATATATATATATAATTATATATAAATTATATTTTATTCTTTTGATTCGCGTTTTTTTTTTATTGTATATAATTTCATCATCATCATCATTTTTATCATTTTCATCAGCAGCAAAAACGACGTTTATTATTATAATAAGGATTTTATTTTTTTTTGTTTTTTTGAAGAGGTTTTTTTTTTTTTTTTTTGATATGCGGGGATCCTCTTTTCTTTTATATTATTCAAAATATATATATATATATACAAAATTTAATTATATACAAAATGAAAAATTATAAAACAGAAAATAATCTATGCGTGATGAGCGCGTGATGAATAGAATTTTACAGGAATATATTTTTTTTGCTATTATTCATATATGTTAATATATATAAATTTTTTGTTTAATGAATAATTTATTAATATATATATATATAAAAAATTTTTTGATCGTTTTGTTTTGTAAATCGCACAACCATTTTTTTTTTGCTTCTTCCACTATTCAAATTATTCCGAAATTTATTTATGAAGAGAGAAGATGTTTTGCAATTAAACAGATGATTTTTTTTTTTTTTGGTATAATGTCAATTTTTTCTTATGGGTTTGTTTTTAATCGCTATAGAATGATATTTTTTCCTTAAAGACAATTTAATTACCTTTCCAACGCAGGTATAATCTTAAAAATCCATTAACTGGTTCGGAAGTTATGCAAATTTAATGCAACCCCTAATTTTACGAATAATTTTCCTATAGAAAAAATCAGATTTTTTAAGTCTTTTTTAAACTGGCCAGAACTCGAAAAATTCCCATGAAACCAATAAAAGTGATTTGAGGAAACTTTAGTTAATTTTTAATGATCTTTAAGAATTCGTTATAAAATATAGGGGTTGTGATGGAAATTCTATGAGTAATGATGATTTTTCTGAAATAATTGCATTTTTCTATTAGATTTTCTTTTGAAACCCTATCGAATGATATTTTTTCCTTAAAGACAATTTAATTACCTTTCCAACGCAGTTCTAATCTTGAAAATCCATTAACTAGTTCGCAAGTTATGATAATTTAAACAACCCCTAATTTTCTATAAATTTTCCTATAGAAAAAATCAGATTTTTTAAGTCTTTTTTAAACTGGCCAGAAGTCCGAAAATTCGCATGAAACAAATAAAAGTGATTTGAGTAAACTTTAGCTAATTTTTAACGATCTTTAAGAATCTGGTATAAAATATAGGGGTTGTGATGGAAATTCTATGAGTAATGATGATTTTTCTGAAATAATTGCATTTTTCTATTTGATTTTCTTTGGCAACCCTATCGAATGATATTTTTTCCTAAAAGTGCATTAAATTACCTTTCCAACGCAGGTCTAATCTTGAAAATCCATTAACTGGTTCGCAAGTTATGATAATTTAAACAACCCCTAATTTTCTATAAATTTTCCTATAGAAAAAATCAGATTTTCTAAGTCTTTTTTAAACTGTCCAGAACTCGAAAAATTCCCATGAAACCAATAAAAGTGTTGTAACAAAACTTAAGCTAATTTTTAATGATCTTTAAGAATCTGGTATAAAATATAGGGGTTGTGATGGAAATTCTATGAGTAATGATGATTTTTCTGAAATAATTCCATTTTTCTATTAGATTTTCTTTGGAATCCCTATCGAATGATATTTTTTCCTTAAAGAGCATTAAATTACCTTTCCAACGCAGGTCTAATCATGAAAATTCATTAACAGGTTCGGAAGTTATGATAATTTCATTCAACCCCTAATTTTCCGAATAATTTTCCCTATAGAAAAAATCAGATTTTTTAAGTGTTTTTTAAACTGGCCAGAACTCGAAAAATTCCCATGAAACCAATAAAAGTGTTGTAACGAAACTTAAGCTAATTTTTAATGATCTTTAAGAATCTGGTATAAAATATAGGGGTTGTGATGGAAATTCTATGAGTAATGATGATTTTTCTGAAATAATTCCATTTTTCTATTAGATTTTCTTTTGAAACCCTATCGAATGATATTTTTTCCTTAAAGAGCATTAAATTACCTTTCCAACGCAGGTCTAATCATGAAAATTCATTAACTGGTTCGGAAGTTATGATAATTTAATTCGACCCCTAATAATTTCAATAATTTTCCTATACAAAAAAATTGATTTTGCAACTTCTTTTTAAAACCTGGAGAATCTCGGAAAATTCCTATGAAACCAATAAAAGTTTTGCAACGAAACTTAAGCTAATTTTTAATGATCTTTACGATTGTGCTATAAAATATAGGGGTTGTGATGGAAATTCTATGAGTAATGATGAATTTTCCGGAAAATTATTGCATTTTTCCATTAGATTTTCTTTTGAAACCTTGATTTTCGAATGATAGGGAATTTTACCAAACGGATATTTACTAAACATAGTAATAATTAAAATAAAAATTAATGCTCACCAATGCCTCACCTCCAAAAACGTATACAAAAAAATTTAAAAAACTAAATAAATCCAATACCAAAAAAAAATACCCTCTCGATGGAATTCCATTCATAAAAATAGACAAAATTTCATTCATAAATAAACAAAATTTACTGCACACATTATTATAACTACTCAAAAAATGATACTTTTACGAATGATAATTTGCTTCTCAAAGAGGTGTTGCATTGGCAGCGGAAAGCTTTCACATTTTACGCAACGTATGCAATATAATGATATGTACAAATAAGCGGCCATCTTTAATCCGATGAGAATGAATGGCTATGACACGCCTTTTATTTATTTATTTAAATACTCTCTTTCTGTCGGCAAGTTTACAAAGTGCGAGTTATTTATGAATAAAAATATCTTTACACATTTTGTTTTTTCTCATGGTACTCTCTCTCACGAATGGTTCTCTCTCTCAAAGTGTTTATTCTTAAATAAAGTGGCCATTTTTAAAAAAAACCATTTTATTTATAATTTTATATATCATATATTAGGAATGGGCTTGTTGAGAGCTTTCGAATTTGTTTTATTTTTTTATATAAAGGTCATTGACATCAAAGGAATTCGTAGTATATCTATATTTACTTTTTGCTTTAAGTTCATTAATCTTTGAAAACAAAAAAAAAGTAATTTTATTTTTATCATTGAAATTCTTTGGATAAATAATTAATTAAAATTAATTAATAACATTACATTCGCGTATACATAAATATATCGTGAACATTTTTTTTAATTTAGAAAGAATCTCATGTTGTCGAAAAGCATCGTCAAATCATCAAAGGGTCATTAAATTACTTTTCCAATGCAGGTTTAAACATCCAAATCCATTAACTGGTTCGGAAGTTATGATAATTTAAATCAACCCCTAATTTTCCGCGAATTTTCCTATAGAAAAAATCAGATTTTTTAAGCCTTTTTTAAACTGACCAGAACTCGAAAAATTCCCATGAAACCAATAAAAGTGTTGTATCGAAACTTAAGCTAATTTTTAATGATCTTTAAGAATCTGTTATAAAATATAGGGGTTGTGATGGAAATTCTATGAGTAATGATGATTTTCCCGAAATAATTGCATTTTTCTATTAGATTTTCTTTGGAAACCTTATCGAATCGTATTTTTTCCGAAAAGGTCATTAAATTACCTTTCCAACGCAGGTCTAAACATAAAAATCCATTAACTGGTTCAGAAGTTATGATAATTTAAAACAACCCCTAATTTTCCTATAGAAAAAATCAGATTTTTTAAGTGTTTTTTAAACTGGCCAGAACTCGAAAAATTCCCATGAAACCAATAAAAGTGAATTGAGAAAACTTAAGCTAATTTTTAATGATCTTTAAGAATCTGGTATAAAATATAGGGGTTGTGGTGGAAATTCTATGAGTAATTGCGGTTTTTATTAAATAATTCCATATTTCTATTAGATTTTCTTTCGAAACCCTATCGTATGATATTTTTTCCTAAAAGCCTATTAAATTACCTTTCCAACGAATGTCTAAACGTAAAAATCCGCTAACAGTTTGGGAAGTTATAGAGATTTTAATCAACCCCTAATTTCTCCATAATTTTCCTATAGAAAAAATCAGATTTTTTAAAGGTTTTTTTAAACTGGCCAGAACTCGAAAAATTCCCATGAAACCAATAAAAGTGATTTGAGAAAACTTAATCTTATTTTTAATGATCTTTAAGAATCTGGTATAAAATATAGGGGTTGTTGTGGAAATTCTATAAGATTCATTGAATTTTCCGAAATAATTGGATTTTTCTATTAGATTTTCTTTGGCCACCCTATCGAATGATATTTTTTCCTTAAAGAGCATTAAATTACCTTTCCAACGCAGGTCTAAACGTAAAAATCCGTTAACAGGTTCGGAAGTTATAAAAATTTTAATGAAACCCTTATTACTAATTTTACTATATTACTTTAATGAGTCATTTTAAAATGAGTCATATGTCAGTCATAGATTTAACATCTTTAAAAACCATCAATAAATTATCATATAAAAACATAACCATCAAAAAAAGGACATTCAACATCAATTACAATAATTTGATCGGCAGAAATTTTTAATTTATTGTATCATATTTCATTTCTTTTATCTTTATATATATCTATAAATATATAGTTTTTGGTTAAATTTT
This sequence comes from Dilophus febrilis, assembly GCA_958336335.1. Classification (NCBI taxonomy): domain Eukaryota; kingdom Metazoa; phylum Arthropoda; class Insecta; order Diptera; family Bibionidae; genus Dilophus; species Dilophus febrilis. Next base: position 29,652,985 of record OY284473.1, on the reverse strand, counting down.
CTTTATATTGACCGTATTTTTTTTTTTTTTTTATTTTTAAAATACCGACAGAAGAATTGTAAACTAGAATTGTCACGTAATTGAAAAAAAAATAAAAAACATAAGAAATAAAAATAAAAACCTAAACAATTGAAATTTTTTTTTAAGGTCCTACTATTAAAGGGATCTAATGAATGAATGAATGAATAAATGAATCAGATTGAGTTGAAATACGAATCTTTGGTTTTTCAAAAATCGGAAATTTTTTCATGTTCTTTTATGGTTTATTAAAATAAATTTCAATTCATTATTTTATACGCCATGAAAAGTGATTCAAAAATAAAAAAAACAAAATCCCGATTGTTTTTCATTACATAACATAATATAATATAAAGAAACATTAAATAATTATAGTATAAAGGCAAAGGCAAAGGCAAGGAATTGTAAGGAATTGAATGAAAAGGATTATTATTATTATTATTATTATTGTTATTTTGTTGTGTTTTTTTTTTTTTTTTTTTTTTTTCTTGCTTATCCGCAAAGAAACGAAGATTTTTATATCATCTTATATATATATATTAATAAAAGAAATCTATCTTTTATATTCTTTTGTCTGCGATTCTTATATTAATATAATAATAATAATAATAATAATTTCATTTCGTTTTGCAAGAGACAAGGTTCGGATTTACGCTTATTATTTTTCAATTATACATTTTATGAGATTTTTTTTTTTTTTGATATTCTATTCTTCTATTTCTATTTTTGGATTCTATATTCTATAGTCTATTTATTATATATGAGTGGAAAGAGTGGAAAAAAAAAAACGAAATATAATATATACAAAAAAAAGATAATCCACATATAATTTTTTTTTTTTTTTAATTTAATAAATCATCCCTAACGTAATCAAAAAAAAAAAAATGAAAATGTAAATAAATGAATGAATTAGAATCAAAAAAAAAAAAACTTGTTATTATAAAATGATTGTATTCAAAATATTTAAAAAACTCAAAATATGAGTATATATTTTTCATATGCATGGATGGTTTAGTTGGTAGCGAAGCCGCCGATTTTTCATATAAAAAAAAAATTAAATACATCTCACTTGTAGTAAAACAAAAATACACTACTACAAGTGAGATGATTTCCTTTTTATTAGGGGGACGTGGTTGTTCAAATTTGGACAGTCGCCGTTGAGACATATCAAGTTCTTTGCAACGACGTTCCCCGAAGGTTTATATATATACTGACCACGCTGGCGTATCTGCCAGCTGTGGTTGTGTATATATATTCCCGGGTATCCCATCCGGGGATACCCGCTCTACATACAAAAATAACTGTAAATCCAATTAGAATGTGTAAAATAAATTGATAAAATTTAGAAATAACAAACATTGAAAAAACTTGCGAAAAATTTAATTTTTTTTATCAATTTGTGTTTTACGTAAGATCTCGATCATCCCTAAAGTGATTAGATTATTTTATATTGAATACGGGATTAGATTTAATGGGACTTGATTTCTATCTTTGATAATATTCATAAATTTATCTGTTTTTGTGGGGATTATCCGGGAAAATTCTGGTGAAAGTCACATTTTTGGGATTAAAAAAGTGGTTTTTTGAGAATAGCTTTGAAATGGTTAGAGATAGAATTGCGGGATCTTCTACACAAAGAAAGGTATTTGAAATATCCAGAAAATGTCACTGCCCCGGTTCGATTATCTTGAGGAATAAGGAAATTATGGAGCTTCCAAAATTGGAAATAGCCCATTTTCAAGGTTCCACTAAATCGCTCCTGGACCAGATACAAATCACAGACTTTACAGACTCTTAAACCTATCCTTTATCTATAACATATCCAAATTTGAAGTAAATCCAATCGGTGGAAGCTTCACAAATCCCATTTTCCTGCCTCAATATTGGGAAAAACCCTCAAAATTTCTTCGTTTTGTTTGAAATCGACCAAAAAATGCAAAAAGTTCAAAATTAGAAATTTTCATTTTTTTAACTTTTTCATGCAAAATCGCAAATTTTCTATGGATTTTTTAAGGAAAATCTCATGATTCCAAAGGATCCAGGCGATGCCCGAGGATGTCCAGACACATAAAACACTAGAGAATTTTATTACCAATCGATTTGTCATGGTTTGGAATTGATAAACTTATGTTTTGAAGTGATTATCTATGAAAAACCTCCTGGAAGTCATATTTTGAGGATTAAAAAAGTGGTTTTTTGACAATAGCTTTGGAATGGTTAGAGATAGAATTGCGGGATCTTTTACACAAAGAAAGGTATTCAAAAAAGCCAGAAAACGTCACTGCCCCGGTTTGATTATCTTGAGGAATATGGAAGTTATGGAACTTCCAAAATTGGAAATAGGTCATTTTCAAGGTTCCACCAAATCGCTCCTGGACCAGATACAAATTCCAGACTTTACAGACTCTTAAACCTATCCTTTATCTAGAACATATTTAAATTTGAAGTAAATCCAATCGGTGGAAGCTTCACAAATCCCATTTTCCTTCAACAAGATTGAGAAAAATTCTAAAAATTTCTTCGTTTTGTATGAAATCGACCAAAAAATGCAAAATGTTCGAAACGAAAGTTTTGCATTTTTTTAACTTTTTCATGCAAAATTGTAAATTTTATATGGATTTTTTAAGGAAAATCTCATGATTCCAAAGGATCCAGGCGACACCCGAGAATGCCCAGATACTTAAATCACTATAGAATTTCATTACCAACCGATTTGTGGCAATTTTGAAGTTATAACCTTATGTTTTGAAGTGATTATCTATGAAAAACCTCCTGGAAGTCATTTTTTTGGTATTAAAAAAGTGGTTTTTTGAGAATAACTTTGGAATGGTTAGAGATAGAATTGCGGGATCTTCTACACAAAGAAAGGTATTCGAAATAGCCAGTAAATGTCACTGCCCCGGTTTGATTATCTTTAGAAACATGGAAGTTATGGAACTTCCAAAATTGGAAATAGGTCATTTTCAAGGTTCCACAAAATCGCTCCTGGACCGGATACAAATTCCGAACTTTACACACTCTTAAACCTATCCTTGAACTATAACATATCCAAATTTGAAGTAAATCCAATCGGTGGAAGCTTCACAAATCCCAAATTCACTGACCCAGAATTGGAAAAACCCAAAAAATTTCTTCGTTTTGCATGAAATCGACCAAAAAACGCAAAAAATTCATTTTTATATGGATTTTTTAAGGAAAATCTCATGATTCCAAAGGATCCAGAGAACGTACGAAGATTCCCAGATACAAAAATCACTATAGAATTTCATTACCAATCGATTCATCGCAGTTTGGAAGTTATAAACTTATGTGTTCTAGTGATTATCTATGAAAAACCTCATGGAAGTCATATTTTTGGCTGATTAAAAAAGTGGTTTTTTGAGAATAACTTTGAAATGGTTAGAGATAAAAACATCTGGGCTACGACATTTCAAATGCACATATATTTTTTAAGTAAAATTTTACACACATTCCACATACCATATACATATAGTTTTAATCAAGTTAATTAGCTTCTCCTTCCGCATTCAACAATAATAATTTAGTTTGTTTTTGGTATAAAATACGCGTAAAAATACTTCATTTTTCCTTTTTTATTTATTTATAGTTTGATTTTGTCAGGGATGTTGTCATATTGTCATATTGTCATACAACAAAAAAAACTAAATACTGTTATTGTGTTAGTTAAAACATATATATATATACACAAATACAAAGACAAATACAATAAATAAAATATAAAAAATTATAAAATCAATATAATATAATATAATCAAAAAAGGGGCACTTATAAATATATAAATTTTTACTTAACTACCCTAACAAGCCCAATATAATAGATTTAAAAAAAACGATGATTTATATATATAAATAAAAATGGAGGTCCTCAAACAGACCAGAGCTATTGGATGGGAAAGAATACTTGGCGCGTAGTCGGTCCGCTGTAGGACTAGAGGGCTTGACCCAAGTATCCCCTGGAATATGGATATTGAATTTAAAATGACAATTGGCGCCGTTCTCAGACATAATCGTTTCTGAGTGGCAAGACCCAATTTTTTGTTCATTTTTTTTTTTTTTATACATAGGATAAAGTATTGTTAAGTAATCAATTCATTAAAAAGAATAAATCACTTACAATGACTTTTTTTTGGGTGTAATGGAAAATAAAAAAAGGACACATGAATTTAAAAAATTTAAATATTTTCATATAATAAAAAAAAAAGTGGATTAGTAAAAAACAATATTAATATGAGTTCATGATAGATCATTATTTATTGGAAATCTAAAGGATTAATAATATATAATTATAAATTATCATTAGTTTATTATAGTTTAATAATTCTCTATATTCGTAATTTTTACTACCATCACCATAATAATAATAATTTTTACCATCACCATATAATAATAATAATAATTCAATTCTATTCTTCTATTCTATTCTATTCTATATTTAATTAGTTAGGAATAAGTTAATTATCTAATGACAAAAAAGGAATTGGTAATTTAGAATGTGCGATCTATCAAATGAACTCTAAAAACATTATATTTCTGTATATATAGCAAAAGAAATTAAAATTCATTTTGTTCAAATTCAAAAATATTTACGAAATGCGAAAAATAACCAGAAAAAAATTTTGGGAAATCTTTGTCGGGCTATAACTCAAAAACCAATGTCTAAATCGTTCTGAAACCAATTTATTCGAATTTAGCACCCTTTAAAACATAAGTATGCAAATTTTCAGCCCGATAGAACAAACTTAAAGTTTTCCGTGAAAAATCAATTTTTTCGTAAGGGGTTAGTATAGCAAAATTTTGGGAAATCTTTGCCGGGCCGCATAACTCAAAAGCCAATGTCTAAATCATTCTGAAACCAATTTATTCGAATTTAGCATACCTTAAAACATAAGTATGCAAATTTTCAGCCCGATAGAACAAACTTAAAGGATCCGATGAAAAAATCCATTTTTTCATACCGAAAACTTTGGGAAATCTTTGCCGGGCCGCATAACTCAAAAACCAATGACTGAATCGTTCTGAAACCAATTTATTCAGATTCAGCATCCCTTAAAACATACCCATGCAAATTTTCAGCCCGATAGAACAAACTTAAAGGATCCGATGAAAAAATCCCTTTTTTCATCAGGGGTTAGTATAGCAAAATTTTGGGAAATCTTTGCAGGGCTATAACTCAAAAACCAATGACTGAATCGTTCTGAAACCAATTTATTCGAATTTAGCATACCTTAAAACATACCCATGCAAATTTTCAGCCCGATAGAACAAACTTAAAGTTTTCCGTGAAAAATCCATTTTTTCATAAGGGGGTACCCTTTCAAAATTTTGGGAAATCTTTGCCGGGCCGCATAACTCAAAAACCAATGTCTAAATCGTTCTGAAACCAATTTATTCGAATTTAGCATACCTTAAAACATAAGTATGCAAATTTTCAGCCCGATAGAACAAACTTAAAGGATCCGATGAAAAAATCCTTTTTTTCATACCGAAAACTTTGGGAAATCTTTGCCGGGCCGCATAACTCAAAAACCAATGTCTAAATCGTTCTGAAACCAATTTATTCGAATTTAGCATCCCTTAAAACATACCCATGCAAATTTTCAGCCCGATAGAACAAACTTAAAGGATCCGATGAAAAAATCCCTTTTTTCATAAGGGGTTAGTATAGCAAAATTTTGGGAAATCTTTGCAGGGCTATAACTCAAAAACCAATGACTGAATCGTTCTGAAACCAATTTATTCGAATTTAGCATACCTTAAAACATACCCATGCAAATTTTCAGCCCGATAGAACAAACTTAAAGTTTTCCGTGAAAAATCAATTTTTTCATAAGGGGGTACCCTTTCAAAATTTTGGGAAATCTTTGCCGGGCCGCATAACTCAAAAACCAATGTCTAAATCATTATGAAACCAATTTATTCGAATTTAGCACACCTTAAAACACAAGTATGCAAATTTTCAGCCCGATAGAACAAACTTAAAGGATCCGATGAAAAAATCAATTTTTTCATACCGAAAACTTTGGGAAATCTTTGCCGGGCTGCATAACTCAAAAACCAATGTCTGAATTGGTTCTGAAACCAATTTATTCGAATTTAACATCCCTTAAAACATACCCATGCAAATTTTCAGCCCGATAGAACAAACTTAAAGGATCCGATGAAAAAATCCCTTTTTTCATAAGGGGTTAGTATAGCAAAATTTTGGGAAATCTTTGCAGGGCTATAACTCAAAAACCAATGTCTAAATCGTTCTGAAACCAATTTATTCGAATTTAGCATCCCTTAAAACATAAGTATGCAAATTTTCAGCCCGATAGAACAAACTTAAAGTTTTCCGTGAAAAATCAATTTTTTCATAAGGGGGTACCCTTTCAAAATTTTGGGAAATCTTTGCCGGGCCGCATAACTCAAAAACCAATGTCTAAATCGTTCTGAAACCAATTTATTCGAATTTAGCATCCCTTAAAACATAAGTATGTAAATTTTTAGCCCGATAGAACAAACTTAAAGGATCCGATGAAAAAATCCATTTTTTCATACCGAAAACTTTGGGAAATCTTTGCAGGGCTATAACTCAAAAACCAATGTCTAAATCGTTCTGAAACCAATTTATTCGAATTTAGCATACCTTAAAACATAAGTATGCAAATTTTCAGCCGGATAGAACAAACTTAAAGGATCCGATGAAAAAATCCATTTTTTCATACCGAAAACTTTGGGAAATCGTTGCAGGGCTATAACTCAAAAACCAATGACTGAATCGTTCTGAAACCAATTTATTCAAATTTAGCATACCTTAAAACATACCCATGCAAATTTTCAGCCCGATAGAACAAACTTAAAGTTTTCCGTGAAAAATCCATTTTTTCATAAGGGGGTACCCTTTCAAAATTTTGGGAAATCTTTGCCGGGCCGCATAACTCAAAAACCAATGTCTAAATCGTTCTGAAACCAATTTATTCGAATTTAGCATACCTTAAAACATAAGTATGCAAATTTTCAGCCCGATAGAACAAACTTAAAGGATCCGATGAAAAAATCCATTTTTTCATACCGAAAACTTTGGGAAATCTTTGCAGGGCTATAACTCAAAAACCAATGACTGAATCGTTCTGAAACCAATTTATTCGAATTTAGCATACCTTAAAACATACCCATGCAAATTTTCAGCCCGATAGAACAAACTTAAAGTTTTCCGTGAAAAATCGATTTTTTCATAAGGGGGTACCCTTTCAAAATTTTGGGAAATCTTTGCCGGGCCGCATAACTCAAAAACCAATGTCTAAATCGTTCTGAAACCAATTTATTCGAATTTAGCATACCTTAAAACATAAGTATGCAAATTTTCAGCCCGATAGAACAAACTTAAAGGATCCGATGAAAAAATCCTTTTTTTCATACCGAAAACTTTGGGAAATCTTTGCCGGGCCGCATAACTCAAAAACCAATGTCTAAATCGTTCTGAAACCAATTTATTCGAATTTAGCATCCCTTAAAACATACCCATGCAAATTTTCAGCCCGATAGAACAAACTTAAAGGATCCGATGAAAAAATCCCTTTTTTCATAAGGGGTTAGTATAGCAAAATTTTGGGAAATCTTTGCCGGGCTATAACTCAAAAACCAATGACTGAATCGTTCTGAAACCAATTTATTCGAATTTAGCATACCTTAAAACATACCCATGCAAATTTTCAGCCCGATAGAACAAACTTGAAGTTTTCCGTGAAAAATCAATTTTTTCATAAGGGGGTACCCTTTCAAAATTTTGGGAAATCTTTGCCGGGCCGCATAACTCAAAAACCAATGTCTAAATCATTATGAAACCAATTTATTCGAATTTAGCACACCTTAAAACACAAGTATGCAAATTTTCAGCCCGATAGAACAAACTTAAAGGATCCGATGAAAAAATCAATTTTTTCATACCGAAAACTTTGGGAAATCTTTGCCGGGCTGCATAACTCAAAAACCAATGTCTGAATTGGTTCTGAAACCAATTTATTCGAATTTAACATCCTTTAAAACATACAAATCCCCCCCCCCCTCCTACCCCCACCCACCCCGGCCGATATCAACTAAATATTTTTGAAAATTGTTTCGGGGAAAACTAAAAAAATTAATTTGGAAAAAGGAAAATGATGTTTCAATAAAATCTTTGACAACCAACCCGAATGACACCCATCATACACCATAATAACCGCAATCTCAAGAGTATTTTCTGGTTATCTATCCCACCCCCCCCCCCCCCCCCCCCCAATATACGATCTTAATAATAATAATAATAATAACAAATTCTATATATACTGTGCAAAAATTACAAACATTATTAAAATTGAAAGAAGAAAAAAAACCGTAACATATTTTTTTTTTTGTTTGTTTGTTGAAAGGAAACCGTTTTTTTTTTGATTTTTTTTTTTTAAACCCGTTTTAAAATTTTAATGAATTTTTTTGTGTGTAATTTCTTTTGTATAAATGGAAAAATATAATGCAATAATTTAATTTCATTTTCACTCACCAATTACGTTGGAATTTTATAATAATTCGTAAAGCTGGCAGACAAAAATCACACTAACCTATGAATGAAAAAAAAACAAAGACCAGGAATTAATTTTATTGAAATGTATGTAGGTTATGCAACTTCTCAATATACATAACATAACTATATTTAATTGTATTAATATATTTTACCTGATTGGACTTTTTTTTTGAAGGCTCAACTGATTGATGGTTTTTTTTTTTTTGGATGAACAGCAATTCAGGAAACATTTTTCTGCTTTTCCGCTTTCCAGCTTTCCACCACTGTTGTGTTCTGCTTTCAATGATGATGATGATGAAAAAAAAAACACTTTATAAAAAATTGAAATGAAAATTAAACTAACAACAACAATAAAAAAAAACCAAAAACTAAACCACCAACACTTTTTTTGCCTTTTTTTTTTTTTTATATGCATTTTTTTTTTTTTCAAACACTTTTTTTTTCTTTATGAAATTTTCTTTTTTTTTTTTGAACTTATTTTTAATGAAAATGAAACCAACAACAACAATAAAACAAAAACCAAATCACAAACACTTTTCTTTTTTTTTCCAATTAAATAATTAAATACAAAACACACCAAAAAACACTTGAATTAAATTTATTTAATTTATTTTTATTCACATTAAATTATATATTATAAAACTACAACCACGCACAATTTTTAAATTTTTAAACAATAAAAAACAAAAAAAAACAAAAAAAAAATCAATATATAAAATTGTTATTGCACGACGACCTCGCACACAAATTTTTTAATTTTTTCAGTCGTCGATAGTCGATGGTGTTGAAAAAAGCGATATCCCGTAATCAAAAAAATAATATTGTGATCTGATTGTGTGTGATTGATATATATATGTGATATATGATCATACGATATATCTTCATCATCATCATCATCTGTATCATTTGTGTGATATGAAAAATTATAATGTGTTTATCAATGCATTATGTGATATTATCTCTATACCGATACAGAGACAGATGCATATAGAAGATATAATAGAAAGATATAATAGAAAAAAAAAATTTTTATTTATTATACACATAGACACACACACACATTAAAATATTTTTTTTATAATCAATTATTAATTATTATATGTATATATACCTTATATGATATGATATGATTGTTGTTGCTTGTGCTATATATGCTGATGTGATGCACAATTTAATTAAAGGTAAATGTACCATTCAATGATAAAACAATTTTTTATATATGTATAATGAAATCGTCATCAAATTTTTCGTTTTTTTTTTTTTTTCTTAACAAATTTTTTTATGATTTTTATGATGACAAAAAAAATCCCAATTCCATGATATAATGATGATGATGATGATGATGTAATGATGATGATGTAATGATGATGATGATGACTTAAATAATTATGATTATGATGAAGATTTAATGTTGTAATTATAATGATGATGATGATGATAATGTAATAATGATGATTTTGATGATGATGATTATGAAAATGCAAAATAATCCAAAAAAAACTCCGAAATAATTTTTTAACATTTTTTTTTACCTTTTTTTTCCTTTTTTTCCTTAAAAATTTTCCCGTTTTTCCTTTTCCATTTTTTTTTTTTAATAATATTTTCTATTATGTTTAAATATTTTCTTTTATTTTTCCATATCCCCATTAAATTTTCTTTTAACAACCAATAAATTTTTCATTTAAATTTATTAGAAAAAAACAAACTACGCACAATTTTAATTTTAAATATACTAAAAAAAAATTAAATTCTATATGGAATATTGACGACGACGACGAACTCGCACACAATTTATTTTTTCAGTATCAGTAGGTGTAGTCGGTGTTGAAAAAAGCGATATCCCGTAATCAAAAAATCAAAAAATAAAATATTCTTATTGTGTGTGATTGATATATATGATCATACGATATCTTCATCATCATCATCCTCTGTATCATATTTTTGATAAATTTATATATATATACAGAAAAACATTTTAATTGGACCCCCCCGTCTTTCATCGATTGGAATGATGAAAATTTGTAAAGTCTTGATAGGGATAAGAAAAGATTGGTAATGTTTGAAAAATAATCAAATCGGTGGAATTTCCACGAAGGTCCTTCAAAAAATGATGAAAATTTTCACCATATGAAAAATTCCAATACAAAAAAAATATCCAAATTTTCACTGGTTCAGTTAATGATTTTTTAAAATTCAAGTTTTTAACCAATCGGGCTGAAAATTGGCATGTAATGTCCTGAAAGGGGTAAGAAAAGATCCGTAAAGTTTGAAAAAAATCAAATCGGTGGATTTTCCGTTATGATCCCTAAAAAACGGATGAAAATTTTCATCAATTTGAAAAATTCCAATAGAAAAAATATCAAAATTTTCACTTGTTCAGTTAATGATTTTTTAAAATTCAAATTTTTGACCAATCGGGCTGAAAATTTAAACTTAAGCTCTTGATAGTTATAAGAAATGATCTGTAAAGTTTGAAAACAATCAAATCGGTGGAATTTCCGTGACGTTCCTTCAAAAAATGATGAAAATTTTCACCAATTTGAAAAATTCCAATACAAAAAAATATCAAAATTTTCACTTAATCAGTTGATGATTTTTTAAAATTCAAGCTTTTGACCAATTGGGCTGAAAATTTACGAGTGTGCTCCTAACACTCATTGGAAAACATCGGAAAAGTTTCAAAACAATCAAATCGTTGAAATTTCCGTGACGTTCCTTCAAAAGATAATGAAAATTTTCCCATATAAAAAGTATTTAGAAAAAAATATCCAAATTTTCACTTAATCAGTTAATGATTTTTTAAAATTCATGGTTTTGTCCAATCGGGCTGAAAATTTACAAGTATGCTCCTAAGAATCATAGGAAAAAATCCGTAAAGTTTGAAAATAATCAAATCGCTGGAATTTTCGTGAGGGTCCTTCAAAAAATGATGAACATTTTCACCAATTTGAAAAATTCCAATACAAAAAAAATATCCAAATTTTCACTTGTTCAGTTAATGATTTTTTAAAATTCATGTTTTTGTCCAATCGGGCTGAAAAACGGCATGTGAAGTCCTGATATGAATAAGAAAAGAGTCCTACAATTTGAAAACAATCAAATCGGTGGAATTTCCGTGAGGGTCCTTCAAAAAATGATGAAAATTATCCCATAAAAAAAATTCTATTGAAAAATTACTAAAATTTTACATTAGTTCAGTTAATGATTTTTTAAAATTCAAGTTTTCAACGGATTTGGCTGAAAATTTAAATTTAAGCTCTGAATAGGGATAAGAAAAGACCGGTAAAGTTTCAAAATAATCAAATCGCTGGAATTTTCGTGAGGGTCCTTCAAAAAATGATGAAAATTTTCACCAATTTGAAAAATTCCAATCGAAAAAATATCCAAATTTTCACTTAACCAGTTAATGATTTTTTAAAATTCAAATTTCTAACCAATCGGGCTGAAAATTTTCATGTGAAGTCCTGATAGGGATAAGAAAAGACCGGTAAAGTTTCAAAACAATCAAATCGCTGGATTTTCCCGTGACGCTCCTCCAAAAAAAAATGATGATGAAAATTTTCACAATTTACCATTTAAAAAAATAAATATATATCGTAAATTTTCGCAATCTATCTCTCTCTTAATCTGAAATGTAGCCTCACTTTTGAATGGAAAAAAATTTTCCTCTAAAATAGAAAACCATCACCTCACCTCAACCAACCGAATCTCCATCCAAGGTCCACCAACTATGCGGGTTGACTGTATATTGAAAATTTATATAATGTGTTTATGGATAATGCATCCGAGAGTATATATAGATAATAGAAGATTATTTATATATATCTCTATATATATGTTATATATATAGAGTGTTTTATCTTGTAACAATAGAAAACACACAAATATTATACACACAAATATTTCAATATAACTATATACATTCGATATATTACATACATATATCGATATATATTTGATTGTTGCGGTGGTTGATATAAATTAAATGAAAAAAAAAAAAAAAAAGGTAAATACTCCGCATTCAAAACAGCAAATCGAAACAAATTATTAGAATTTTCATTTTTATATGATGAAAAAAAAAAAAAAAAAAAAACAGAAAAAATCAACCCCAAAACGATCATGACGATATTGACGATCATGTAATGATGATGATGATGACAATGATGATGGAAACCCAATAATGGAAAACTTAAAAAAAAAAACCATTAAATTTTATAGTAATTATATTTCAACGATTTGAATAAAACAATAATAGATAAATAATTTTCAAATAGACCCTGAAACAAAAATGAACAAAAAATCGAATCAATTGAATCAATTTTCAAGTAGAGTTTGCAGTCACGAATTGAATTAAATCAAATATTATTTCTGTACAACAACAACAACAACAACAATGCAACAAAAATAAAAAGCAACAAACAACAAAACCCGGCAGTCAAAAAGAAAACAACAATCAAATAATGAAATATATATATATATATACAATATAGAAAGAAATCAAAACATAAAACAATTATATATCAAAATCTCAAAAAATAAATAATTTAATTTTTAAAATCGCATCAATAGAAAACAATAAATTAAAAAAAATTCGACTGTGATGTTGATGAACATAAGAAAAGAAAAAAAAAATCTGTGTGAAGATTTTTTTAATTTATTTATTTATTTATTTATTTGAATGTGGATCTTCTTCTTCTTCGTCTTCATCGTCTTTGTCTTCGTCTTCTTAACAGGTAACAATATTAACATATACTAAAAATTTGAATTGTTTTCATCATTCCTTATCGTTTCATATTCATTTTATGATAGGTTGATGGAACTTAATTTTAATTGGTTTTGATTGAATGTCGCAAATTTGACAGGGGGGGGGAAATCTTTTTGGAAAATTTTGCCGTATACAAATAAAAATTCTCATATATTAGGAAAAATCAGTTGATGATTTTTTAAAATTAAGGATTTCAATGGATTTGGCTGAAAATTGGCATGTAAAGTCTTGATAGGTGTAAGAAACGATTGGTAATGTTTGAAAATAATCAAATCGATGGAATTTTTGTAATGAACCGTCAAAAAATGATGAAAATTTTCCCAAATAAAAAGTTTGTATAGAAAAAATATCAATAATTTTACATTAAATCAGTTGATGATTTTTTAAAATTCAAGTTTTTAACCAATCAGGCTGAAAATTTCCATATAAAGTCCTGATGGGGATAAGAAACGATTGGTAATGTTTGAAAACAATCAAATCGATGGAATTTCTGTAATGAACCTTCAAAAAATGATGATGAAAATTTTCCCAATATAAAAAATTCTATTGAAAAATTACCAAAATTTTACATTAGTTTAGTTGCTGATTTTTTAAAATTCGGGGTTTCAATGGATTTGGCTGAAAATTGGCATGTAAAGTCCTGATGGGGATAAGAAAAGATCCGAAAAGTTTCAAAACAATCAAATCGCTGGATTTTTCGTGATCGTTCCTCACAAAAATGATGAAAATTTTCCTAATATAAAAAATGTATAGAAAAAATATCAAGATTTTTCAATAAATCAGTTGATGATTTTTTAAAATTTACATTTTTAACGTATCGGGCTGAAAATTTAAACTTAAGCTCTTGATAGTTATAATAAAAGATCTGTAAAGTTTCAAAACAATCAAATCGGTGCAATTTCCGTTATCGTTCATCAAATGATGATGAAAATTTTCCCAATATAAAAAATCCCATTGGAAAATAATCAAATTTTATAGTAGTTCAGTTGATGATTTTTTAAAATTCAAGTTTTCAACGTATCGGGCTGAAAATTTCCATGTGAAATCCTGATAGGTGTAAGAAAAGATTGGTAGAGTTTGGAAAGAATCAAATCGGTGGAATTTCCGTAATGACCCTTCAAAAAATGATGTAAATTTTCCCAAATAAAAAGTATGTATAGAAAAAATATCAATAATTTTACATTAGTTCAGTTAATGATTTTTTAAAATTCACGTTTTTAACCAATCAGGCTGAAAATTTCCATGTGAAGTCCTGATAGGGATAATAAAAGATTGTTAACGTTTGAAAATAATCAAATCGGTGCAATTTCCGTAATGAACCTTCAAAAAATGATGAAAATTTTCCCAATATAAAAAATTCTATTGAAAAATTACCAAAATTTTACATTAGTTCAGTTGATGATTTTTTAAAATTCAGGTTTTCAACGAATTTGGCTGAAAATTTGCAAGATTGCTCCTAACAGTCATAGGAAAAGATACGAAAAGTTTCAAAACAATCAAATCGATGCATTTTCCGTAATAACCCTTAAAAAAAAGATGAAAATTTTCCTAATATAAAAAATATATCGAAAAAATATCAAGATTTTTCAATAAATCAGTTGATGATTTTTTAAAATTCACGTTTTCAACGTATCGTGCTGAAAATTTAAACTTAAGCTCTTGATAGTTATAAGAAAAGATCTGTTAAATTTCAAAACAATCAAATCGGTGCAATTTCCGTTATTTCCGTCCTCAAATGATGATGAAAATTTTCCCAATATAAAAAATCCCATTGAAAAATTACCAAATTTTACATTAGTTTAGTTAATGATTTTTTAAAATTCACGTTTTCAACCAATCGGGCTGAAAATTTCCATGTAAACTCCTAAAACGGATAAGAAAATATTAGTACAATTTGAAAAAAAATCAAATCGATGGAATTTCCGTAATGATGACCCTTGATGAAAAAAAAATGATGATGAAAATTTTCACCAATATAATAAAAAATATATTTTCATTGATTCATTTAAGTTTGCTATACAAATTTTTCCACATTTATCCATAAAATAAATTGTCCGTACCTGCCCAAAAAAAAAAAAGATAAAATCACATCAAATCAATATTAATAAACAGTACAGTAAATAAATAAAAATCTTTACTATCACCATCAAAAAAAAACCAGAACAGAACAGAACAATACGGCCGCTGCATAAAAAATTCTGTTTCTTATGGTTTTGGTTTTTTTAATTTTTTTTTTTTTCTATGTGTGATTTGATAACTGCGGACGATAACCAAGACGAGGACGACGACGACGACGACGACGTATCTCGTATCATCATAACCATGACAGAAATTTTATATAATCTTTAAGAATTGATTTTCAAGAACCTTGCCCTTTTCCCACAAAAAAAAAAAAAAAAACAAATTTCCGCAAATTAAAATGTGTCTCGCAAATTAAAATGTGTCTCAAAAAATGCTTTACATTCTATGGAATTTATAATGTATTGAAATAGAAAAAATAGTCTATTGTTCATAAAAACAACGTTATTTTTATTTTTATTTTATTTTTTACCTGTTATTTGGTTTTTTTTTTTTTGTATTGCTATTTCTCTATAAATTTCATGTTGTGTTTTGTTTTTTTTTTTTATTTTTTTGTAATGTGGATTAAAAAATAAATAAATAAATATACATTTAATAAGATCAAATGAAATAAGAAGAATTAAGAAGAATAAATGTGTGAATATGAAATATGAATGACGAGACATAAAAAAAGAAAAAAAAAAAAAACCATTACCGGGGAGTGATCGGTTCAAATTTATCTATTTTTTAATTAATTCTGTTTCTGTGTGTTTAGTTTTTTTAAATTTTATTATATTTGTTTAATTTTATTAAGAAAATTTTTTTTGCTATTGTTTTTTAAAGTTCATTTGTTTCATTGGGTGTTTTTTTTTTTTTTAAATTAGTGTTAAAAATCGTGGTTTTAAAGCGTTTTTGTTTGTGTAATTTCCTGTGTGTTTTTTTTTTCGGTGGTTTGTGACATTTTTTTTTTTGGCTTGATTTTCTTTTTATATTTTGCGAAAAGAAAAAATTAAGAACATTTTATTTTTTTTTAAATTTTAAATGGTATGTTGTTTTTTTTTTCATTAAATTATATTTTGTAGTATTGTGGGTTTGGGTTCTGTGTGGGGGGGGGGGGATATTTTTTTTTTGTTCTTCTACGAATTTCTTTCTAAAAAAAAAAAAAAACCCCCTATAAGAAATTCCTTTCCCCAAAAAAAAAAAAAGAAGAAATTGCAGAGATTTTTGAAGAGGGAGAGATAGATCAATTTTGATAACATGATTTATTTCTATATATTATTTCTATTGTGCCCCGGTTATACAATTTTAAAATGTACATATAGAAACACATACAAAAAAAAAAAAAAAATAATAATAAAAATATTCTTGACCTTACCTTTCCCAATATATACATTTCATTCGCATATTTTCTCCATATATATCTCTATATATTACATATATGTATATATAGTAGATAGACAATTTTTTTCTTCTTTTTTTTTTAAACTTAAAAGAAAAAGTATATTTTTATTTTTATTATTGGGTCAATGTGTTCAATATGAGGTCGTCGTGTGTGTCATTGTTGTCATTGTCATTGTTATTGTCATCATCATCATCATTATCGCCATCGCAGTCAGTCAGTCAGTCAATTTGAGTTCATATCCTTTTTTGTTTTTTTGGTTATGATATTTTTTTTGAAAATTATAGCCAAAAAGATATAAATAAATAAATATTTTTTTTATTTTGTCTTATTTATTATATATCGATGTTTGTCTGATGAAGATTTTGAAAAAAAAAATTGTATTCTTTTTGTTTGTCGTACTTATCTTTATCTTTACGGATTTTTTCTATAGGAAAATTAATCGGGAAATTAGGGGTTGAATGAAATTATCATAACTTCCGAACCAGTTAATGAATTTTTATGTTTAGACCTGCGTTAGAAAGGTAATTTAATGGTCTTTAAGGAAAAAATATCTATCGATAAGGTTGCCAAAGAAAATCTAATAGAAAAATGCAATTATTTCAGAAAAATCATCATTACTCATAGAATTTCCACCACAACCCCTATATTTTATACCGAATTCTTAAAGATCATTAAAAATTACGTTAAGTTTCCTCAAATCACTTTTATTGGTTTCATGGGAATTTTTCGAGTTCTGGCCAGTTTAAAAAAGACTTAAAAATCTGATTTTTCCATAGGAAAATTAATGGAAAATTAAGGGTTAATGAAAATCTTTGTAACTTCCCAACCCGGTAACCAATCAGGATGATTATACCTGCGTTGGAAAGGTAATTTAATGGTCTTTAAGGAAAAAATATAATTCGATAGGGTTGCCAAAAAAAATCTAATAGAAAAATGCAATTATTTCATAAAAACCGCAATTACTCATAGAATTTCCACAACTACCCCTATATTTTATACCAAATTCTTAAAGTTCATTAAAAATTACGTTAAGTTTCCTCAAATCACTTTTATTGATTTCATGGAAATTTTTCGAGTTATGGCCAGTTTAAAAAAGACTTAAAAAATTTGATTTTTCTATAGGAAAATTAAGGGTTGAATGAAATTATCATAACTATCGAACCAGTTAATGAATTTTCATAATTAGACCTGCGTTGGAAAGGTAATTTAATGGTCTTTAAGGAAAAAATATAATTCAATTGGGTTTCCAAAGAAAATCTAATAGAAAAATGCAATTATTTCAAAAAAATCATCATTACTCATAGAATTTCCACAACAACCCCTATATTTTATATCAAATTCTTAAAGTTCATTAAAAATTACATTTAGTTTCCTTAAACCACTTTTATTAGTTTCATGGTAATTTTTCGAGTTCTGGCCAGTTTAAAAACACTTTAAAAAATCTGATTTTTTCTATAGGAAAATTAAGGGTTGAATGAAATTATCATAACTTCCGAACAAGTTAATGGATTTTCAAGATTAGACCTGCGTTGAAAAGGTAATTTAATGGTCTTTAAGGAAAAATTATCATTCGATAGGACTTCAAAAAGAAAATCATATAGAAATCGTTTAGATACAATTTTTTTTATACAATAACCAATTTATTTCCTTTTATTTTTTTTATTTTGTTTATTTTATAGTTTCATTTTGAATGAAAAGGTTTTTTTAGTATTATTATTATTATTTGTATTTGTCTTTGTATGTTGTGCGTGTATGCGATATATTAATGGGAAGAAAATGATGTGTGTGTGTGTGTGTGTGTGTGTGTGTGTGCGGGTTGGTACTGGGGAGGGTAAGAATTGAGTTGAGGTAAAAAAGTTATTTATAGAAAAGAATTCTAAAAAATTTTTAAGTGAAAACTTTTTCTGTAAGATTTAAAATGATTTTCGAAGGAATCGATTCGACTGCTGTCGGACCGCCAAATTTTGTTTATCTCCCTCCTGCTCCCCCTCCGTCCTCCCAATCTCCATCACCCTTTCAAATAATAACATTTGATTTTGTACCTCATATTTTTTTATTCCCCAAAACTCTTTTAATATTCGAAATAATCGAAATAATCGAAATAATAATCAAAAAAATATCCGTATACAAAGAAATCAAATTAAAATTGATGATTTTCCATTAATAAAATATATACAATATATAAAAAAAAAAAACAGAAACCCCAACCCCCCCGCATATACAAAAAAAAAACAAAAACTCTATAACTATAACTAAACTCTTGAAAAAATTATATATTTCTTTTTTTTTTATATAAACAAAAAAAAAACATTTCATTTCTTCTACCCTTAACTAACAAAATAATAATAATAATAATAATAATATAAAAATAAAAAAAAACTACCCCCCCTCAATTTCATATTTAATAATATATGAAATATGCGGAAAACTATTTTTTTTTTCATATTTTATTTATAAAAAAAAAAAATATACCTTAAATTTATTATGTACTTCTTTTTTCTTCATATATCATATTTTTTTTTATATTATATTTATAATAATAATAACCCCCATCATCCCCCTTCTTTCCGTTTCTCTACCGTTAACTTAAAAAAAAAAAAAAAAAACTGTGTATTATACCTTATCGATGAGGTATAGGTATAGGTAGATAGATAGCGCGATGTCGCCTCATCATCATCATCATCATCATCATTATCATTATCATTTTATCATCATAAATCTTTACTCATAAAAAAAAAAAAAAAAAAACCTCAGCCAAATCCCTCAAACCAAACCACCTACTAGAAATAAATGGTTTTTTTTTTGTATCGAAACTATCATAACTTGCGAACTAAATCCAATTTAACCCAACAACGCGAAACAACAACAAACACAAACCCCCCCCCCCCCCCCAAATTCCAACCCAAAACCGATTTATGTTATATTTTCTTTTTTTATTGCTATCAAAAAAAAAAAAAATATTTATGAAAAATTATGTTGTATTGTATATAGAAAAAGAAAAACCAAAACAAAACATAGGAAATATCAGGATCAGGAAAAATGAAGAATTTTATTTTATATACTACGCTATCGATTTGAATCGGTTCGGATCGGTGGTCGGATTCCAACACGGCCACCGCTTAAGTATTTAAAATTAGATTAAGTTTCGTCAAATCATTTGTTTTTTGATTTTATGAGGAATTTTTCGAGATTTTTCCGGGTTAAAAAATCTGATTTTTTCTACATGGGAAAATTATTCGGAAAATTAGGGGTTGCGTTAAATTATCATAACTTCCGAACTAGTTAATGGATTTTTGAAATTAGACATGCGTTGGAAAGGTAATTTAATGCTCTTTAAGGAAAAAATATCATTTGATAGGGTTTCAAAAGAAAATCTAATAGAAAATTGTAATTATTTCGGAAAATTCAAGTTATTTTATAGAGTTTCCACAGTAACCCCTATATTTTATCGCAGATTCTTAAAGTTCATTAAAAATTAGCTTAAGTTTTCTCAAATCACTTTAATTGGTTTCATGGGAATTTTTTGAGTTCTGGCCGGTTTGAAAAAACCTTAAAAAATCTGATTTTTCCTATAGGAAAATTCATGGAAAATTAGGGGTTAATTAAAATTATCATAACTACCGAACCAGTGAATGGATTGGGATGTTTAGACCTGCGTTGGAACGGTAATTTAATGCTCTTTAAGGAAAAAATATCATTCGATAGGGATTCCGAAGAAAATCTAATGGAAAATTGAAATTATTTCGGAAAATTCAAGTTATTTTATAGATTTTCCACAGCAACCCCTATATTTTATAGCAGATTCTTAAAGATCATTAAAAATTAGCTTAAGTTTTCTCAAATCACTTTTATTGGTTTCATAGGAATTTTTCGAGTTCTGGTCCGTTTAAAAAAGACTTAAAAATCTGATTTTTTCTATAGGAAAATTATTGAAAAATTAAGGGTTGATTAAAATTATCATAACTTCCGAACCAGTTAATGGATTTTTAAGATTAGACCTGCGTTGGAAAGGTAATTTAATGCTCTTTAAGGAAAAAATATCATTTGAATAGGTTCCCAAAGAAAATCTAATAGAAAAATGCAATTATTTCAGAAAAATCATCATTACTCATAGAATTTCCATGTCAACCCCTATATTATTATTGCACAATCTTAAAGATCATTAAAAATTAGCTTAAGTTTCCTTAAATCACTTTTAATGGTTTCATGAGAATTTTTCGAGTTCTGGCCAGTTTAAAAAACACTTAAAAAATCTGTTTTTTTATATCAGGAAAATTATTCGGAAAATTAAGGGTTGATTAAAATTATCATAACTTCCGAACCCGTTAATGGAAATTTAAGTTTAGACCTGCGTTGGAAAGGTAATTTAATGCTCTTTAAGGAAAAAATACCATTCCCGAGGATTCCTCAAGAAAATCATAATGAAAATCTCCTTTCATCCATTTCCAATTTTCCTGATTAATATTTATATATTATTTTACTTCCTCCTTAAATTTCTATATATTTATATATCATACAAATGAAAAAAAAAAAAAAAAATAATCATAAATTTATATCCTTATCCATGTAAAACTATATAAATATTTTCACCAGAAAAATGATATTTATATATAGCAAAGTGGCCCCCCGGAAAAATCATTTAAAAAAAAAAAAACCCCCCAAAATAAAAAACAACAAAACAAACACACACACACATAAGAATAATACAATTTATAATAATAATAATAATAAATAACAGTTTTTTGTTCAAATTTTATATGTTCAAATTCAAACCATATATAACAAAATATTTCACATACTCATTCCATTCCACACACACAATATATAATATTCCATATCGCATCTTGTCTTGTTGTTTTTTTTTTTTTATTATTTCTATATTACTATATATCGTATATTTAAATCCATCGCCTCTTTCGCAAATCTAATTCTATATACATAAATATATAAATATTTTAAGGCTTTCAATTCATTTACAAAAAAAAAATATACATTTATTTTTTTTTGGCATATGTGAAAAATGATGATTACTTTTTTTTTATATGTACCCTCAGTCCTCACAACAACAACAGCAGCAGCAGCAGCAGTAGTAAAAAAAAAACCTGTGAAAATGACTTGCATAAAAAAGAGACTTGAACCCATAAGCACACAACCTGCACCCATGCATATAGGACAAAAATAAAAAAAAAAAAACCTAAAATCTATCATATAGGAAAAAAAAAAAATAAATAAAATCTCCTAAATAAATACCACCTCTCTCCCCCCAAAAACCCAAACACCACCCTTTCTTTCTTTCTTTCTTTCGTCACACATAAAATAAATGCCATTAACCGCATACAAAAAAAAAATATCTTAAAAAATATTTATTTATATATAAATATGTGATATGAAATCCAGTTAAAAAATATATATATACCATACATAAATAAATGCTAGGAAGATAGTCATTTTTTATCCTATATACTCATATTGATATATCTGCTGGGTATGGAGGGTATATTGTTAAAAAAAAAAAAAACAAAAACAAAAACAAATATCATTTGAATTGATATTGATGATGAAAAGTAAAGTAAAAACATATAATATAATATAATTAATTTAAATTAAATTGTCCTGATATCGTCGGTTAAGTTAAGTTCCTGGATCATTTGTAATAATAATATTTAAAGGGGTTGGTTGTCGTAGAACGAAAATGATTTTTCTCGAAATAATTGCAATTTTTCTATTAGATTTTCTTTGGTAAACCTATCGAATGATATTTTTTCCTTAAAGAGCATTAAATTACCTTTCCAACGCAGGGCTAAACATACGAATCCCTTAACTGGTTCGAAAGTTATGATAATTTAACGCAACCCTTAATTTTTCAATAATTTTCCTGTAGAAAAAATCCGGTTTTTAAGGTTTTTTTAAAGTGGCCAGAACTCGAAAAATTCCCATGAAACGAATAAAAGTGATTTGAGGAAACTTAACGTAATTTTTAATGATCTTTAAGAATTTGGTATAAAATATAGGGGTTGTAGTGGAAATTCTATGAGTAATGTTGATTTTTCTGAAATAAATGCATTTTTCTATATGATTTTCTTTTGAAATCCTATCGAATGATATTTTTTCCTTAAAGAGCATTAAATTACCTTTCGAACGCAGGTCTAATCTCGAAAATCCATTAACTGGTTCAGAAGTTATGATAATTTCAATCAACCCCTAATTTTCCGAATAATTTTCCTATAGAAAAAATCAGATTTTTTAAGACTTTTTTAAACTGCCCAGAACTCGAAAAATTTCCATGAAACCAATAAAAGTGGTTTACGTAAACTTAAGCTAATTTTTAATGATCTTTAAGAATTCGTTATAAAATATAGGGGTTGTGATGGAAATTCTATGAGTAATGATGATTTTTCTGAAATAATTGTATTTTTCTATTAGATTTTCTTTGGTAAACCTATC
This sequence comes from Dilophus febrilis, assembly GCA_958336335.1. Classification (NCBI taxonomy): domain Eukaryota; kingdom Metazoa; phylum Arthropoda; class Insecta; order Diptera; family Bibionidae; genus Dilophus; species Dilophus febrilis. The sequence goes on along the minus strand of OY284473.1, from coordinate 29,629,738 downwards.
GAATGATATTTTTTCCTTAAAGAGCATTAAATTACCTTTCGAACGCAGGTCTAATCTCGAAAATCCATTAACTGGTTCGGAAGTTATGATAATTTCAATCAACCCCTAATTTTCCGAATAATTTTCCGATAGAAAAAATCAGATTTTTTAAGACTTTTTTAAACTGCCCAGAACTCGAAAACTTATATGAAACCAATAAAAGTGAATTGAGAAAACTTAAGCTAATTTTTAATGATCTTTAAGAATTCGTTATAAAATATAGGGGTTGTGATGGAAATTCTATGAGTAATGATGATTTTTCTGAAATAAATGCATTTTTCTATATGATTTTCTTTTGAAACCCTATCGAATAATTTTTTTCCTTAAAGAGCATTAAATTACCTTTCCAACGCTGTTCCAATCATCCCATTCCATTAACTACTTCAGTAGTTACAAAACAATTTGTAACAAACCGATATTAAAATTGTAAAAAAATAAGCCCAAAGAAAAAGAATCTAAATTCCTTCAATTATAAAAACAAAAACGAAAAAAATTCCGCACAAAAATAAATGATTTAATTTTCCTACAACAATTCCATATAAATAAAACAAAATTCATTGTGCGATAATAAAATAAAAAAATACGAAGAAGCAAAAACAAAAACAAAAAAAGAGTTGGGGCCATGAACATAAAATATCATATACATATTTATATTTATATAATATAAAAAGCAAATCGTTAATTGGTCCAGTGGAGGAGGCGTCTGTGTTGTGTTGTGTTGTGTTGTCATCATTTACTTTACTTATTTAATGTTTTTTTTTTTTGTTTTGTTTTATATACAAACACAAACCCATTCAAACACTATATGTATATAGAGTTATTTTTTTTTTATTAATTTTATATATAAACATTTAGTTATTTATAAAAAAAAGAGGTTTATATATAAACAGAAAATTATAAAGAATTTTGTTATATGTCGTCTCATCAGCGCCTCATCATCATTATTATTATTATTATTATTATCATCACCACAATCATCGTCATCATCATAACATTCGTATCTTATTATTTTCTTTCTTATATACGTACGTACGTAAATATACTTAAAATAATAATAATAATAAAGTATGTATATATAGATGGATATTATTAAATGCGAACGAATGAATGTGTTTGATGAGAGTGAGGTTTGTTTTTTTTATAAATAAAATAATCATAATTCGTATATACCTCTATATATATATATATATATATATATATACAAAAGTGGTAAGTCCTCTATATATATTTATAACTATATACTGTCGTCATCTATTTATAGTTAAAAACAAAAAACAAAAACATTCATATAATATGCATAATTGAAGATTAAGTTTGTGTGATTTGTTGTTTGTCTAATTGAATTAGTAATCTGTAGTATGTTTATATTTATTACTTTTTTCCATATGATTTTCTTTGGAAACCCAATTGAATGGTATTTTTTCCTTAAAGAACATTAAATTACCTTTCCAATGCATGTCTAAACATCTCAATCCATTAACTGGTTAGGAAGTTATGATAATTTTAATCAACCCTTAATTTTACGAATAATTTTCCTATAGAAAAAATCAGATTTTTTAAGTGTTTTTTTAAAGTGGGCAGAACTCGGAAAATTCCTATGAAACCAATAAAAATGATTTGAGGAAACTTAACGTAATTTTTAATGATCTTTAAGAATCTGGTATAAAATATAGGGGTTGCGATGGAAATTCTATGAGAAATGATGATTTTTCGGAAATAATTGCATTTTTCTAATAGATTTTCTTTTGAAACCCTATCGAATGATATTTTTTACTTAAAGAGCATTAAATTACCTTTCCAACGCAGGTCTAAACATTCCATTCCATTAACAGGTTCGGAAGTTATGATAATTTAAAGCTACCCCTAATTTTCCGAATCATTTTCCTATAGAAAAAATCAGATTTTTTAAGGTGTTTTTAAACCGGCCAGAACTCGAAAAATTCCCATAAAACTAATAAAAGTGATTTGAGAAAACTTAATCTAATTTTTAATGATCTTTAAGAATCTGTTATAAAATATAGGGGTTGTAGTGGAAATTCTATGAGAAATGGGGATTTTTCTGAAATAATTGCATTTTTCCATATGATTTTCTTTTGAAACCCTATCAAATGATATTTTTTCCTAAAAGAACATTTAAATACCTTTCCAACACAGGTCTAATCATCCTAAATGGTTACCGGGTTGGGAAATTACAAAGATTTTTATAAACCCCTAATTTTCCATTATTTTCCTATGGAAAAAAATCGATTTTATAAACTTTTTTTCAACCAGGAAAATCTCGGAAAATTCCCATAAAACCAATAAAAGTGATTTGAGGAAACTTAACGTAATTTTTAATGATCTTTAAGAATTTGCCAAAAAAATTTAGGGGTTGTCATGGAAAATCTATGAGAAACTTCAATTTTTTCCGAAACCTTTCGCAAACATATCATTTTTCATTCCATTTAAAACATTAAAAGCCAAAACCTTTCAATATAAAAACCAAATTCTATTCTATTCTATATTATGATGATGATAAAGGATGCAACTAATATAAATAAAATATACATATATATATTTATATAATATTAAATGATTATTGCTACTGAGCGACTGCTGCTGCTACTGCTGTTTTCCTACTATCATCATACAAAAGTATATAATTTGTAAGATAATGACGAATACGAATGACTGTTTAAGAAGACTCAAGACTGTTGTATGCAATGCAATAATAATAAAAAGTAAAAATATATATTCAGAAACCAGAAACAAAGGTAAAATACCAAAATAAATAAAATGTTAATGAGATACAAACGCAAACACAAACACAAACAAACACAAGGAAGAAAACTATATACAAAAATACTTCTTCTTTTTTTTTTTTGTTACCAATGAACTGATGGTTATTTTAATGAAATACATTGTTTTAATTGGTGTTTTTTGTTTTTCTTCTTATTCTTCTTTGTACACACAATATTTTTCCAATATATATATATTCTTATTCTTATTCTTATTATTCTGCTTATGGTTTTGTTTTGTATTTTGTTCTTATGCGGTCTTCTTTTGCCAATGTACATATAAATTTTGTTCTTTTTTTTTTGTATCTATAAAAAAAAAAATGAAGTTTTTTGTTCTGTTATGGTCTTGTATTTTTTGCAGAAAAGGAGGAAATTTTAATAATCAAAGCTTATTCGTAAAATTAAGGGTTGCGTTAAATTATCATAACTTCCCAATACGGTAATGGATTTTCAATATTAGACCGGCGTTGGAAAGGTAATTTAATGCTTTTTAAGGAAAAATTATCATTCGATAGGGTTTCAAAAGAAAATCATATGGAAAATTGTAATTATTTCGGAAAATTCAAGTTATTTTATAGATTTTCCACAGCAACCCCTATATTTTATACCGAATTCTTAAAGATCATTAAAAATTAGCTTAAGTTTACTTAAACCACTTTTATTGGTTTCATGGAAATTTTCCGAAAAATATCGCTTTTAAAAAGATGTTAAAAACCCGATTTTTTCTTTAGGAAAATTATTCGTAAAATTAAGGGTTGCGTTAAATTATCATAACTTCCGAACCAGTTGAGGGATTTTCGAGATTAGACCTGCGTTGAAAAGGTAATTTAATGCTCTTTAAGGAAAAAATATCATTCGATAGGGATTTCAAAGAAAGTCTAATAGAAAAATGCAATTATTTCAGAAAAATCATCATTACTCATAGAATTTCCACCATAACCCCTATATTTTATATCAAATTCTTAAAGTTCATTAAAAATTAGCTTAAGTTTCCTCAAATCACTTTTATTAGTTTCATGGAAATTTTTCGAGTACTGGCCACTTTAAAAAACACTTCAAAAATCTGATTTTTTCTATATGGGAAAATTATTCGTAAAATTAAGGGTTGATTGAAAATTATCATAACTTCCGAACCAGTTAATGGATTTTCAATATTAGACCTGCGTGGGAAAGGTAATTTAATGTTCTTTAAGGAAAAAATATCATTCAATAGGGTTCTAATAACAAAAATCATATGAAATTCCGACCTTTAAAATTATTCGTAATGATTTCATTGTGGATTGGTGGTTTGTAAGCGGGTTTTTTTTCCCATATACTTATCCGTGTCTATTTTATTGATATATATATATATATTGATAATTTCTTTATCGTTCGTTTTTGATTCTTTCTTTCTTTATATACATTTATATACTTCATATATATATATATATATATAGATATAATAAATACAAAACTGCCAATTAAATATCGTTTTTTTTTTCCATAGCAACAATAAACCGAATATTACATAAAATAAAATAATAATTATATATAGTTTTTTTTTTTTTGTGTTAAAAACAACGAAAACGTAAAAAATAAAAAACAGAAATGGGTTTTAAATATATGTTTTACTTTATTATTTTACAATATATGGATATGGGTGATTTTGTGAGGGTGCACGTAAATAAAAAAAAAAACCCCCCTGTGGAAAACAAATTCTGAAAAGCAAAAAAAACTGAAATTCATCATCACAAATTAATCGAATCAAATCAATTCTAAAAATCAATTCATATATTTTAATTATAATCCATATATAAATATTTAAAAAAAAAATTCCTCGCTAATTTCCCCGTGCCATTTTCCATTCATCCATTCATCCATAGACTTTATCTATAGATAGAAGCTCTCCTGCATATATATTAAAAAAAAAAACAAAAAATTAAAATTAAAAAAGAAAAAAACTATCCATTCCATTCTTTTTGTATTGTTATATTTTTTGACCTCATTATTTTTTAATTGTTTGTGTTTATTTTCCAATAATAAAAAAAGGCAAAAAAAAAACGATTTTCTTTCAAATATTTTCGAATGCGATGGTGGATGGGGATGAATGAATAGATTGCGGGGGGGTTTTTTGGGGGGATATTATAAAAACAAAATCTATCAATTCATTAGGCGAGCACGTTAAGGATTGGTATTTATGGAAAATAAACATATAAAATATAAATAATTGACAAATAATAAAAATTGTAATTGGATATTTTTTTTTCTCTATATATAATGTATATTTCGATTTTGTTTATTTGTTTGTTTGTTTGTTTGGTTTAGCTCGTTATTATTCTATATAATATATATGCAACAACAACAACAACAACAACAACAATAATAAACATTTTATTTTTTTTTTATGTCGGCGTCTGCCCCCCCAACCCCCCAACCCAAACCCCGTCTGATATAAATAAATTCTGTTTGTTTGTTTGTTATTATTATTATTATTATTATTGATTATCGATTGGGTTTTCGAAAATTTAATTGATTGATTGATTGATTGATTGATTGTTTTTTTTTTATTTTTTCTTATATAATAATATTATATATTAATAATGATATAAATAATTGAAATCCATTTAATGGATTGATTTAAAACTTTTGGGCGATCTTCCCTTATCACAAATATACTTTGAATTGCATTTTATTTTGGGCAAATTTTCAATGTTTTTTGAGGGATCACCACTGGGAAATCCAGTTAATGGATTATTTTGAAACTTTGACAATCTTTTCTCATATCTATCAGGACTGTACTTGCCAAATTTTAGCCCAATCCGTGGAAAATTAGATTTTTTAAAAATCATCAACTGATTAATGGAAAATTTAGTGTAATTTTTCTAGACGTTTTTGTATGGGAAAATTTTCAATGTTTTTTGAGGGATCACCACGGGAAATCCAGTTAAAGGATTGTTTTGAAACTTTAAGGGTCTTTTCTCATATCTATCAGGAGTTTACTTGCAAATTTTCAGACAAATCAATTGAAAATTAGATTTTTTAAAAATCATTAACTAACCTATTGAAAAAAACTTTGAATCTTTTCTATATAATATATTATTTGGGGAATATTTTCAATGTTTTTTTAGGGGATCACCCTGAGAAATCCAGTTAATGAATTATTTTGAAACTTTCAGCATCTTTTCTCATATCTATTGAGAGCTTACTTGTGAATTTTCAGCCCAATCCATTAAAAACTTGATTTTCTAAAAATCATCAACGGATTTGTTGAAAATTTCCAATATTTTTCCTGTAAGATTTTTATATTGGGAAAATTTTCAATGTTTTTTTAGGGGATCACCCTGAGAAATCCAGTTAATGAATTATTTTGAAACTTTGGCAATCTTTTCTCATATCTATCAGGAGTACACTTGCCAAATTTTAGCCCAATCCATTTAAAACTTGAATTTCTAAAAAATCATCAACTGATAATAGAAAAAAGCTTGATATTTTTCCAATAAGATTTTTATATTCGAAAACAATATAAATATAAACAATCCCTTATCATTTAACAGATCATTCCGTAAAATCCAATGAATGGATTGTTTTGAAACTTTCAGCATCTTTTCTCATATCTATTGAGAGCTTACATGGAAATTTTCAGCCCAATCCATAAAAAACTTGATTTTCTAAAAATCATCAACTGATTTATTGCAAAAAAAAAAAATCTCTATACATAAAATGTCCATAAATTTTCCCAAAACTAGGAATATATGTACAATCATCCCGTGAAATTTATCTGACTGATGCGTGATACTATAACTAAATGATGATACCAAAAAAAAATTATATATATATATATATATAGACTAATAATAATAATAATAATAATAATAATAATAACAATCATATAATAAAAAGAAAATTTTTGTTTTCAATTCACATGCGCTCACCTCAATTTGTATTTTCTATTTATATATATATATTTTTCCACACTTCTCATTAGTTGAAAAATTTATTATATTCTAAACTACTATAAATATAAAGAAGAAAAAATTATATATACTAATAAATATATATTTGAATTGTGTGGATGATGCTGCTGATGCTGTTATTATTACTACTATATATGGATCTAATTTAGCTGCATCCAATAGCAAAAAATAAAAATAAAAAACAAAAAAAAAGGAAAAATTATAAATAAATTGTTTCTATTCTTCTTCTCTCTATATATATATATATATACATATGTATATTTAGATATTTTTAATATATTTTATGTATATTTTATTATCATCATTATATCATCATCGGTCGGTATGGATGGCGAAAATAGAGAATGTGCGAAACCCCCCCAAACTCTCTGGAAATACTAAAATACAAATACAAAACCCAATTACAAACCCACCCCCCAAAGCCTGTCTGCCCGTCCGCCCGTCCGCCCGTCTCCATAACTCCAACAATGCGCCCAACAACAGCAGCAGTAGCAGCACAAACAAGAAAAAAGAGTGATATTTTTATACATATATATATATATATATATATATATATATATATATCATTTTCCTCCAAATATATATATAGAATATTTTTTTTTGCTAATCTACATATAGAATATTTGTAAAAAGTTGAATTTTCCTGCAACGCGATGTCCGCACGGAAGTTTTTCTTTTTTTTATGTTTAACTTGTGGATGATGTTTTTTTAATTATTCAAAAAAAAAAATATATGTAAATGGACCAGACGATAATAAACGATGAAACGAAGACGACGACTGGACGATGACTGACGGACGACTCTGCAACAAAGATACGGATGCTAATTCTATAAATGTTTTTATTTTTTTTTTCCCTTTTCATTTAAGGGTTATTTATACGATTGTGTGTGATTTTTTTTTGTATATTATAAGATGATTATTTCATTTTTAAGATGTTGGGGATGTTAGGGATGCTGATGATAGCGTTGTTGTTGGAGGGATGGTTGGTTGGTTGGTTGATTTAAATTTTTATATATAGATAAATTCTTGTATATATATATATATATATATAGATACGGATATAAAAGTATAATGATAATATTATTTTAATATATGCAATCTACACCACCCAAAAAAAACGTAAACGTAAATAACCCCAAAAAATTATTCTCTTCCAAATTCTCCCCATCCCCCCCCCATCCCCCCCACCCCCAAAAGAAAAAACACAACAAAAAAGAGTTCTATAGAAAAATATAAAATATATAAAAAAACGATAGCGGATATATCATTAAAAAAAATACAATTTTTCCTATTATTAGATTGTTTAAAAATATACTTTTGTAAATAATTGTAAATGTGAGTGTCGTACGAGACGAGTTAATAAGGGGTGGGGTGTGAAGAAGGTGGCTGCGTTCCTAGTTAAAGAAAAAATTAACCGTTTTTTTTTTTTTCATAAAAGTTTTTATATGATGAGAAATTTTTCATCATTTATTGGAGGATCATAATGGGAAATCCAGTTAATGGATTGTTTTGAAACTTTACTAATCGTTTTCTTATATCTATTGAGAGCTTACATGCCAATCCCGTCATCCCGATTGGGTGAAAACTTTAATTTTAAAAAAAATCCCCAACGGATTTAATGAAAAATTTGTAATATTTTTTTCATAAACGTGTTTTAATTTGAGAAATTTTTCATCACTTTTTTTGGGGGACGATCACGAAAAATTCAGCGATTCGATTATTTTAAAACTTTACCAATCTTTTCTTATCTTCATTAAGAACTTATCCAGAAATTTTCAGCTTAATCGGTCTAAAGATTGATTTTTAAAAAATCCCCAACGGATTTGATGAAAAATTTGTAATATTTTTTTCATAAAAGTTTTTATATAATGAGAAATTTTCCAATAAATTTTGGGGGATCATAACGGGAAATCCAACCGATGGATTATTTTGAAACTTTACCAATCTTTTCTTATCTTCATTAAGAACTTATCCAGAAATTTTCAGCTTAATCGGTCTAAAGATTGATTTTTAAAAAATCACCAAAGAATGTGTTTAAAATCTTGAAATTTTTTTTTGATATTGATTTTAAAATTATGAGAAATTTTCCACCAAATTTTTGGGGGATCATAACGGGAAATCCAGTTAATGGATTATTTTAAAACTTTACCAATCTTTTCCTATATCTATTGAGAGTTTACATACCAATTTTTAGCTCGATTGGTTGAAAACTTGAATTTTAAAAAATCCCCAACGGATTTGTGGGTGGGAAAATTTTTGATATTTTGTTCTATGTAAATTTTGGAAGATTTTCAACGTTATTTGAAGGATCATAACGGAAAATCCAGCGATTCGATTTTTTTAAAACTTTACCAATCATTTCTCATATTTATTAAGAACTTATCCTAAAATTTTCAGACCAATCCATCAAAAACTTAAATTTTAAAAAATCATTAACTAAAAACACTTAAAAAATTTGTATTTTTAATGAATTTTTTATATGGGATGGAAAATCCATCCCTTATATTTACGGGATCATCCCCGGGGGGGGGGGGGGGAAATCCAGTTAAAGGATTGTTTTAAAATTTTCACGAATCTTTTATGCGCTCATATCTATATCGAGGAGTTTAGAATTTACTAAATAACAATATGGAAAAACTCATATTTCTAATAAATTTTTCATGATAAAAAAAAATAAATTATTTTAACTAAAATAAAACAAAAAAAATAATAAAAATCATCCCACAAATTATAATAAATATAAAGAAATCCTTTTTTTTCCTTTTTTGGATTTAAAATAAACGAATGGTGTTAATTTTTATACTTTTATATATATACATATACTTCTTCTTCTTCTTCTTCTTCTTGGTTTTCTTCGCAAACAATATCGCAAACAATTTTCTATTTATGGTAAAAAGTATAAATGAGTGCGTGAAATAATTTATATTCATCTTTGCATCATAGCATCATATTTGCCATCATCCCCATCCATATATATTTTGTATTTATATAGTGCGCGCCATATCACCAATAATAATCATCATCGTATCGTATACCGTTGTTGTACCGTTGTCGTCATATCATATCGCATATATATGCTATAAATGAGAAAACGCGAATGCGATGACACACAACACACACACACAATAATTGGTTATTTCTTTTAATTGGAACTTTTTTTTCATTTTCATTTTCATTTTCATTATCTACCCTCTCATGTAATTATTATTATTATTATTATTATTGTGTTTTTTTGTCTATATGGATAAAAAAAATTTTAATATATGTTGTTGATTTCGTTGTCGTGGTCGTCGGCATCGTCGTCGTTTCGTTTTTCTTTCTTCCTTCTTCATTATTAGAGCTATACCAAAAACTTGGTATATAATTTGGATTTTTTGGTGCGGTGCGTGTTTTTTTTTTTTTTGAATATCCTCTAAAAAGGAAATTTTTTAAATTTTGTGTGTGAGTTTACAAATAACGCAAGTTTTTATATGTAATGAAAATAATTGTTTTGTGAATAAAAAAATAAAAAAAAAGGGGTTGTTTGTATATGGTTGTTATGATGATGATGATGATGTTTTTGTTTATATATAAATTGTGTTTAATTGGTGGTGTTTTTATTATATCAAAAGCGTGAAAATTTCTTTTACAAATTTATTTATTTACCAATTAATTTTCTGCAAATTATTCTATTTGTTTTTTTATTTTCATCTCTGTCATCATCATCATCATCATCATCATCATATCATGCCCGCGTGTATTTTCAACATTATTGCCTTTTCTGAATATCCTTTATTAATTTTAATATCCTTCCCGCTTCATATATATATATATATATCCTTTTTGACTTGAAATAATAGGTCTTTATAGAATAAAATATATACAAGGAACTCTATATAATGATAATGAATGAATGAATGAATGAATGGAGATATTTTGGGGCGGTGAGGGTGTAAAAGAGGCTGTTATTCGGGTGGGGGGGATTGTGAAGTTGGGGTTTAGAGAAGACCGGGCGGGTTGGTGTTTTGTTTTGAAAAAAAATATATATATATATATATATATATATATTAATATTCTTATGCAAAAGGATAAAAAAAACATACGACACAAGATGTGAAAGGCGAGGTTTTAAAATAGAAAAAGATTTCATTTTTGTTTTTTTTTTTTGTATATAAACTAAAAATAGATTTTTTTGTAATTAAAAACCAACCAACATCGCCGAGGATGCGGATGCGGAATTTAATAATTAATATATGTATGCGCAAGGATAGAAAAGGATAGAAAAAAAATGTGTATATGAAAAAAGGCTTCATTTTGTTTTTTTTTCCATTCATTCATTCAATCATTCATTCAATCATTCAGTTTTATGAATGGAAGAGAACCAAAAAATTAATATGCAAATATTTCTGATAGGTGTTTTGTTTTTTTTTTATTTTTTAAATATATATTCAACCCCTTTTTGCCATTAAAAACAAACAATTTCATCATCACCTCATTTTCAAATTCCTTTAATTCATTAAAATTCCTTTTCCCCCAAAAATCCCCCTCTTTTCCTTCTAATTGATTATTATTAGATGATTTTTTATGAATATAGAAAATTCATCCCATTATTTTTTTTATTCATTTTCGTTTAGCGAAAGGATTTTAATTGGTTTAATTATTTTGTTATAGAAAATGAAGCGGGACTATAAAAAAAAAAAAGAAAAAGAAAAAGGGACTAACAATTTTAAGCAATAAAACAAACTATAAAAAAAAAAACGATTGTCCATTTAAAAGATTGTATTTAAAGCAGGATATAATTAGAATGATAATTGAATGATGAATGAATCACAAAATTTGATTGAAATGAATGAAATTAATTTAGGGGTTGTTTATTCATAAATATTCATATATGATTTAATTTTGATTTCTAGTATATTAATTTTTTTATTTATTTATTTACAGGTAAGGAACATTTTTCAATATTACAAAAAAAAAACACACATTAATTTATGGGTATGTTTGATTTTATTTTTTATTTTATTATGTTAAAATACAATAAATTTAAGTTTGAACTTAATCAAGAATCAAGATAAGATAAGTTTTTTTTCTATTTTGAAATCAATTTTTTGAATTTTTTTTGTTGTGGGTCAACGACTGGGAATCTGGGAATCATTTAACCGATGGATTGTTTTGAAAGTTTCCAGATCTTTTCACATATCTATCAAGACGTTACATTTAAATTTTCAGCCCAATCGGTTGAAAACTTGAATTTCTAAAAATCATCAATGGATTAATGGGGAAAATTTTCAATATTTTTTCATATAAGTTTTTATATTTTGGGGAAAATTTTCATCATTTTTTGACGGACGATCACGGAAAACCCAGCGATTTGATTGTTTTGAAACTTTCCAGATCTTTTCCTGTGACTATCAAGAGCTTAAGTTCAAATTTTCAGCCCAATCTATTGAAAACTTGAATTTCTAAAAATCATCAACGGGTTATTGGAAAATTTTGATATTTTTTCATATAAGTTTTTATATTTTGGGGAAAATTTTCATCATTTTTTGACGGACGATCACGGAAAACCCAGCGATTTGATTATTTTGAAACTTTTAAGATCTTTTCCTATTACTATCAAGAGCTTAAGTTCAAATTTTCAGCCCAATCGATTGAGAACTTGAATTTCTAAAAATCATCAATGGATTAATGGGAAAATTTTGATATTTTTTCATATAAGTTTTTATATTTTGGGGAAAATTTTCATCATTTTTTGAGGTACGATCACCGAAAACCCAGCGATTTGATTATTTTGAAACTTTTAAGATCTTTTCCTATTACTATCAAGAGCTTAAGTTCAAATTTTCAGCCCAATCGATTGAAAACTTGAATTTCTAAAAATCATCAATGGATTAATGGGGAAAATTTTCAATATTTTTTCTATAAGATTTTTTATTTGGGAAAATTTTCATCGTTTTTTAGGGAATTATAACGAGAAATCCAATTAATGGATTATTTTAAAACTTTCAGGATCTTTTCTTGTATATTTCAAGAGTTTGTCTGTAAATTTTCAGCCCAATCGATTGAAAACTTGAATTTCTAAAAATCATCAATGGATTAATGGGAAAATTTTGATTTTTTTTTATATTTTGGGGAAAATTTTCATCGTTTTTTAGGGAATTATAACCGGAAATCCAATTGATGGATTATTTTGAAACTTTAAGGATCTTTTCTTGTATATTTTAAGAGTTTGTCTGTAAATTTTCAGCCCAATCGATTGAAAACTTGAATTTCTAAAAATCATCAACGGATTTATTGGAAATTTTCGATTTTCATATATATGGTATATAGGTTATGAGATAAACCAATCATTATACTAATTACCAATCATTACCAATTTCATATACAAGACAAGACCCCCTCCGATCGATCCCCCTCCGATCGATCGATCGATGATATTTATTGCGACAAATTGATATATATTGTATATATAAATAGAAATCCGTATCCATTAAACGTCCATATATATGGCATAAAAAAAAAAAAAAAAAGAAAAAACTAATGAATGTGCGATACGAGAATCTGAAAATGTAATTTAAATAGCTCCGGTGTGAACAGACATAAAAAAATTATTAGTAAAAACGACGGCGCGGGTCATCATCACACCAATAAAACCAAAAAAAACAAAAAATTTTCATATCACATCACACATATATATCATGAACCAGAATATGCAGAACGCAGAATGAGAACAAAAAACACACAAAAGTACACAAAAAAAAAAACCCCAATTTATATCAGCAGCTCGCGTGTATATGTAACCACCAAAACAATATAGTGAAATATTTAAAAAATAAATTTGGCTATACTATATAATAATAAAAAAATAATAATAATAATAATAAAGGGAAAAATGGAAAATTTGTTTAACAAAAGGGGTTGGATAATTTGTCATATCATCGCATCTCTCACTGTTGTCGTCGTCGTCGTCGTCCTCATCGTCCTCATCGTCTTCATCGTCATTCATTCATTCATTTATTTTAGAGTTTTGATATAAATAAATAAATGAAAAAAATGTTTAATTACGGCGCATGCACTTTTAGAAAATATGGGAGGTGTTAAATAGAAAAATTTTCTTTTTTTTTTTGGGGTAAATTTTCTCATATATTATTATTGCATTTTCCCCAAAAAATAAAACTAAGCACACATATTTTCTTTTTTTTTTTTGGGTTCTTATATTTTTATTATATCGCATTATTATTAGTAGTATACATATACAACATATTTTATATGTATATGGATATGAATAAGAAAAAAAAAATGTTATATTGAGAAGAAAATGAAAATTATGTTGTTTTTTTTTTTCGTTTTTCTTTTCTTTTTGGGTTCCTTTTTCCCAAGACATTTTTTCCTTTTTTTTTTTTGGTATATAATAAAACATAATAAATGAATGAATTCCATTTATTCCATATGCTGTTTTTATATAACGAAAAAAAATTAAAAAAAAAACTTCCGGTATTTAAAATAATATTATTAGTATTATTATTAGATTTCTTTTAATGAAAAAAAAAACAAAAAAATTTGGGAAATCTTCATTTTTCATATAGAATTTGTTAAACAACCCTATTCGCTTTGTAAGGGAAGTTTTCAGAGAATTTAATTATCTTTCCAACGAATCCAGCCAGGTTATTGTATCTCAATTGGTTGCTGAGTTATAGCGTTTTTACTACAACCCTTATATTCGAAAAAAATGATTTTTTTACCTTTAATTAGTAAAACTGAACCTCGAATCCGTTCAATTTTTAAGGGTGAAATTTATTAGAAATGGTATAGATTTTAAGGGTGAATATTAAGTGAAAAATGATGAATTTTCCGAATTTACAATAATATTTGGGGATGCCCGTACAAAATGTTTATGTAAAATGAAAATTTTTAACATTTTCCGATTTTTACTATAGAATTTGTTCATCAAGCCTATTTGCTTGATAAGGGAAGTTTTTAGAGAATTTAATTATCTTTCCAACGAATGCAGCCCGGTTATTGTATCTCAATTAATTGTGAAGTTATAGTGTTTTTACTACAACCCTTATATTCGAAAAAAATGATTTTTTTACCTTTAATTAGTAAAACTGAACCTCGAATCCTTTCAATTTTTAAGGGTGAAATTTATTAGAAATGTTATAGATTTTAAGGGTGAATCTTAAGTGAAAAATGATGAATTTTCCGAATTTGCAATAATATTTGGGGGTGCCCATACAAAAAGCCTATGTAAATTGAAAATTTTTAACATTTTCCAATTTTTACTATAGAATTTGTTCAACAACCCTATTCGCCGGATAAGAAAAGTTTTTAGAGAATTTAATTATCTTTCCAACGAATGCAGCCCGGTTATTGTATCTCAATTGGTTGTGAAGTTATAGTGTTTTTACTACACCCCTTATATTATAAAAAATAATTTTTTTACCTTTAATTAGTAAAACTGAACCTCGAATCCGTTCAATTTTTAAGGGTGAAATTTATTAGAAATGGTATAGATTTTAAGGGTGAATCTTAAGTGAAAAATGATGAATTTTCCGAATTTACAATAATATTTGGGGGTGCCCATACAAAAAGTCTATGTAAATTTAAAATTTTTAACATTTTCCAATTTTTACTATAGAATTTGTTCAACAAACCTATTCATGGGATAAGGGAAGTTTTTAGAGAATTTAATTATCTTTCCAACGAATGCAGCCCGGTTATTGTATCTCAATTGGTTGCTGAGTTATAGTGTTTTTACTACAACCCTTATATTATAAAAAATGATTTTTTTATCGTTAATTAGTAAAACTGAACCTCGAATCCGTTCAATTTTTAAGGGTGAAATTTATTAGAAATGGTATAGATTTTAAGGGTGAATCTCAAGTGAAAAATGATGAATTTTCCGAATTTACAATAATATTTGGGGGTGCCCATACAAAAAGTCTATGTAAATTTAAAATTTTTAACATTTTCCAATTTTTACTATAGAATTTGTTCAACAACCCTATTCGCTCGATAAGAAAAGTTTTTAGAGAATTTAATTATCTTTCCAACGAATCCAACCCCGTTATTGTATCTCAATTGGTTGCTGAGTTATAGTGTTTTTACTACAACCCTTATATTCGAAAAAAATGATTTTTTTCCTTTAATTAGTAAAACTGAACCTCGAATCCGTTCAATTTTTAAGGGTGAAATTTATTAGAAATGGTATAGATTTTAAGGGTGAATCTTAAGTGAAAAATGATGAATTTTCCGAATTTAAAATAATAATTGGGGGTACCCATACAAAAAGTCTATGTAAATTTAAAATTTTTAACATTTTCCAATTTTTACTATAGAATTTGTTAAACAACCCTATTCGCTTGATAAGAAAAGTTTTTAGAGAATTTAATTATCTTTCCAACTAATGCAGCCCGGTTATTGTATCTTAATTGGTTGCCAAGTTATAGTGTTTTTACTACAACCCTTATATTCGAAAAAAATTATTTTTTTACCTTTAATTAGTAAAACTGAACCTCGAATCCTTTCAATTTTTAAGGGTGAAATTTATTAGAAATGGTATAGATTTTAAGTGTGAATCTTAAGCGAAAAATGGTAAATTTTCCGAATTTAAAATAATATTTAGGGGTGCCCATACAAAAAGTCTATGTAAATTGATAATTTTCAACATTTTCCAATTTTTACTATAGAATTTGTTCAACAACCCCATTTGCTTGATAAGAAAAGTTTTTAGAGAATTTAATTATCTTTCCAACGAATCCAACCCGGTTATTGTATCTCAATTGGTTGCCAAGTTATAGTGTTTTTACTACAACCATTATATTCGAAAAAAATGATTTTTTTACCTTTAATTAGTAAAACTGAACCTCGAATCATTTCAATTTTTAATGGTGAAATTTATTAGAAATGGTATAGATTTTAAGGGTGAATATTAAGTGAAAAATGATGAATTTTCCGAATTTACAATAATATTTGGGGATGCCCGTACAAAATGTTTATGTAAAATGAAAATTTTTAACATTTTCCGATTTTTACTATAGAATTTGTTCATCAAGCCTATTTGCTTGATAAGGGAAGTTTTTAGAGAATTTAATTATCTTTCCAACGAATGCAGCCCGGTTATTGTATCTCAATTAATTGTGAAGTTATAGTGTTTTTACTACAACCCTTATATTCGAAAAAAATGATTTTTTTACCTTTAATTAGTAAAACTGAACCTCGAATCCTTTCAATTTTTAAGGGTGAAATTTATTAGAAATGTTATAGATTTTAAGGGTGAATCTTAAGTGAAAAATGATGAATTTTCCGAATTTGCAATAATATTTGGGGGTGCCCATACAAAAAGCCTATGTAAATTGAAAATTTTTAACATTTTCCAATTTTTACTATAGAATTTGTTCAACAACCCTATTCGCCGGATAAGAAAAGTTTTTAGAGAATTTAATTATCTTTCCAACGAATGCAGCCCGGTTATTGTATCTCAATTGGTTGTGAAGTTATCGTGTTTTTACTACACCCCTTATATTATAAAAAATAATTTTTTTACCTTTAATTAGTAAAACTGAACCTCGAATCCGTTCAATTTTTAAGGGTGAAATTTATTAGAAATGGTATAGATTTTAAGGGTGAATCTTAAGTGAAAAATGATGAATTTTCCGAATTTACAATAATATTTGGGGGTGCCCATACAAAAAGTCTATGTAAATTTAAAATTTTTAACATTTTCCAATTTTTACTATAGAATTTGTTCAACAAACCTATTCATGGGATAAGGGAAGTTTTTAGAGAATTTAATTATCTTTCCAACGAATGCAGCCCGGTTATTGTATCTCAATTGGTTGCCAAGTTATAGTGTTTTTACTACAACCCTTATATTATAAAAAATGATTTTTTTATCGTTAATTAGTAAAACTGAACCTCGAATCCGTTCAATTTTTAAGGGTGAAATTTATTAGAAATGGTATAGATTTTAAGGGTGAATCTCAAGTGAAAAATGATGAATTTTCCGAATTTACAATAATATTTGGGGGTGCCCATACAAAAAGTCTATGTAAATTTAAAATTTTTAACATTTTCCAATTTTTACTATAGAATTTGTTCAACAACCCTATTCGCTCGATAAGAAAAGTTTTTAGAGAATTTAATTATCTTTCCAACGAATCCAACCCCGTTATTGTATCTCAATTGGTTGCCAAGTTATAGTGGTTTTACTACAACCCTTATATTCGAAAAAAATGATTTTTTTACCTTTAATTAGTAAAACTGAACCTCGAATCCGTACAATTTTTAAGGGTGAAATTTATTAGAAATGGTATAGATTTTAAGGGTGAATCTTAAGCGAAAAGTAATGAATTTTCCGAATATGAAATAATATTTGGGGGTGTCCATACAAAAAGTCTATGTAAATTGAAAATTTTTAACATTTTCCTATTTTTACTATAGAATTTGTTCAACAACCCTATTCGCTTCGTAAGGGAAGTTTTTAGAGAATTTAATTATCTTTCCAACGAATGTAGCCCGGTTATTGTATCTCAATTGGTTGCTGAGTTATAGTGTTTTTACTACAACCCTTATATTATAAAAAATGATTTTTTTACCCTTAATTAGTAACACTGAACCTCGAATCCTTTCAATTTTTAAGGGTGAAATTTATTAGAAATGGTATAGATTTTAAGGGTGAATCTTAAGCGAAAAATGATGAATTTTCCGAATTTAAAATAATATTTGGGGGTGCCCATACAAAAAGTCTATGTAAATTGATAATTTTCAACATTTTCCAATTTTTACTATAGAATTTGTTCATCAAGCCTATTTGCTTGATAAGAAAAGTTTTTAGAGAATTTAATTATCTTTCCAACGAATGCAGCCCGGTTATTGTATCTCAATTGGTTGCTGAGTTATAGTGTTTTTACTACAACCCTTATATTCGAAAAAAATTATTTTTTTACCTTTAATTAGTAAAACGGAATTTCGAATCCGTTCAATTTTTAAGGGTGAAATTTATTAGAAATGGTATAGATTTTAAGAGTGAATCTTAAGTGAAAAATGATGAATTTTCCAAATTTACAATAATATTTGGGGGTGCCCGTACAAAAAGTCTATGTAAATTTAAAATTTTTAACATTTTCCAATTTTTACTATAGAATTTGTTCAACAACCCTATTCCCTTGATAAGGGAAGTTTTTAGAGAATTTAATTATCTTTCCAACGAATGCAGTCCGGTTATTGTATCTCAATTGGTTGCGAAGTTATAGTGTTTTTACTACACCCCTTATATCGAAAAAAATGATTTTTTTACCTTTAATTAGTAAAACTGACCCTCGAATCCTTTCAATTTTTAAGGGTGAAATTTATCAAAAATGGTATAGATTTTAAGGGTGAATCTTAAGTGAAATATGATGAATTTTCGGAATTTATAATAATATTTGGGGGTTCCCATACAAAAAGTCTATGTAAATTGATAATTTTCAACATTTTCCAATTTTTACTATAGAATTTGTTCAACAACCCTATTTGCCTGATAAGGGAAGTTTTTAGAGAATTTAATTATCTTTCCAAACATTACCAAATTCAAATTCAATGATTTACAATTATTCATTTCAATTATATATGTATATGCAATGCAATTTTTGATTGATTTCTTCTTCAAAACATTTGCAATACAAAAAAAAACACATTCTATTCTTGTTATTATTATTATTATTATTATGTTTCGTTTAAAAAAAAAAAAACTAAAAAAACCCAAACATAACCAAAAAAATTAAAAAAAAAAAGGAAAATAAAAGGACACCACGAACGAATATATTTTAGTCTGACTGAATGTCTCTCTTATATATATATATATGTTTATTTAATAAATTTTTTTTATATAAATAGATAAAGAATAAGAGATACGAATTTGGTTTTGTATTATTTTTTTTCATATAAGACGTCGTTCGGTCTTCGAAATCTGTATATATCTATCTATATCTATATATATATATATATATATGAAGAAGAAGTAAGCAATCAGCCCAGGGATGAAGAAACATTTATTTTTATTTTTCCTTATATTATACATACCAATACCATTTTTTTTTTTTAACTTTGATGTGTGTATTTTTGATGACGATTTCTTCTTTTATTTATATTTTTATTGTGTGATTTATAATATAACGACGACGACGAAGAATAAATAAAATAAATATTGATGAAAATGAAAAATGTCTAGACTCAATATATAGAAGAAAATAGAAGAAAAGAAAAAGAAACCCCCCCCTCCCAAAATTCAACCTCTCAAACCTCTCAATCCAAAGGAAAAGCTAAAACCCAAACAATATGGGGAAAAAAATAAAATGGTATAGAAAAAATTTGAATATTTTCAATAAATCCATTGATGATATTTTTTATTTTAAATTCCAATTTTCTTCAGCGGATTAGTCTGAAAATAGAGTCCCCGAGTAAGCTCTCGAGAATGGCATAAAAAAAAAAGATCGATAAAGATTAGAAATGAATATGTTGACTGATGGATTTCCTCTTTATGATCCTTGGGAAAAATATCAAAAAAAGTAAATCCAAAATAAGATTCGTTCATTTTGCGGCCACGAACGTTTGCACGTTCGGTCATCCAAGCTAGCGTCGTCCAATGACCTTTCTTCTTCTTCTTCTTCTTCAATAAATACATACATACATACACTTAAATTTAATAATAAATAATATTTATTAAAAACAATTAATAACTGTGTGGAAATGCGAGGAATGAGAATTTAATGAACAAAAAGGAAAACAGAAAGAAACAAAAATATAAAAATCAAATTCAAGAATTCATAAATTATAAATTATTTATATATTAACTTGATGGGTATTGTTTTTTTGTTTTTTTTTTTTTCTTCTTAAAATATTTATCATTTATTAATTCAGTTTTTTTTCTTTATTATTATTATTAATTACATTTATTTATTATTATTATTATTATTTCATCTTCTTCATCATATATATATATATTTTTCATATATACACATCTTTTATATTTAAAATCACCACAAATAAAGAAAAAAATCATCTCATTGTTTGAAGTTTTTTTTAAAATATAAATAAATTTTGTAACCAAAAACAAAAAAAAAAAAAATCCCATCAAAAAACAATATAAAAACACACTACCCATTTCATTTCACAAACAATTTTTTGATTTTAATATCAATTAATTATATTTTATATAAATAAATAAAAAAAAAATAAAAATTTTATTTAATCATTAATTCCATTGACATTCTGTCATTAATAATCTTTTCTTTTTTTGTTTTTTTTTTCTCCCATTTATATTTGAATATTTATTTATTTATAAATAATAATAATAATTAATTGTATAAATAATAAATAAATGAAATTAAATAAAATAAAATGAAAAAAAAAAGATGATTTTTCCTTTGTTTGGTTATATCTATGTTTGGGACCAGGAAATTTATCAGAAAAAAAAACGTAGAAAATTTATCAAAATATAATGGTTTTTATGAGAATAACTTTGAAATGGTTAGAGATAGAATCATGGGATCTTCGGCACAAAGAAAGGTATTCGAAAAAAGCCATAAAATGTCATTGCCCCGGTGAGATTATCTTAAGGAATATGAAAGTTATGGAACTTCCGAAATTGGAAATAGGTCGTATTCAAGGTTCCACCAAATCGCTCCTGGACCAGCTACAGATTCCAAACTTTCCGAAATCTTAAATCTATCCTTTAACTATAACATATCCAAATTTGAAGTCGATATCCCATCAGGAAGCTTCACAAATCCCATTTTCCTGCATCAAGATTAAGAAAAATCCATAAAATTTCATTCGTTTTGTATGAAATCGACCAAAAAAATGCAAAATGTTCGAAACGAAAGTTTTTCATTTTTTGAACTTTTTCATGCAAAATCCCAGGATTTTTTAAAGGAAAATCTCATGATTCCAAAGGATCCAGACCACGTACGAACATTCCCAGACACATAAAACACTAGAGAATTTTATTACCAATCGATTTGTTGCAGTTTGGACTTGATAAACTTACTTTTTCTGGTAATTCTCTATGAAAAACCTCCTGGAAGTCGTTTTTTTGGGATTAAAAAAGTGGTTTTTTGAGAATACCTTTGGAATGGTTAGAGATAGAAACGTGAAACATTCAAGGCACTTAAAGGTATTAAAAAAAGCCAGAAAATGTCACTGCCCCGGTTCGATTATCTCTGGGAATAAGGAAGTAATGGAACTTCCAAAATTGAAAATAGGTCATTTTCAAGGTTCCACCAAATTGATCCTGGTCGAGATACAAATCCCAGACTTTGCAGACTCTTAAAACTATCCTTAAACTATAACATATCCAAATTTGAAGTTAATCCAATCGGTGAAAGCTTCACAAATCCCATTTTCCTGCATTAAGATTTGGAAAAACCCAAAAAATTTCTTCGTTTTGTTTGAAATCGGCCAAAAAAATGCAAAAAGTTCAAAATCAGAAATTTTCATTTTTTTAACTTTTTGATGCAAAATCGCAAATTTTCTAAGGATTTTTTAAGGAAAATCTCATGATTCCAAAGGATCCAGACCACGTACGAACATTCCCAGACACATAAAACACTAGAGAATTTTATTACCAATCGATTTGTTGCAGTTTGGAAACTATAATCTTATGTTTTGAAGTGATTATCTATGAAAAACCTCCTGGAAGTCATTTTTTTGGGATTAAAAAAGTCGTTTTTTGAGAATACCTTTGGAATGGCTAAAGATAGGTTTACGGAATCTTCTACACAATGAAAGGTATCAAAAAAAAAATCCAGAAAATGTCACTGCCCCGGTTCGATTATCTTGAGGAATAAGGAAGTTATGGAACTTCCAAAATTGGAAATAGGTCATTTTCAAGGTACCACCAAATGGTTCCTGGACCAGATACAAATCCCAGACTTTGCACACTCTTAAACCTATCCTTCATCTATAACATATCCAAATTTGAAGTATATATCTTTTCACGAAGCTTCACAAATCCAATTTTCCGGCATCAATATTGGGAAAAACCGTCAAAATTTCTTCGTTTTATATGAAACCGAACAAAAAAAATTCAAAATGTTCAAATGTTGAAAAAAGGAAATGTTAAGGGAAATGTTTTTTTTTTTTTTTCTCTTTTCTACCCCTTTAACGGGAAGCTTCTGATCCTTTTCATGATGAGAAAAATGTTTTGGAATTGCAATTTGAAACATTCAAATGTTTGTTCATTAATTATAGAAAAATTTTTCAGCATCTTTATTTAGGATATACTTTCCGCAATTTTCCGCATCTCTATTTTGGGGAATCTTTACACACAAAATTTTCAAATCTTTCTATTCAGCGAACAATCACATAAATTTGTATAGATAAATTAAAATTCTTCAGTCTCTGTTCTACTCTGCTCTGCTCTGTGCTTTTAACCAAATACCAAAAAAAAAAATGAATTCATCAATTAAAAGAACCGCAAAAAAAAAAAATTGTAATCACACCGCCAGAAATGCGCACAAGAAAATGTATTCATAATCGTCGTATCGTAAGAATTCTTCTAATATACACAAAAAACAAAATATACAATTTATATATATATATATATATATATAAATAATAACGAAATCAATAATAACCAAAAACAATGATGAAAATGAAAAATTAAAAAAAAAAAAATGCTGACAATTCATGAAATGTATATATACATTTTATAATAAATCTTAAAGAAAAATCAACGCATCAACGCACAAAATCAAATCAAACAAAATCAAACAATCAAACGTGTTTAATTTTTTTTTTTTTTTGTTCTTTACTTTAAATCAAATCACACAAATTTAAAATTCTTTTTTAAATTTTTGATAAATATTTTTTTTTTTTTTGGTATAAATACGATACGTGCACCATGCGTAAACCAATTCAAAATAGCAATGATCAATAAATAGCAATATAGCAATGATGATGATAATTTTGTGCGACATGCAATCGTTTATTATAATATAGAAACTAAAAACTAAAAACTAAAAACTAAGAAAAAAAAAAACTAAAAAAAGATTAATATCCCATTAAAATTAAAGATACTGCGAGACTGCGGGGCGAAAAAAAATTGTGCGAAATTCTTTTGTTATACCTTTGGCGTTATAAAAGAGCTCAATATAATCTCAATAAAATTGCACATTTAATTTCTTGATTTCTTTTCTTCTGTATATTGTATATTTATTGTTACATTTATTTTATGTTTTTTTTTTTTTGGATTTTGTTTGGTTTGGTTTGGTTTGGATTTTGATTTTTTTTTTTATTTGATTTCTGTTTTGTTTGTCGCATTGCCATTTTTATTATTATTATTATTATTATTATTATTGCGTTAAAAAAAAAGTTCTTTTCTTTTATTAATTTATTTATATATTTTTTAATTCTTATTTATACAATAAATTATTATTATAGAGATCTCTTTTTTTTTTTTTTATTTTTGTCGTATCAATGCTCGATTGTTTTGTGTTTTTAATATTATTATTATTATTTTATATATACAAATAAAAAAGAAAAAAAAGATATAAATCAATCTAAAAAATAAAAAAAAAAAAAAAAAATGGTTTCGTTTTCTTTTTCTCTAATCTTGTTTCGTTTTTTTTTTTTTTTTTTTGTTTATTGTCTGCCGGTCTTTGATTGTCTTTGATCGTCTTTGATTACGAGGATACGCAAACGAAATGGAGATATACACAAGCCAAATGAAATGAATTTAATTTGTTTTGTTTTTAAATTAAAAGAATTTATTTGCGACACACAAATATAAAACTTTAATTTTTTTCCAGTAAAAAGAAAAAAATTGCAATCGATATATTATACATAGGGATTATTTTTTGTGTCTTTTTGGACATTTGGAAGAATTTATTGAAAAGAATTTTTAATGTATTTTTAGTATATAGTCAACGTGTCAATGTATAATAATAATAATAATAGAGTGTTTTTTTGTTTTTTGGGTTGTTTTTTTTTTTGGAATTGGGAAATGGTTTATATATATATAAGATAATTAGAGAGGTTTTGTTAAAGTAATTATCAAGAAAAAAAAATTATATTCAGGAGGTTTTTCATAGATAATCATAGGAAAATATAAGTTTATCATTTCAAAATTGTGATAAATTGATTGGTAATGAAATTCTATAGCGTTTTATGTAACTGGAAATCTTCGTACGTGGTCTAGATCCTTTGGAATCATGAGATTTTTGCTTAAAAATCCTTTAAAAATTTGCGATTTTGCATTTTTTGGCCGGTTTCATACAAAATGAATAAATTTTGTGAGTTTTTCCCAATATTGAGGCAGGAAAATTGGATTTGTGAAGCTTCCTGGTGAGATATTAACTTCAAATTTGGATATGTTATAGATAAAGGATAGATTTAAGATTTTGGAAAGTTTGGAATTTGTATCTGGTCCAGGAGCAATTTGGTGGAACTTTGAAAATGACCTATTTCCAATTTTGGAAGTTCCATAACTACCTCAATCTTAAAGATAATCGAACCGGGGCAGTGACATTTTCTGGCTTTTTCGAATACCTTTCTTTGTGTAAAAGATCCTGTGATACTATCTCTAACCATTCCAACGGTATTCTCAAAAAACCACTTTTTTAATCCCAAAAATATGACTTCCAGGAGGTTTTTCATAGATAATCACTCCAAAACATAAGTTTATCAATTCCAAACTGCCATAAATCGATTGGTAATAAAATTCTCTAGCGATTTATGTATCTGGGCATCCTCGGGCATCGCCTGGATCCTTTGGAATCATGAGATTTTCCTTAAAAAATCCTTAGAAAATTTGCGATTTTGCATGAAAAAGTTAAAAAAATGAAAAACTTTCAACTTGAACATTTTGCATTTTTTGGCCGATTTCATACAAAATGAATAAATTTTGTGGGTTTTTCCCAATACTGGGGCAGGAAATTGGGATTTGTGAAGCTTCTACCGATTGGATTTACTTCAAATTTGAATATGTTATAGATAAAGGATAGGTTTAAGAGTCTGCAAAGTCTGGAATTTGTAACTGGTCCAGGAGCGATTTGGTGGAACCTTGAAAATGACCTATTTCCAATTTTGGAAGTTCCATAACTTCCTTATTCCTAAAGACATTCAAACCGGGGCAGTGAGGTTTGCTGGCTTTTTTTAATATCTTTCTTTGTGTAGAAGATATCATGAGTCTATCTCTAACCATTTCAAAGTTGTTCTCAAAAAACCACTTTTTTAATCCCCAAAATATGACTTCCAGGAGGTTTTTCACAGATAATCACTCCAAAACATAAGTTTATAACTTCCAAATTGCCACAAATCGATTGGTAATGAAATTCTCTAGCGATTTTTGTATCTGGGAATCTTCGTACGTGGTCTGGATCCTTTGGAATCATGAGATGATTTCCTTAAAAAATCCATAGAAAATTTGCGATTTTGCATGAAAAAGTTAAAAAAATGCAAAACTTTTTTTGGCCGTTTTCATACAAAATGAACAAATTTTATTGGATTTTTCTCAATCTTGATGCAGGAAAATGGGATTTATGAAGCTTTCTGATGAGATAAATACCTCAAATTTGGATATGTTATTGTGAAAGGATAGGTTTAAGAGTTCACCCCATTCAATGGAAATGAACTGTATAAAAAGAAATGAAAGAAAACTGATAGAATTGTCTGGGAAAAGGCACTAACTCACCCGCTCTAATCAATTAACTAAAACTAAACGATATTTTCCACTTAATATATATGAATAAAAAATAAATTCCCATCCCCCAACCACCATCCCTTACTTTTAAATACAATTAAAAAATTTATATTATTGTATAATTATTACAAAAAAAAAAAAAAAAATAATAAAATATAAATAATAAATAAATTATACAGAGGTGATATGGTTTTTGTTTTAACCTCATTGAAAAGGTTTCCTAATCTTTCATTCTTTCTTTTATATATCGCGCCGTATAAGTACTTATATATATATATATATTATTAATATAATTTTCACCATATATTTTCCATATAATGTTGTGCCAAAAAAAAGAAAAAAGGGTTAAAAATGTCTTGTTTGTGTTTGTGTGTTTGTGTATTTGTTAGATATTGTCTGATTTAGTGCAGGTTTGTTGGTTTTAGTATGTTAATTGTATAAGCGCCGCACAGTTTATATCGTGGTCGTCGTCGTCGTCGTAGTCGTAGTCGTCATAGTCGCCAGTCATCATCAACTTCCACTACAAATATATATATATATATATATATATATTAAAATACCTTTTCAAATAGGGGATGGGATTGGGTCAGTCAGTAAAATAATAATAATAATAATAATAATATCGACTTTAAAAAAAAAAAACTATTGTATGTATATTTAAAAACAAAAACAAAAAGATTAAAAAAAAAAAAACTTATTGTCTATATACGGTTTTTTTTTTATAAAATATATTTTAATTAGCGCCACTCGTCGCTGTTTTTCATATTCATTCCCATTTCCATTCACATTTCCATTGAAAGTGCGAACTCTTTAGCAAAAAAACCCATTAAATTCGTTGTTGGACCAGCGATTCGTAACACCAATCGGGAGGGTTTGTTCTTGCCGGAATGAAGAATCTTTTTCAATTCATTAATGAGCGGATGAGTGAGTGGCTTTTCACAATATTGACCATTGACCAGCATTGACGAGACCATTGACGAGTAGTAAGCCATTGACCGCAGCAAAACAATCGGGTGGGTTTTTGCTTGCCGGAATGAAGAATCTAAATCTAAACCTTTTTTTGTGAAGTCTTATTCAATTTCCATTTCTCCATTCTATAATGATTCATTGACTGATTGATTGACTCTAAAAAAAAAAAAAAAGAAGGATTGATTGATGGATAAATGAAAAACAATTCCCTTGATTCATTCAAATTTCTTTTCTAATGAGAGAAAATCTGAGAATGGGAATCCAAAAACCAAAAACCAATTGATCAATTAATAAATTAATGGGATTGATGAATGAATTTTCCAAAAAAAAAAAAAATACCCTTTTTTTATACTCTATTCGATGGTTGAGTTCTTTACATTTAAAATTCCACATTTATTATTATTATTATTTATTTTTTTTCTTTTAAATAAGGGTATTTATTTTATATTTTTTTAAGCCTTATTATTATTATTATTATTATTATTATTATTAGTATTTATAAAATAGAAATTTCCAATTGAGTTTGATATGGTATTAAAAAAAAAAAAAACTATATTATTTTCTATAAAGTCTGTGTGTATTTGTTTGTGTGTTTATTAAACGAACAAACAAATGAATTCTTTTAAAAACTATTATTTCAATTAGCCGCAAATGCATTTTGAAAAAATACCATACAAATTTTTTTGTATAATGAAATATTGATTTCTGATTTTGTTTGTTTGTTTGTGAAGAAGAAGAAGAAAAAAAAAAGAAAAAAGATAGTTTGAGGTGAACGGAAGGTGATTGTATGAATTAAGGGATGATGATGATGATGATGATGATTATGATGATGATGATGATGATTTGATGAAGGTGGCATTGATTGTTATATTAAATAGCGGTCGCGGTCATATCATATTTTTTTAATTTTATTATTGATATAACTATAACTATATAAGAGAATGAATGGATGGAAGGAAGGGTTGGGGTACAATGGTTGATTGTAAATTGAATGATTATGTGTGAAATTATTTTTGTGATAAGTTAGTGGGACGGGAGCGGGGGAGGAACGGATGGGGTTTGTAGTTTGTTGGGTGGTTAAGGGTGGTATTTTTTTTTAAATAATTTAAACTAAAATATAAATATATATTTATAATAATATGTCGATGCGACGCCGCTAGGCGCCAGTCAGATAATAAATTAAGAATAGAGTTTTTTTTTTTTTTTAAAATAATGACAATTTATTTTATTTTATTTTTTATTTTTTATACACGGCGATGGTTTCGCAAAATATTAGACTAATTCCATATCGTATTTTAATTTTTTTTTTTTTTTTCAAATAAATTCAAATTGTTCTTCAAGTGGTTTAATAATACCAATACTAATATGAATAATAATGTAA
Source organism: Dilophus febrilis (assembly GCA_958336335.1). Lineage (NCBI taxonomy): Eukaryota > Metazoa > Arthropoda > Insecta > Diptera > Bibionidae > Dilophus > Dilophus febrilis. The sequence goes on along the minus strand of OY284473.1, from coordinate 29,600,958 downwards.
TAAGATTATATACAAATAAATGAAATGCTGTGCGATTTATTTCTTTTCCCATATATTTCTATTTCCCATCTACTTTTATACGTTCTCGTTATCATAGCAAGACAAATTTAATCAGTAATTAATCAAGTAATTAATCAATCAATTGTAAATTGTAAATGAATGAAATTTTCCCCTCTATGATGGATTTTCACCCCCCCCTTACATAGTTCAATGCGACTGTGTGTCGTCTGCAAGAAGAATTTCTGAAGGTTCGATGTCCCAATGAAGAGTTTTATTAACTAAACGCGGGGTCGGACGGAGTTGGTGGAAATTTTTTTTAATTATATCTAGACAAAACAATTACAAAATCGGGATAATTACAAATTTATATATAAAACACAGACAGATTTTATTTTATATAATAATATAAAAAAAAATTCAATGGAAATTAAAAATAATAATGGAAAAAAATAAAATATAATAAATGAAAAACCACAAAAACCACAAAAAAAAAAAATAAAAATGTTTTTGTGCGTTTTCTCTATATACATACATACACTATTTTATTATTAATAATTTGTATTTTTTTTTGGTTTTGGTTTTGTTTTGAACTTGCATGATGTTTTTTTTTTTTTTTTTTTAAACACGCGCGGTTCAAAAACTAAATGTTACTACTATAAAATAATGGTGCCTGATAATTATACTGATATTATTTATGTGGTATACATACGTTTTTTTTTTTTTTGTTTTTGTGTCAGTCTCCATCAAATCGATCGATCCTCCGACTTGTTCCGTCGTTCGCGTCGTTCGTTCAACAATCAAAATACAATACAATACAATACAATACACAATATACAAAATGAAATAAACCCCAATATAATAAAATAAAAACACAAACAAATAATAATTACAGGTAAAATTTTATTTAATTACTGCAATTAAAAAAAATAAAATAAAATAAAATAAGAAACTTAATAATAATAATAATAATAATAATAAAAAAATAAAAATTCGTTTTGTTTCGTTTCGTTTGATTTTAAATTTTTTTTTGTGTTTTTTTGTTCTTTATTTAAAAAAAAAAACGCTTCTCGATTGATCAAACCATACAATTATTTATTTTTTATTTATAATTATTTAATGATTTACGTAAAAAAAAAAACAATTATTTTTGTTTGTTGTTTTACAAAAGAATCGTTTTTTTTTTTGGTTTTGGTGTGATTTTTTTATGAAAAGGTATTTTTTTGGGATAAAAAAAAATAAGTGGTTATTTGTGAATGACTTTGAAATGGTTAGAGATAGAATGACGGGATCTGAGACACAAAGAAAGGTATTCGAAATAGCCAGTAAATGTAACTGCCCCGGTGAGATTATCTTTAGGAACGTGGAAGTTATGGAACTTCCAAAAAATTGGAAATAGGTCATTTTCAAGGTTCCACCAAATGGCTCCTGGACCAGATACAAATTCCAGACTTTGCAGACTCTTAACGCTATCCTTTAACTATAACATATCCAAATTTGAAGTTAATCCAATCGGTAGAAGCTTCACAAATCCCATTTTTCTGCATTGAGAATGAGAAAAACCCAAAAAATTTCTTCGTTTTGTATGAAATCGACCAAAAAATGCAAAAAGTTCAAAATCACAAATTTCCATTTTTTTAACTTTTTCATGCAAAATCGCAAATTTTCTATGGAAAATCTCATGATTCCAAAGGATCCAGACCATGCCCGAAGTTGCCCAGATACATAAATCACTAGAGAATTTTATTACCAATCGATTTGTGGCAATTTGGAAGTTATAAACTTATATTTTTCGATGATTATCTATGAAAAACCTCCTGGAAGTCATTTTTTGGGTATTAAAAAGTGTTTTTTTGAGAATAACTTTAGATAGGTAAGAAATAGAACCACGATATCTTTTACACAAACATAGGTATTCGAAAAAGCCAGAAAATGTCACTGTCCCGGTTCGAATATCTCGAGGAATAAGGAAGTTATGGAACTTCCAAAATTGAAAATAGGTCATTTTCAAGGTTCCACCAAATTGATCCTGGACCAGGTACAAATCTGAAACTTTCAGGAAAGTTGGATACATCCTTCAACTATAAAGTCCCGAAGTCGGGAGTCTGTGGCTCCACGGGAAGCTTCAGAAATCCCAATGTCCCCCATCCACATTGAGGAAAAACCCTAAAAATTTCTTCGTTTTGCTTGAAATCGACCAAAAAATGCAAAAAGTTCAAAAACAGAAATTTTCATTTTTTTAACTTTTTCATGCAAAATCGCAAATTTTCTATGGATTTTTTACGGAAAATCTCATGATTCCAAAGGATCCAGGCGATGCCCGAGGATGCCCAGATACATAAATCGCTAGAGAATTTTATTACCAATCGATTTGTGGCAGTTTGGAAGTTATAAACTTATGTTTTCCAGTAATTATCTATGAAAAACCTCCTGGACGTCATATTTTTGGGATTAAAAAAGTGGTTTTTTGAAAATAACTGTGGAATGGTTAGAGATAGAAACATAAAACATTTAAGGCACTTAAAGGTATTAAATAGGGCCAGAAAATGTCACTGCCCCGGTTCGATTATCTCTGGGAATAAGGAAGTTATGGAGCTTCCAAAATTGTAAATAGGTCATTTTCAAGGTTTCACCAAATCGCTCCTGGACCACATACAAATTCCAAACTTTACAGAATCTTAAATCTATCCTTTAACTATAATCTCACGAGATCTCGAGCCTGTGGCACCACGGGAAGCTTCACAAATCCCAATTTCCCTCACCTAGATTTAGAAAAATCCACAAAATTTCTTCGTTTTGTATGAAATCGACCAAAAAATGCAAAAAGTTCAAAATCAGAAATTTTCATTTTTTTAACTTTTTCATACAAAAAATCCATTTTTATATGAATTTTTTAAGGAAGTTCTCAGGATTCCCGATGATCCAGACCACGTACGAAGATTCCCAGATACATAAATCACAGTAAAATTTTATTACCAATCGATTTGTCATAGTTTTGAAACTATAAAATTATGTTTTATGGTAATTCTCTGTGAAAAACCTCCTGGAAGTCATTTTTTGGGGATTAAAAAAAGTGGTTTTGGAGAATAACTTTGCAAAGGTTAGAGATAGAATCAAGGTCGCTTCTAGACAAAGAAAGTATTTTAAAAAAGCCAGAAAATGCCACTGCCCCGGTTCGATTATCTCTGGGAATAAGGAAGTTATGGAACTTCCAAAATTGAAAATAGGTCATTTTCAAGGTTCCACTAAATCGCTCCTGGACCAGATACAAATCCCAGACTTTGCACACACTTAAACCTATCCTTCATCTATAACATATCCAAATTTGAAGTAAATCCAATCGGTGGAAGCTTCACAAATCTCATTTTCCTGCATCAAGATTTGGAAAAACCCTAAAAATTTCTTCGTTTTGTATGAAATCGACCAAAAAATGCAAAAAGTTCAAAATCAGATTTTTGCATTTTTTTAACTTTTTCATGCAAAATCGCAAATTTTCTATGGATTTTTTAAGGAAGTTCTCAGGATTCCAAAGGATCCAGACCATTCCCAAAGATTCCCAGATACATAAAACGCTATAAAATTTTATTACCAATCGATTCATGGCAATTTGGAAGTTATAAACTTAAGTTTTGGAGTGATTATCTATGAAAAACCTCCTGGAAGTCATTTTTTGGGATTAAAAAAGTGGTTTTTTCAGAATAACTTTGAAATGGTTTGAGATAGAATTACCATCGCTTCTACACAAAGAAAGGTATTAAAAAAAGCCAGAAAATGTCACTGCCCCGGTTCGATTATCTCTGGGAATAAGGAAGTTATGGAACTTCCAAAAAATTGGAAATTGGTTAATTTTCAAGGTTCCACCAAATCACTCCTGAATCAGTTACAAATCCCAAACCTTACAAATTCTTAACCCCAACCTTTATCTATAACATAACCAAATTTGAAGTTTATATCTCATCAGGAAGCTTTACAAATCTCATTTTCCTGCATCAAGATTGGAAAAAATCCATAAAATTTATTCATTTTTTTTTTTTAACTTTTTTGATGCAAAATTTTAAATGGATTTGTTTTTAAGAGGAAAATCTCATGATTCCAAATGATCCAAACCACCACACAGGAAGATTCCCCGTTACATAAAACGCTATAGAATTTCATTACCAATATATCAATTTATCACAAATTTTGAAATGATAAACTTATGTTTTCCGATGATGATGGTTATCTATGAAAAAAAAACCCACTTGTGGAAGTCTCAAAATTTGTTATATAATTAATTTTTTCATTGTCGTCGTCATCGTCGTCGTCGTTGTCGATTGCAGGGGGGGGGGGGGGGGGGGGAAATACACAATTTTAATTATATATTTTTTTATTGTAATATAATAATTATTTTATTGAGATAAATATCATTTATTTGTTAATTTTGTTTTGTTTTGTTTTGTTATTTATATTATTATTATTTCAAGTTGTATATATATGCGGAGATGTGATGTGATGTGATGATGAGGGTCATAATAATAATAATAATACTTATAATGTATATATTTACAACAGATAGATATATTTTTCATTCCAAAACAAAATCCATTCATTTATTTATTCATTCATCCATATATATATATAAAAATTAATTCAATCTATTAAATGTATATTTAATTTTTTGTTTTTTTTTTTTGTGTATTTATGAAACAAAAACAAAAAATAAAGCACAGCAAATAATCCACCGTCAGTTAATTTTTTTTTTTTATTATTATTATTTATTCTGTCGCATTTCATTTCATTCATAAATAAATATATATATATATATTATTCAAAGCCACCCCACCCATTTTTTTTTTTGTTTTTTTTTTCCATTTATATATTAATTTATTTAATTTTTTTGATTACATTTTTTTAATGTTATTTTGTTCTGTGATGGATATATATGCAATAATGAGATGATGATGATGATGATGATAATGGATGATGATTAGGCGATGATGAGATGAGTGCGAACGATCATTTACATAATATACATATATATATTGTATGTTGTAATAAGTGTATTATTATAATATTATTAATATATATGTATAACTACTCTAACCATAACGATATATAGTAGTTGGAAATTAATAATATAAATAAATAAATGGTTGTTGGTTGTTGTTTTATGCACAAAAAATGTAATTGAATTTGATTTACAAAAAAAAAAAAAAAAATTAGTATCATTGCCTTCATCAACATCATCATCATCTTCATCATCTCTTCGCAGTTGATTGAATGAAATCCAAAGGTTTTATGAAGGGAATTTTCTTTAGATCTTGTCTAATAAATCCATTTTTTTTTTTTTTTGCCTAAAGGCCTTAATCCCCATCATCCATCAGTAACTTTGGAATGGTTAGAGATAGAATCACGGTCGATTTGACACAAAGAAAGGTATTTGAAATAGCCAGTAAAGTGTCACTGCCCCGGTGAGATTATCTTAAGGAATTGAGAAGTTATGGAACTTCCAAAAAATTGGAAATAGGTTAACTTTCAAGGTTCCACCAAATTGCTCTTGGATCAGATACAAATCCCAGACTTTGCAGAATCAGCAAAACTATCCTTGAACTATAACATATCCAAATTTGATGTAAATCCAATCTTTGTGGAACCTTCACAAATCCCATTTTAATGCATTCAGATTGATAAAAAAACCCACAAAATTTATTCATTTTTTGTATGAAACCGGCCAACCTTCCCTCGTGAAGGGAAATTTTTCTTATAAATTTTTAAATTGAATTTTTTCCTTATTTTATGAAGATTTTTAAATGGAGTTTTTTAGTTAATGAAATTTTTCTACTGCAGATTTACCAACAATACAAAACCTCAAATGATCTTTTATTAGAATTAGTAATTATATAGTCCCCTCTCTCTGTTCTGTTGTGGATGATCAAAAATTTATTTTTTTTTTACAAAATCAGTCCGCTTTTGAATTAGTCCGGTTCAATTAACTATACAAATATATTCATATATATGAAATAAAATAAAATAAAAATAAAACAAAGAATATAAAATTAATTAATTAAAAACAAATCTACAAGTGCGCGGAATTTTTTTTGTTTTTTTTTTTTGTCCATTATTTCATCTGCGTCGTGTGTGTGCATTTTATTTTTATTTTATTTTAAATAAATACAAATTTTTCAATTTTTTAATAAATCTGACCTTAAAAAGAAAAAAAAAAAACAATTAACAATTAAACAATTTATTTAAAATACAAAAAAAAAAAAAAAACGATCTCTTAATAATTTTTAATTCATTTGATTTCAATTTCAATTTCAATTCCAATTATTATTATAATTTAAATATTTTTTTTTTTTACAAAAACTCATTCAATCACACACACAAACACTGCACACAAATTTCCCGGCAATTAAACAAATAACAACGCATCAAATATAAATAAAAATAAATAAAAATTAATTAATTGTTATTTTAATAATAATAATAAAAAGTAATTTATTATTATTCATCGTCGTCGTCGTCGTCGTCGTCGCGTTCAATTTGTTTTTTTGCATTTCATTTCATTTCATTAATCGATCTGTAATCGAATTGATCGATCTGTAAATTAATTGATTGATTGATGGATGGATGGATGGATGATTTTTATTATAAGATAATTGGGTAGGAAGGACGGGGGAGTTTTTCTTCCATCAACAGATGAGGTTGTATTGGAATTTGGATGAATTTTGGAAGCGTTTGAAGGTTCAAATATGAAAAAAAACATTTGACCACTCACGATTTTTTGGTTTAATTTAAAATAAAATTCACAAAAAAATCACAATAAAAATTGAATGGGGAAAAAACAAAAACAAAAAAAAACACCAAATAAGACAAAGTTTCTTTTTATATGTTTAAAAATTCTATTTATTTATTGTTTTTGCCTTTTGAATTGTTTCCATATTTCTTTTGTTTTTAATTTTTTTGGCAAAATTTTCATTATGTTTTTGTGTGTTTGTTTGAAATTTTACCGCCCGCCGCCGTTTGCCGTTTGCCGCACGCCCGCTCGCCCGCCCGCTTCCTCAATTGTTATAAAAATAATTTTAATTTATTTTTTCATAAAAAAAAAAAAAAAACTCTTTTGTTTTCTTCCCTGGCAAAAAAAAAAAAAAAAAAAAACAAAAATAACCAACCACAAAAACCCCATCATCATAAAAGACAATAGCACAATTTTTTTTTTAAGATAATCTCTAATGATGCTGCTTTCTGTTGCTTGCTTGCTGCTTTTGCTGCTATTTATTCTTCTTCTTCTTCGTCTTCTTCGTCTTCTTCGTCTTCTACTTCTTCTACTTTGCGATCTATTGTTTTAAAACAAAACAAAAAAAAATATTATATTTTAATTTTATACTTTTACTTAAACAAAATAAAAAAAAAATCGTGTACGTGCGTTTTTTTTAATTTATTATATTTACAAAAAAACAAAAAATGTCTTTTTATTCTTTAAAATACAAAAAAACCATTGCCGATAGAATATAAAAAAAAGACAAGTCTAAAGAAACAAGCAGCAGAAAAGAATTCAATAATAAAATGACACAAAAATCTAAAACTTAAATTCAATTTTAATATTTATATAATATGTTATATAAATAATAACTAAAACCAAAAAAAAAAAAAAAAAACAACTTAAAGTTCACGAATTTGAAATTTTTTTTTTTTTAATATTATATATTATAGAATTATAATAAAGAGCAATGCTCGATGAATCGCACTGTGGGCAAGGCAAGGCAAGGAAAGATTTTTCTGAAATAATTGCATTTTTTCATTAGATTTTCTTTGGCAACCCTATCCATTGATATTTTTTCCTTAAAGAGCATTAAATTACCTTTCCAACGCAGGTCTAAACTTTAAAATCCATTAACTGGTTCGGGAGTTATGATAATTTAGCGCAACCCCTAATTTTCCCAATAATTTTCCAATAGAAAAAATCCGATTTTTTAAGTCTTTTTTAAACTGGCCAGAAGTCGGAAAATTCGCATCAAACCAATAAAAGTGATTGGAGGAAACTTAAGCTAATTTTTAATGATCTTTAAGAATTCGGTATAAAATATAGGGGGTGTGATGGAAATTCTATGAGTAATGATGATTTTTCTGAAATAATTTCATTTTTCTATTAGATTTTCTTTGGCAACCCTATCCATTGATATTTATTCCTTAAAGACCACTAAATTACCTTTCCAACGCAGGTCTAATCTTGAAAATCCATTAACTGGTTCGGAAGTTATGATAATTTAACGCAACCCCTAATTTTCCTCGAATTTTCCTATAGAAAAAATCCGATTTTTTAAGTCTTTTTTAAACTGGCCAGAAGTCGGAAAATTCGCATGAAACCAATAAAAGTGATTTGAGGAAACTTAAGCTAATTTTTAATGATCTTTAAGAATCTGGTATAAATTATAAGGGTAGTTGTGGAAAATCTATGAGTAATGATGATTTTTCTGAAATAATTCCATTTTTCTATTAGATTTTCTTTTAAAACCCTATCGAATGTTATTTTTTCCTTAAAGACAATTTAATTACCTTTCCAACGCAGTTCTAATCTTGAAAATCCATTAACAGGTTCGGAAGTTATAGAAATTTTAAACAACCCCTAATTTTCTATAAATTTTCCTATAGAAAAAATCAGATTTTTTCAGTCTTTTTTAAACTGGCCAGAAGTCGGAAAATTCGCATGAAACCAATAAAAGTGATTTGAGAAAACTTAAGCTAATTTTTAATGATCTTTACGATTGTGCTATAAAATATAGGGGTTGTGATGGAAATTCTATGAGTAATGATGAATTTTCCGGAAAATTATTGCAAATTTTCCATTAGATTTTCTTTTGAAACCTTGATTTTCGAATGATAGGGAATTTTACCAAACGGATTTTTTACCAAACATAGTAATAATTAAAATAAAAATTAATCCTCACCAATGCCTCACCTCCAAAAAACGTATACAAAAAAATTTAAAAAACTAAATAAATCCAATACCAAAAAAAAATACCCTCTTGATGGAATTTCATTCATAAATAAACAAAATTTACTGCACACATTATTATAACTACTCAAAAAATGATACTTTTTATGAATGATAATTTGCTTCTCAAAGAGGTGCTGCATTGGCAGCGGAAAGCTTTCAAATTTTTAACGCAACGTATACAATATAATGATATGTACAAATAAGCGGCCATCTTTAATCCGATGAGAACGAATGGCTATGACACGCCTTTTATTTATTTATTTAAATACTCTCTCTCTCTGTCGGCAAGTTTACAAAGTGCGAGTTATTTATGAATAAAAATATCTTTACACCTTTTTTTTTTCTCATGGTACTCTCTCTCACGAATGGTTCTCTCTCTCTCAAAATCTTTACACTTAAATAAAGTGGCCATTTTTAAAAAAAAAAAACCATTTTATTTATAATTTTTTGATATCATATATTATGAATGGGCTTGTTGAGAGCTTTCGAATTTGTTTTATTTTTTTTTTATAAAGGTCATTGACATCAAAGGAATTCGTAGTATATCTATATTTACTTTTTGCTTTACGTTATTCATTAATCTTTGAAAACAAAAAAAAAGTAATTTTATTTTTATCATTGAAATTCTTTGGATAAATAATTAATTAAAATTAATTAATAACATTACATTCTCGTATACGTAAATATATCTTGAACATTTTTTTTAATTTAGAAAGAATCTCGTGTTGTCAAAAAGCATTGTCCAATCTAAAAGGTCATTAAATTACCTTTCGAATGACGGTCTAATCTTGAAAATCCATTAACTGGTTCGGAAGTTATGATAATTTAAATCAACCCCTAATTTTCCGCGAATTTTCCTATAGAAAAAATCAGATTTTTTTAAGCCTTTTTTAAACTGACCAGAACTCGAAAAATTCCCATGAAACCAATAAAAGTGATTTGAGTAAACTTAAGCTAATTTTTAATGAACTATAAGAATCTGTTATAAAATATAGGGGTTGCTGTAGAAATTCTATGTGTAATGATGATTTTTCTGAAATAATTACATTTTTCTATTAGATTTTCTTTTGAATCCCTATCCATTGATATTTTTTCCTTAAAGAGCATTAAATTACCTTTCCAACGCCGGTCTAAACTTAAATTTTCATTAACTGGTTCGGAAGTTATGATAATTTAACGCAACCCCTAATTTTCCGCGAATTTTCCTATAGAAAAAATCAGATTTTTTTAAGCCTTTTTTAAACTGACCAGAACTCGAAAAATTCCCACGAAACCAATAAAAGTGTTTTAACGAAACTTAAGCTAATTTTTAATGAACTTTAAGAATTCGTTATAAAATATAGGGGTTGTGGTGGAAATTCTATGAGTAATGATGATTTTTCGGAAATAATTGCATTTTTCTATTAGATTTTCTTTGGCAAGGCTGTCTAACGATATTTTTTCCTAAAAGTGCATTAAATTACCTTTCCAACGCCGGTCTAATCTTTAAAATCCATTAACTGGTTCGGAAGTTATGATAATTCCATTCAACCCCTAATTTTCCATTGAATTTTCCTATAGAAAAAATCAGATTTTTTAAGCCTTTTTTAAACTGACCAGAACTCGAAAAATTCCCATGAAACCAATAAAAGTGATTTGAGTAAACTCAAGCTAATTTTTAATGAACTTTAAGAATCTGTTATAAAATATAGGGGTTGCTGTGGAAATTCTATGGGTAATGATGATTTTTCTGAAATAATTGCATTTTTCTATTAGATTTATTTAGGAATCCCCATCGAATGATATTTTTTCTTGAAAGAGCATTAAATTACCTTTCCAACGCCGTTCTAATCATCCCAATTCATTAACTGGTTCCGGAATTACAATGATTTTATCCCTCAATCCCCAATTTTATTTCTTTTTTATCTTTGAATGATTGAATTATAAATTTTATACAAATCTATATCTATAATATATTAATAATAATTATTTTTTCTTATAAATTTTCTATCCAAAATAGACACAATCATCGAATCATCGAACCATCGTCCGATATCGATCTAAATCGAACTAAATATTAAAAAAAAAAAAAAAAAAAATCACCATTATCAAAATCGGTGGTGGTGGCATCGGCGTCCGCAATAACAACGACAACGACTAGGACCAAGACTAGGACGAGGACGACGTCGACAACGACGTCGGTTACGATCACCACAACAACAACAACAACAACAACCGTAGCCAAACCGATGATGATGATGATGATGCTAACGGCAAAAAACGTCTTCTTCATCATCATCCAGAAAATGAAAAAACATTTTAAAACAAATAATAATTTATTATTGCCAATTAAATAAATTTTTATACAAAATAAATCAAAATCAAAATCAAAATAATAATCAAATTAAAATCACACAATAATAATAATATAAAGGAAACGAAAGAAACGAAAGAAACGATAGAAAAAGAAGAAGAAGAAGAAGAAGAAGAAAAAACGGGTCAACATTTAGAATCAATTGTAAATATGCCACCACCACCACCTGATTCACCGCATGCAGAACCAGCACCAAGAAAGCGACGACGAAAACGTAACGATCCACAAAGTTGTTTTACAAATTCAGAGGTAATTGAAAAAAATAAAACAAAAAACTTCCCCTATTAATTGATCCTTTTCTTCTTCTTCCTCTTCCTGTTCTTTTTCTTCCTGTTCTTTTTCTTCCTGTTTTTTTTTTGTTTATATACCCAAATCATCGCTGAATTGACATTTTTGAAATTATTAATTATATAGGAATACGATTCTGATGATAATGCCGCTGAAGCCACTGCAGCATCCGCCTCAGCCTCCGTCTGTTCGGATGTAGAAAATTTTCAAGGGAAAATTGTTTGTAATCCCGATGGTAGCGCTTATATAATTGATTCAGAAGAAAATGATTCAATAATTTCAACGATTTCGGAACCATCAAGTTTATTATTAGGAACTGCCTCATCATCAATTTCAGGTATTTTATATCGCATAGTTTTAAATATTTTTATAAATATTTTCTGTGGGGATAAAAAAAAATTTTTTGTGAATGTTTTTCAATGTTTTTTTTAATGCATGGGGTTTGATCTCTATATAAATATGGTTTTTTTTTTTTTTATGTTTATGTCTGCATTGTGAATCGATGGGTTCTCATCGAGATTTTTCATTTTTCAAGCTTCCCCACCCTCAAAAAAACATTCATTGAATTCATCAAATGAATTCTTTCCAAATTTTTCGCGATATATGCTTTTTTTTAAGGATTAAATTTAAGACATAATTTGAATTTTTTTTTCTTTACCATTTCTATTTCAATTTGGTTCTCTTTTAACCATAAATTTTATTATACAAAATCCAATAGTTAACAGTGGAAATGATGGATTAATTATTGCCAGTAATAATAATAATAATAATAATAATAAGAATAATTTAATAAATAGTGATATAATAAATCTTTGTGGTGGTATTGAATTATTTAGTGGTGGTGATGATGATGATCATGATGACATTGAAAAAAGACAAAATTTAACTAGAATAATTAATTATAATAACAGTATTAGTCGTAATAGTAGTAATAATAGTAGTAATAATATTAATAATATTAATAATAGTAGTTGTAATATTAATAGTGCCGTTGACATTGAAAGTGTTATTAGTAGTGGTTGTGATTTGAGTTTTAGTATTACTAATAATAATAATAATAATCAGAATAATATTTCATCAATTGTTCCTTCTTATTCTTCTTCTTCTTCTTCTACTTCCTCATCATCATCAGTATCTTCTTGTTCCTCCTCAACAACAACATCATCAACAACAACATCGTCTTCAGCATCAACAACATTCCAAAATCAAAATATTGATTTTAAAAAAAAATCACAATCATTTGGTTCGGCATCAGCAATTGGTAATTCAACCATTTCACAATCACAATCACAATCACAATCGCATAATCCAAAAATTCATTCATTTCGTGTGGTAAATGCACGTGATGCAACCGATCATAATAAAAATAAACACACAACAACAACATCATCAACAACAACAATATGTGATGATGAACCAAATAAAATTGGAAAACCAATTTTAATGTGTTTCATTTGTAAATTAAGTTTTGGTAATACAAAATCATTTGGTTTACATGCAAACAGTGAACATACATTGAATTTAGAGGAATGCGAGAAAATGCTATTGAATCGTGAATATTCTAGTGCAATATTACAACGGAATATGGATGAAAAACCACAAATATCATTTTTAGAACCATTAGATATGCATAAACAAATGATGGCATTCGAAATGGAACATGATGATGTTGATGAAATTGAACAGGAACATGAACATGAACATGATAATGTCGTTGTCAGTCATCATTCAGTCATTGATGAAAAACAATTAAAAACAAATTCAAATACACTAACAAAAAATCGTACAAAATTAACGGAACATATTATTATGACAGATAATGATTTACCATCATCATCATCTACGTCATCGTCATTATCATCGCCACCTCCATTAACACCATCAACATTATCATCAGAAAGATCTGTAATACAAAGTAGTAATTGTTCATCAACTATGATGAACAAAATGGCGGCGGCGGCGGCGATGACGACAACAACGCTAACAACAACAACAACTACAACAACATCAACAATAACTGTAACAAGAACATCATCAACATCACCATCAGTTTTGTTAACAACAACAGCGACAGCATCATCATCATCATCATTATCACCTCCATCATCATCATCATCTACAACCACCAATCGAATAATACGTGATCATCTTTCAAATAGTCCTTGTGATAGTAGTAATTTATCAGATTATCAATCATCTACAGAAATTATACAGAAATTGGTCGGACAACAACAACAACAACAACAAACAACGGTTAGATTATCACCATCACCATCACCATCATCCACATCATCATCATTATACCATAATCAATCAGATTTTGGAATTGGTGGTCGAGGTCGAGGAATTGAGCACCACCAACAACAACAACAACAACAACAACAAACAATTATTTCAAAACATCAATTTCCAATAAAAGAATTTGAATTAATTGATGAATTAAATGGAAAAAATAATCATTCGTCTAATAATTTATCGTCACCTTGTCATTTTCAAAATATTAATAATAATAATAATAATAGTTTTAATAATAATAATAATAATAGTAATATTAATAATAAACTTGATACTGATAATATTAGTGATAATAATCTAAATAGTAAAAATAGTAAAAATAGTAATAACAATTGTGATAATTTACTACTGATGACTAATCCAACATCAAAAGTAATTTCTGTAGGACAAAGATCTGAATCACCGTTGCAAAAACAACAACAACAACAGTTATTATCGTTACCAACATCGACTGATTTACAAACGGTAACGATTATTAGCCGTTCAACAACACCCTCATCATCATCATCATCATCTGCATCATTAAATACTTTATCCTCACATTTATCGCCAAATTCATCCCATTCAAATTCATCAACGTTGCCTCCACCATCATCATCATCATTAAATTATTCACCGCAACGTTCACAACAACAATCACAACAACAAACAACAACACCACCAAAAACACCAAATCAAATTCAACAACAACATCGATTAGATTTATTTATGCGTTCACCATCCATTGAAAATTCAATATCAAATCGATTATCGTCCGTATCACCACCGCCAATACCAATAGCGTCACAATTTTTATCTCAACAACAACATCGAACAACTCCAACAACCCCAACAACACCAACAACAACAACCACATCATCATCATCATCATCATCAACATCATCATCAACATCAACATCACCGGGATCCGCGGCGGCCGCATTATCAACGTTACAACTACAACAACAATTACAACAACAAATTACCTTACAAGAATTTGAACATTTATATGGAAATGGAACGTCATCAAATGCATTGTCGTCATCATCAAATGCTGCCGTTAATACAAAATTATTTAGTGAACTGTTATTACAACAACATTTACAACAACAACAACAACATCAGCATCAACAACAACAACATCAATTATTACAACAATTTTCACAAATGCATCAACAACATCACATTCAACAACAATTACAGCAACAACAACAACAACAACAACAACAACAATTATTACATCGTACAAATTCAAATGATTTATTATTATTATGTCCTGAACATCAAGGTAAAGGTCAAGCAGCAGGACCATTTGATTGTAAATCATGTGAAATGATGATGATAAATCATCATATGAAAATGTCTGTACCATTATCAAACACCGCTAGCACCCATTCATCATCAACGTCATCAACGTCATCAACGTCATCAACATCACCAATTCATTTTAATATGTCATTGCCATCATCGAACAACAATAATAATAATAATAATAGTAGTAATGGATTATCATCAGCCATAACATCACAAACATCAACATCGATAACCCCAATATCCTCTTCCGGTTCAACATCTATTAATCATAATCAACAATCACCAACGACATCATCATCCAATTTATCATCTTCAAATTCATATTCAATGAATAATCAACAACAACAACAACAACAACAATCATTTTCTGTTGCAACGGTGGCTGCGGCAGCGGCTGCTGCAGCTGCTGCTGCTGCGGCTGCTGCTGCATCAGCACCAAGTTTTACAATTGGTGCATGTTCGGAACATATCAGTGGACGTCCAATTGGTATTGAATGTACAAGGTAAGTTTTTGTTGGGAAACTTTTACTGTAACTTTTCTGTAACTTTTCGTTGTGGGGAACGAACTTTGATTTTTGATTTCCAATTTCTTTCCAAAACAGATGTGAATTAATATTGAATTCAGCCCGTTTGAATAGTGGCGTTCAAATATCAACCCGTAATTCATGTAAAACATTAAAATGTCCACAATGTAATTGGCATTATAAGTATCAGGAAACATTAGAAATTCATATGCGTGAAAAGCATCCGGATGGTGAAAGTGCATGTGGTTATTGTTTGGCTGGTAAGTTATCTATGATAATATCTGATAAAGAATTAATAATACCCCCCTGAAACCCTGAAATTAATGTCATTCTCATCTCATGATTTATCATATAATTAATTTGTTTAGGTCAACAACATCCAAGATTAGCTCGTGGTGAATCCTATACATGCGGTTATAAACCATATCGTTGTGAAATATGTAATTATTCAACGACAACCAAAGGAAATCTATCAATACATATGCAAAGTGATAAACATTTAAATAATATGCAAGAATTAAATAATTCACAAAATTTAAATCAATCGGGAAATAATTCCCAAACAACAACATCTGGATCTGGATCATCATCATCAATTTGTCCATCATCATCAACTGGTGGTGTTCTTCAAAGTGGTTCAATTATTGGATCAATAACGTCATTACCATCAGCATCTTCTTCATCCTCTTCATCATCATCTTCTTCCTCTTCATCATCTTCATCATCGTCGTCGTCAACATCATCGTTAACGTCGTCGTCGTCGTCGTCGTCGTCGTCAACATCGTTGTCACCATCAGCGGCGACAACAGCATCGATAATTGGTGGAGGAGGAATTTCCGGTGATATTATACGTTGTGGTAGTTCAAATAATAATAATAATAATAATAGTTCAAATACATCATCATCATCATCATCAATGAATCTCTCTCAAAGTTCCTTACATAATCATCATCATCTTCATGATAATAAAATGTTATTAAATAATAATTCATCATCATCTGCTGGATCCTCTTCATCATCTTCATCATCAGCTGCCATTGCATTAACGGGATCATCAACAACTTCTGGTCATTCAAATCATAATAATTCAACGGGTAATTCTACTGGTGGCAGTGGAAGTGGCAGTGGAAGTGGAAGTGGATCAAACAGCAGCGGTAAACATAAACCAACATTTCGTTGTGATGTTTGTTCGTATGAAACAAGTGTTGCACGTAATTTACGTATTCATATGACAAGTGAAAAACATACACATAATATGACTGTATTACAGAATAACATAAAACATTTACAAGCATTAAGTTATTTTCAAAGTCAAACATTTGGTGTACCATTACCGGGTACGATGGCCGCCGCTCATGGCTTGGCCGGACATCCAGGTTCAGCAGCAGCAGCAGCAGCAGCAGCCGCTGCCGCTTTACAATTGGGTTTAAATCAATCAACTGCTGGATCTGGATCTGGATCTGGATCTGGATCATCATCATCTTCAAGTGGATCAATTAATCAAACGACATCTGTACATCGTCAAAAATCAACATCACCACAATTATTACAATCATCATCGACCGGTATAACCTCAAATAATCCATATCATTCACAACAATCAATGTCACCGACACTTCAACAATCCATAAATAGTTTAACACAATCGGGTATTACCGTTTCATCGACAAATCAACAAAGAAATGCTGTAATGGAACAACAGCAACAACAGCAACAGCAACAGCAACAGCAACAACAACAATCATCTGTTGCTGCTGCATTAGCAGCAGCTGCTGTTGCCGCTCAATCAATGAATCCAATGAATCCAAATTTTTTACCAGAAGCAGCAATTGCCGATTACGCTTATAATCATGCATTAATGCATTTTTTACATCAAAGTGCGGCTGCCGGTGGTGGTGGTGGTGTTGGTGGAGGATCAGCTGCTGCTGCTAATTCAAATTTACATTTACAATTACAACATTATCAACAGCAACAACAGCAACAACAGCAACAATCATCAATGCATCATGCATCATTAATGTCACAATCACAAAATCCGATGCATCATTTAATGGGTTCTTCAAATACTACAAATTCAAATTCAAATCCAAATAATTCTTCTTCTGTTGGTCAATCAGCAGCTGTTCAATTTTTACATGGTAATGCAAATGTAAATGCAAATGCCAATGCTGCTGTTAGTTCTTTGAATAGTCAGAATAATAATCAAAATAATGGTAATGGTAATACTGCAATTAGTTCTGCCATTGAAACTGATCTCGGTTTAAATCCGGATACATTTGAACCACCATTTAAGATTGACGTTCGACCAACATATTATTTTAGTTGTTTAATTTGTGGTTGTTTTAATACAAATAATTTAGATGATTTAAATGCCCACATTATGATTGATCGTACCCGTACAATATCAATGATATCGGGTCAACAACAGCATCAGCAATCGAATAACAGTGGAAATGGTGGAAATGGTAACAATTCCACAAATTCCATTCAACAGCCATCAAATTCATCACTGATCACATCCACAAATAATTCAACGGATATTATGCTAATTATAAATGGTAATTATGTTTGTCGATTGTGCAATTATAAGACAAATTTAAAGGCAAATTTTCAATTGCACAGTAAAACGGATAAACATATACAAAAATTAAATTATATAAATCATATCAAAGAGGGTGGATTTGAAAATGAGTACAAATTAAAATATAACAGTAATAATTCAATACAATTAAAATGTAATTGTTGTGATTATTATACAAATTCAATACAAAAATTAAATTTACATACACAAAGTTTACGACATGATCAAATGTTGGCAATATTTCAACATCTATTGACGTCCATCGAAAACAGTATGATTATGGATTGTTTATCAACAGCAGCAGCATCAGCAGCAGCAGCATCAGCAGCTGCAGCTGCAGCTTCAGCTTCAGCTTCTGGTCAATTAAATAATAGAAAAATTATTAAAATGGATCAAAATGAACATGATTATGAACAAAATGATGCTGGTGCTGGTGCTGGTGTTGGTGTTGGTGATGGTGATGAAATGATGTGTGATGATAAATATCGTGATATTGATAATCAACAAATGAATGATAATCATCATCATCATCATATGGAGATGATGGCAACGGAAGATGGTAATGTTGATGATGATAATGATGATGATGATGGAGATGATGATATCGATCAAAAACCAATAATTATACAAAATAAATTATTATTACGTAAATCACAACAACAACAACTGTCAAATAATAATAAAAAATATTTATCATGTGAAATTTGTTCATATCAAACACAAACCATTTTGGAAATGATACAACATTGTAAAACAATAAGACATCTTCAATTTGAACATTATTTATCAATGCAAAGACGAGCAGAATCCATGGAATTAATACCAATTGCTGATGTATTTAAAATTGTCGATGGTAATCATTTAAATCAGTCAATGATGGATGATGGTGGTAATGGTAATGGTAGCGGTCGTCGTCGTCGTCGTCATTCTTCATCATCAACAACAACAACATCAATTTGTGGTGGATCAACAACAGCAGGGAGTGCTGGGACAGGGACAGGGACTGGGACAGGGACTGGGACTGGATCAACAACTATGGTTGATATTCAAGATGGAAATTCTGCGGTAATACCTTCTGATTTGGATGATCAAATTCAACAAAATACAGATTTAAATTCAATTGGTAAGTAGACAAATTTTTGTTTTGTAATGGTTTAAAAAATTGTTATTTTTTTTTGTATGGTGAAAATCATTTTTTTTTTTGTTAAACACACCGGATTTTGAGGGATCATTACGGGAAATCCGGTGAAGGGATTGTTTTGAAACTTTCAGTGTCTTTTCTTATCTCTATCAAGACCATAATTGGAAATTTTCAGCCAAATCCATTGAAAACTTGAATTTTAAAAAAATCGCCAATTGATTTTGGTTTGAAAATTTCTTATTATTTTTTCCTGTATGGGGAAAATTTGATCTGTTTTTGAGGGATCATAACCGGAAAGTCTATTGAGGGATGTTTTTGAAACTTTTCCAACCTTTTCTTATCTCTATCAAGACCTTATATGGAAATTTTCAGAGAAATCCGACAATTGATTAATTTTTTAAAAATCACCAACTGATTTTTGATTGAAAATTTCTTATATTTTTCTTGTAAGATTTTTATATTGGGAAATTTTCATCTGTTTTTGAGGAACCACCCGGGAAAATCTAGTAAAGGGATTGTTTTGAAACTTTACGTGCCTTTTCTTATCTCTATCAAGACCTTATATGCAAATTTTCAACCCAATCGGTAAAAAACTTGAATTTTAAAAAATCATCAACGATCTATTGGGAAAATCGTATATTTTTTCTATTACAGTTTTTATATTGGGAAAATTTTCCACAATTTTTGAGGGATCTGACCGGGAAATCCAGTTAATGAATTGTTTTGAAACTTTCGCGATCTTTTCATAGTCCTATCAGGAGTTTACTTGCAAAATTTCAATCCAATCGGTAAAAAACTTGAATTTTTAAAAAATCATCAAACGAATTGAAGGAAAATCGTTTTATTTTTCTATTACGGTTTTTATATTGGGAAAATTTTCCACAATTTTTGAGGGATCTGACCGGAAAAATCTGGTTAATGAATGTTTTTGAAATTTTACGTACCTTTTCTTATCTTTATCAAGATCTTACATGGAAATTTTCAGACAAATTCGACTATTGATTGATTTTTAAAAAATCGTCAACTGATTTTTGATTGAAAATTCTTTATATTTTTTCTTGTAAGATTTTTATATAATGGAATTTTCAACATTCTTTGAGGGATCCTCACGGGAAAACCAGTAAATGAATGTTTTTGAAACTTTACGCACCTTTTTTTGTTATCACAATCAAAACCATAACTGGTAATTTTCAGCAAAATCCATTGAAAACTTGAATTTTAAAAAATCACCAACGGATTTATTGAACGATTGCTTTAATTTTTCTTGTAAGATTTGTATATAATGAAAATTTCAACGTTCTTTGGATGGTCCTCACAAGAAATCCAATTGATAGATGTTTTTGAAACTTTATGTAGCTTTTCCCACTGCGGTATCAAGACGTTATGTGGAAATTTTCAGACAAATCCTACGATTGATTGATTTTTAAAAAATAGTGAGCTGTTCCATTGAAAATTTCTTATATTTTTTTGTTATAAAATGTTTATATGAGAAAATTTTCATACGTTTTTGAGGAACCACCCGGGAAAAGCAAGTAGAGGGATTGTTTTGAAACTTTATGTAACTTTTCTTATCTTTATCATGATCTTACATGCCAATTTTCAGCCAAATCCGTTGAAAAGTTGAATTTTAAAAAATCATCAACCGATTACATGAAAATTTTGCATATTTTTCCATGTAAGATTTTTTATATTGGAAAAATTTCATCAGTTTTTCAGGGATCATAACGGGAAATCTAATCGGGGGATTATTTTGAAACTTTACGTAACTTTTCTTATCTTTATCAAGACTTAAAATGCCAATTTTCAGCCAAATCCATTGAAAACTTAAATTTTAAAAAAATCATCAACCGATTACATGAAAATTTTGCATATTTTTCCATGTAAGATTTTTTATATTGGAAAAATTTCATCAGTTTTTCAGGGATCATAACGGGAAATCTAATCGGGGGATGTTTTTGAAACTTTACGTACCTTTTCTTATCTCTATCAAAACCTTACATGAAAATTTTCAGCCAAATCCATTGAAAATTGGAATTTTTAAAAATCATCAACCGATTACATGAAAATTTTGCATATTTTTCCATAAGATTTTTTATATTGGAAAAATTTCATTAGTTTTTCAGGGATTATAACGGGAAATCTAATCGGGGGATGTTTTTGAAACTTTACGTAACTTTTCTTATCTCTATCAAGACCTTACATGAAAATTTTCAGCCAAATCCATTGAAAATTGGAATTTTTAAAAATCATCAACCGATTACATGAAAATTTTGCATATTTTTCCATAAGATTTTTTATATTGGAAAAATTTCATTAGTTTTTCAGGGATTATAACGGGAAATCTAATCGGGGGATGTTTTTGAAACTTTACGTAACTTTTCTTATCTCTATCAAGACCTTACATGAAAATTTTCAGCCAAATCCATTGAAAATTGGAATTTTTAAAAATCATCAACCGATTACATGAAAATTTTGCATATTTTTCCATGTAAGATTTTTTATATTGTAAAAATTTCATCAGTTTTTCAGGGATCATAACGGGAAATCTAATCGGGGGATGTATTTGAAACTTAACGTACCTTTTCTTATCTCTATCAAGACCTTACATGGAAATTTTCAGCCAAATCCAATGAAAACTTAAATTTTTTAAAAATCATCAACCGATTACATGAAAATTTTGCATATTTTTCCATGTAAGATTTTTTATATTGGAAAAATTTCATCAGTTTTTCAGGGATCATAACGGGAAATCTAATCGGGGGATTATTTTGAAACTTTACGTACCTTTTCTTATCTTTATCAAGACCTTACATGAAAATTTTCAGCCAAATCCATTGAAAATTGGAATTTTTAAAAATCATCAACCGATTACATGAAAATTTTGCATATTTTTCCATGTAAGATTTTTTATATTGGAAAAATTTCATCAGTTTTTCAGGGATCATAACGGGAAATCTAATCGGGGGATGTTTTTGAAATTTAACGTACCTTTTCTTATCTTTATCAAGACTTCACATGCCAATTTTCAGCCCAATCCGTTGAAAATTGGAATTTTTAAAAATCATCAACCGATTACATGAAAATTTTGCATATTTTTCCATGTAAGATTTTTTATATTGGAAAAATTTCATCAGTTTTTCAGGGATTATAACGGGAAATCTAATCGGGGGATGTTTTTGAAACTTAACGTACATTTTCTTATCTCTATCAAGACCTTACATGAAAATTTTCAGAGAAATCCGACAATTAATTGATTTTTAAAAAATCAACAACTGATTTGTTGAAAGTTCCTTATATTTTTCTTATAAAATGTTTGAATGAGAAAATTTTTATCCGTTTTTGAGGGATCATAACCTGGAAAGTCTGTTGAGGGATGTTTTTGAAACTTTACGTACTTTTTCCTATCTTTATCAAGACCTTACATGCAAATTTTCAGACAAATCTGACCACTGATTGATTTTTTAAAAAATCCCCAACTGATTAAAAATCGTGAAAATTTTCAAACATAAATCTTTTTTTTGGGAAAACTCCCCCCTTTTGGAAAACTTCTACTGACAACTTTTACTGCTACGAATCCACATTCTATTCCATTCTATCATATTCTTTATTACTTTAATCAAAAAAAAAACATTTTCTACCCATTGATGTTAAATTAAAATTAAACGGCTATCTGCAATTTGTTTTTATTTTTGTTAATATATGCAAAACAGAATTATAATAATTATTTTAATTTTTTTTAAATTATAACTCTCGCTCCGCGTTCCGCGAGTTGAGTTGAATTTTTATTATAATTTTATGGTGCGGTTTATTTTTGATCGAATAATTATATTTTTAATATTTCACATATTGCACATATACCAACCAATCAATATTGATTAATAATTTGTTGTGAGTTTTGTATGCTCGATGCGATGTGATGTGATTTATTTTTTTTTTTTTTGTTTTTATCTTATAATAATATATAAAAATATTAAATATACGTTTTGAGGCAAAAACATGAATAAAATACATAAGACTATATATATATAATAATGAAATATTAAATAATATCGAGAATCAAAATTGATCTGAAACGCGAAATGAGGATTTTTTTTTCTTCTGTTTTGTTATTATTATTATTATTATTTGGATTTGGCTTTAGGTGTTTTTCGTGAATAGTTTTTTTGTGTTTAATTTTTATGTAGAGATTTTTTTTTTTAATTTATGTATAGAATTTTTTATTTACTAAATGATTGGTTTTTTTTGTACACAAACAAAATAACAACAATTTTTTATGTATGTATGTATGGAAAATGCATATTTAAATATTATTTATAAGGATCATTGTAAAATAAAAATTATAATAATAGAGATAGAAAGAAAACCCGCCGTCGCTCGCCGTCGTCCGATTATATATACAATATAAAAAAAAAATTATTTGCAATTATATAGAATAAATTTTTTGTACTTTTTTTTTTTATTATTGATGCACTTTTGCATTCATCGTCATCTTCATCATATTCGTGTTCGTGTTCACTTGGTTATTTGTTTTGAATATATCGATATGGATATCATAGTCGTCTTCGTCATCATCATCGTTTCTGTTTTTGCAATTAACATAATATATATATGTAATTTTCTAATCTATAAAAAAAAAACGAACGCAAAAAGATAATTGCTCAAATAATTTTTCTTTTTCTTTTACTTCTTATGATGATGATGATTGTGATTATGAAAATGATTATTTATGATGATGATTGAATACAATTTTTTATTGCATTTACCTTATGGATTTTTTTTTAATTTTATATATATATATATATATAAATACTTTATAAAAGGAAATAAATGTATATATATAAAATTATATGTGTTTTGTGTTGTGTTGTGTTGTGTTGTGTGTGGGAACGGAATGTTTGTGTGTTTGTGTGCTTATGTTCTTCTAAACACAGATCAAAAAAAAAAAAAAATAATCATATCAAAATTATTTATAATAAATTTTATAAATAAAAATTACCCTAAAGCAAAATTCAATTTTTCTTTTCTTATTTTTTTTTTATAATTATTTAATACACATCTATTAAAAAAAAAAAGAAAATTATTTCTAGTGTGTTGAAAAAAAAAAAACGCTCAGAGTCACGATAACTTTGAAATGGTAAAAAATGGAATTTTTTATTGGATTGTATTATATTTTTAAATTGGAAATGGTTTTTGAATCGTCGGATCACATATAGGATCTGAAAAAGGGGGATTGTTTTGAAACGTTTGAGGATCTTTTCTTAGCTAAATCAGGAGTTAACTTGTAAAAATTTCAAATTTCAACCCGATCCAATGAAAATTGGAATTTTAAAAAATTATCAACTGATTTGTTGAAAATTCGCAATATTTTTCTTATAAGATTTTTATTTTGGGAAATTTTTCATGCCTCTTTGGGGGATCATTCCATGAAATCCAGCGATTCGATTATTTTGAAACTTTACCAATCGTTTCTTATTCTATATTGAGACCTTACATGCAAATTTTCAGCCCGATTCGATAAAAATTGGAATTTTAAAAAATCAACAACGGATTTATTGGGGAAATTTTGAATATTTTTCCATAAGATTTGTTATATTGGAAAAATTTCATCAGTTTTTCAGGGATCATAACGAAAAATCCACCGATTCGATTATCTTGAAACTTTACCAATCTTTTTTTAACTCTATCAGGACTTGACATGCCAAATTTCAGCCACATCCGTTTAAAAATTGATTTTTAAAAAATCCCCAACTGATTTATTGGGAAATTTTGCATATTTTTTCAATAAGAGAAAATTTTCATAGATTTTTTCAGGGATTTTGAGATATCATAACGGGAAATCCACCGATTCGATTATTTTGAAACTTTCAGGATCTTTTCCTAACTCTATCAGGACCTCACATGCCAAATTTCAACCCAATCCGATATAAATTGGAATTTTAAAAAATCCTCAACGGATTTATTGTGAAATTTTGCATATTTTTTTAATAAGGGAAAATTTTCATAGATTTTTTCAGGGATTTTGAGGTATCATAACGGGAAATCCAGAGATTCGATTATTTTGAAACTTTCAGGATCTTTTCCTATCTCTATCAGGACATCACATGCCAAATTTCAACCCAATCCGATAAAAACTTGATTTTTAAAAAATTATTAACGGATTTGTTGGAAAATTTTGCATATTTTTCCATGAGATTTGTTAAATGGCAAAAATTTTATCAGTTTTTCAGGGATCATTTCGGGAAATCCAGCGATTCAATTATTTTGAAACTTTACAGATCTTTTCTTATCTCTATCAAGACCTTACCTGGAAATTTTCAGACAAATCTGACAATTGATTGATTTTTAAAAAATCATCAACTGATTTATTGAAAATTCCCAATATTTTTCTTGTAAGATTTTTATTTTGGGAAAAATTTCATCGACGTTTGAGGGATCATTCCAGAAAATCCAGTTAATGGATGTTTTTGAAATTTCACGTACCTTTTCTTAACTCTATCAAGATCTTACCTGGAAATTTTCAGACAAATCCGTCAATTAATTGATTTTTTAAAAAATCCCCAACTGATTTATTGCAAAATCCTGCTTTAGTTATTATATTTTACTTTAAATGGGGAAAATTTTCCACAATTTTCACAGAATCATCCATCGAAATCCATTCAATTGGATTACTTTAAAACTTTTCCACAATTTTTCCAGAATATCAAAAGCCTTTACCATCACTTTTCATAATAAAATCCATTTGAAATTCTTCAAAAAAAAAACAAAAACAAAAAAAAAAAACCAAGAGATAAAAAATTTATAAATAAATAAAAAAAAAAAAAGCAATTTTATATGTTTTTTTTTTCTTCTTTTTCATTTTTATCTTGTCTCGTTTGCGTATGCGAATTTATTTAAATAAATAAATATATAATAATAATAAAAAAATGTGCGAGGGCGGTTATTTGGCTTAAGGTGATTTTTGTCTTAATGACCATAAAAAAAAAAAAAATGTACATTTACACGATATATTCTATATATATATATATATATATATTAATATTCTTATGATGATGATGATGATAATGATGATGATGATGATGTTGATGATGAAATAATGCAATAGAAATTACTTTATAAGTGATGATGGAAAACATAATTTTTTTATCTAATTAAATTTTGAAAATTGTTATAAAGAAGAATATATCTTTAAATTGTTTTCTATAAATTCATTTTCCATTTTTTTTTTTAAATTGTTATGGAATGTGCGGTTTGAGGTTTGTATGAAGTTTGGTGACCGCTCACAACAATCCATAGAAATATTCTTAAAATATAAATATAAACGATTACAAAAAAAAAAAACGTGATCCAACAAAAAATATTAAATATTTAAATATACACATAACAATTATTTATTTTCATCATCGTGGTGTTGCACTGCGCTGCACTTTTTTTCGTTTTTTTTTTAGGCGATTATAGAAACAAAAGAGAAAAATTTCCAATATATTAGCTTTTTTTTTTTTTTGTTTTGCGGAGGTTTTTTTTTGCATTATTATTACAATTATATTTTGTATTGTATTTTATCCATATATCTTTCTTTCTTTGTAAAAATAAAAAAATATTCTGGTTTTTATTAACACTCACCACACCAACAACATACCACCATTTAAGATTCACAACAAAAAACACTTTGAGTATAAAACATTTTTTTTTTATTATTAATTACAAAAATTTAAATTATCTTATATATATATAGTGTATGAGGAGTTGGGGTGTGCAAGAAAGGTTGAAGAAAGAAAGAAAGAAAGAAAGAAAGACTTTAAAATTACAATATGGATATTTTGCTGTGAATCTGCGCTGATATAATTATAATAATAATAATAAGTCAATAAATTGCACCTTTTTTTTTTGTGTTGTTGATTGTTGATTGTCGATTTGTAGTTGTTGTTTTGTCTCTTGTTGATACAATAAACTGATGGGTATTTGAATAAAAACAAAATTCCATTAAAGTTTATTATTCAAGGAAATTTTCAACAACAAAATTTAGTATAGCAAAATTTTGGGAAATCTTTGTCTGGCCGCATAACTTAAAAACCAATGTCTAAATCGTTCTGCAACCAATTTATTCGAATTTAGCATCCCTTAAAACATACCTATGCAAGTTTTCAGCTCGATTGCTCAATCTTAAAGGATTCGGTGAAAAATCCATTTTTTCATACGAAAAACTTTGGGAAATCTTTGCCGGGCTATAACTCAAAAACCATTGTCTAAATCGTTCTGAAACCAATTTATTCGGATTTAGCATCCCTTAAAACATACCTATGCAAATTTTCAGCCCGATAGAGCAATCTTAAAGGATTCGGTGAAAAATCCATTTTTTCATACGAAAAACTTTGGGAAATCTTTGTCGGGCTATAACTCAAAAAATAAAGGCTAAATCGTTCTGAAACCAATTTATTCGGATTTAGCATCCCTTAAAACATAAGTATGCAAATTTTCAGCCCGATAGAACAAACTTAAAGTCTTCGGTGGAAAAATCCATTTTTTCATAAGGGGTTAGTATAGCAAAATTTTGGGAAATCTTTGACGGGCTATAACTCAAAAACCAATGTCTAAATCGATCTGAAACCAATTTATTTGAATTTAGCATCCCTTAAAACATACCTATGCAAATTTTCAGCCCGATAGAGCAATCTTAAAGGATTCGGTGAAAAATCCATTTTTTCATTCGAAAAACTTTGGGAAATCTTTGTCGGGCTATAACTCAAAAACCAATGTCTAAATCGTTCTGAAACCAATTTATTCGGATTTAGCATCCCTTAAAACATAAGTATGCAAATTTTCAGCCCGATAGAGCAAACTTAAAGTTTTCGGTGGAAAAATCCATTTTTTCATAAGGGGTTAGTATAGCAAAATTTTGGGAAATCTTTGCCGTGCTATAACTCAAAAACCAATGTCTAAATCGTTCTGAAACCAATTTATTCGGATTCAGCATCCTTTAAAACATACCTATGCAAGTTTTCAGCTCGATTGCTCAATCTTAAAGGATTCGGTGAAAAATCCATTTTTTCATTCGAAAAACTTTGGGAAATCTTTGTCGGGCTATAACTCAAAAACCAATGTCTAAATCGTTCTGAAACCAATTTATTCGGATTTAGCATCCCTTAAAACATAAGTATGCAAATTTTCAGCCCTATAGAACAAACTTAAAGTTTTCGGTGAAAAATCCATTTTTTCATAAGGGGTTAGTATAGCAAAATTTTGGGAAATCTTTGCCGGGCTATAACTCAAAAACCGATGTCTAAATCGTTCTGAAACCAATTTATTTGAATTTAGCATCCCTTAAAACATACCTATGCAAATTTTCAGCCCGATAGAGCAATCTTAAAGGATTCGGTGAAAAATCCATTTTTTCATACGAAAAACTTTGGGAAATCTTTGTCGGGCTATAACTCAAAAACCAATGTCTAAATCGTTCTGAAACCAATTTTTTCGGATTTAGCATCCCTTAAAACATAAGTATGCAAATTTTCAGCCCGATAGAACAAACTTAAAGTTTTCGGTGAAAAATCCATTTTTTTCATAAGGGGTTAGTATAGCAAAATTTTGGGAAATCTTTGCCGTGCTATAACTCAAAAACCAATGTCTAAATCGTTCTGAAACCAATTTATTCGGATTCAGCATCCTTTAAAACATACCTATGCAAGTTTTCAGCTCGATTGCTCAATCTTAAAGGATTCGGTGAAAAATCCATTTTTTCATACGAAAAACTTTGGGAAATCTTTGTCGGGCTATAACTCAAAAACCAATGTCTAAATCGTTCTGAAACCAATTTTTTCGGATTTAGCATCCCTTAAAACATAAGTATGCAAATTTTCAGCCCGATAGAACAAACTTAAAGTTTTCGGTGAAAAATCCATTTTTTCATAAGGGGTTAGTATAGCAAAATTTTGGGAAATCTTTGCCGTGCTATAACTCAAAAACCAATGTCTAAATCGTTCTGAAACCAATTTATTCGAATTTAGCATCCCTTAAAACATACCTATGCAAATTTTCAGCCCGATAGAGCAATCTTAAAGGATTCGGTGAAAAATCCATTTTTTCATACGAAAAACTTTGGGAAATCTTTGTCGGGCTATAACTCAAAAACCAATGTCTAAATCGTTCTGAAACCAATTTTTTCGGATTTAGCATCCCTTAAAACATAAGTATGCAAATTTTCAGCCCGATAGAACAAACTTAAAGTTTTCGGTGAAAAATCCATTTTTTCATAAGGGGTTAGTATAGCAAAATTTTGGGAAATCTTTGCCGGGCTATAACTCAAAAACCGATGTCTAAATCGTTCTGAAACCAATTTATTTGAATTTAGCATCCCTTAAAACATACCTATGCAAATTTTCAGCCCGATAGAGCAATCTTAAAGGATTCGGTGAAAAATCCATTTTTTCATTCGAAAAACTTTGGGAAATCTTTGTCGGGCTATAACTCAAAAACCAATGTCTAAATCGTTCTGAAACCAATTTATTCGGATTTAGCATCCCTTAAAACATAAGTATGCAAATTTTCAGCCCGATAGAGCAAACTTAAAGTTTTCGGTGGAAAAATCCATTTTTTCATAAGGGGTTAGTATAGCAAAATTTTGGGAAATCTTTGCCGTGCTATAACTCAAAAACCAATGTCTAAATCGTTCTGAAACCAATTTATTCGGATTCAGCATCCTTTAAAACATACCTATGCAAGTTTTCAGCTCGATTGCTCAATCTTAAAGGATTCGGTGAAAAATCCATTTTTTCATACGAAAAACTTTGGGAAATTTTTGTCGGGCCGCATAACTCAAAAACCAATGTCTAAATCGTTCTGAAACCAATTTATTCGGATTTAGCATCCCTTAAAACATACCTATGCAAGTTTTCAGCTAGATTGCTCAATCTTAAAGGATTCGGTGGAAAAATCCATTTTTTCATAAGGGGTTAGTATAGCAAAATTTTGGGAAATCTTTGCCGGGCCGCATAACTCAAAAACCAATGTCTAAATCATTCTGAAACCAATTTATTCGAATTTAGCATCCCTTAAAATATAAGTATGCAAATTTTCAGCCCGATAGAACAAACTACTTAAAGGATTTGATGAAAAATTATTGGGAAATTTTGCACATTTTTCCATAAGATTTCGTATATTGGCCAAAATTTCATCAGTTTTCGCAGGGATTATAACTCAAAATCCAGTGATTCGATTATTTTGAAACTTTACCAATCTTTTCTTATCTCTATCAAGACCGTACATGCAAATTTTCAACCCAATCCATTGAAAATTGAATTTTTTAAAAATCATACAAACCAAAAAAAACTTTTATTCTATAATAATAATAATGATGATGAATGGAAAAAATATTTAAAAAATTTCGCGCACGACTAAAAAATTTAATTGTATTAAAGCAGTTATTAGTTTTTTTTTTTTTTTTTATTAAGTTTAAAGTTTCTTCTCTATAATAAAACCAATCCAAATCAAACCAAAACCAGGGATATTAAATGGATTTTGTGTTGGTTGTGTTTCTGTTGTTTCTGCCTTGTGTTTTTTTGTTTTGTGAGTGTTTTAATATTGTGCGTTTTTTTTTTTTTTTTTTGTATAATATATTTGAATGCCCGGTCGGTCGATAGCCCTCCGATATATAATATTATTGCTGCTGCTTTATATATATTGATAAACTGTTGTTGAATTTACCTTTTCTTTCCTGCATTTCAATTCTTGTACATGTTTTTGTTGTTTTTGTTTTTGTTATATAGATTATTATTATTATTATTATTATTGTGTTTATTTATTTTATGTGTTATTTATATTTTTATTTTTTGTTTGTGTTTTAATCATATTTTTTTTTTTTTAATTGACTCACGAACTCTTTTGCTGAACAAAATAAAAAACATTATTTTCCGTGTGCGCTTTGTATACATGTTATTATTATTATTATTATTTTATTTTGTAATTTTAATATATCACTTAGGGCTACGTGCGGCTTAAAAATTAAAAATATTACTATATAAACCATAAAAATCCATATCGTCGTCTGCTTGGTCGACATCGTCCAAACAAAACCATACATTTGATGGAATGGGCAAAATTGCAATGAATGTATCTGTTTCTGTTTCTGTTTGTGTTTGTTTTTTTAACGCGATTTTCATTAAAATTCATCCCTAAAAAAAGAAAAAATCAGAATGTTTCAACCACAAAATCAAAATTTCATTATTAAATGGAAAAAAAAGAATTTGGTTTTAATTTAAATAAAAGGTTTTTTCTTTTATATAACTCTTTTTTTTTCATCAATCATCAAATTCACAACAAAAAAACCAATCATCAAATTAATATTTTTTTTTTTTTTTAAATAAACCACCGTCAAAATTTCCCTCCCTTTCCCTTCCCTTCCGTGGTGGAAAAAATTTTTCATTCGCACGAATTCACAAACGACATCAAATAAAAAAAAAAATATTTGCGGTATAATTCAAATACAATTCGCGTTTTATTTTCTCCTCCTTCACATTTCATTTCAATTATGATATTTGATTTTTGAAATTTATTTATACAAAACACAGCCAAAAAACATCCCGCAAACCCCCCAACTCCCCAACCCACCCTTCCAAGTCTCTAACATCATTCACTGTTCTATAAATAAATAAATTAAAATAATTGGAAAAAAATTACACATGAATTGTGTGCCATTGAAACTCATCACTTTAATAATTTAAATTAGATAATTTGGAATTCAAATTTGGTTTTTTTTTTATTAATGGATGATCGTAAATGAGTTCCTTTAAAAACCGAACACACAGAAATTTTCCAAAGAAAATAGAATCGTTAAGGAGCCTTTCTCCACAAAAAATATTGTACTTAAAACTTTCTATGTGGAAAATCCTCGAAAAGATTTTCTAATCTAATCAGAATACGTAAGAAGGGTTTGTTTGTCATCAGATTCTTCAAAGATTTTCAACCACCAGAATCCTTAAGGGTTTTTCTATGGAGATCTTCAGAGATTTTTAACCAGAATCCTTAAGGATTTTCTACCAGAATCCTTAAAGATTTTCTATGGAAATCCAAATCGATTTTCAACCAGAATTCTTAAGCGTTTTCTATCAGATTTCTTAAGGATTGTTTACCAGATTTCTTAAGGCATTTCTATGCAAAATCCTCATCGATTTTCAACCAGAATCCTTAAAGATCTTCTATACAAAACCCTTATAGAGATTTTCTATGCAAAATCCTTTTAGATTTTCCACCAGAATCCTTAGAGATTTTCTATACAAAATCCACATCGATTTTCTACCAGGAATCCTTAAGGATTTTCTATGCTAAATCCTAATAGATTTTCAAGCAGAATCCTTAAGGATTTTTTACCAGGAATCCTTAAGGATTTTGCTATGAAAACTCTCAGAGATTTGCCATGGAAATCCTCAAAGATATTCAGAATCAGAATCCTTAAGCGTTTTCTACAAGATTTCCTAAGGATTTTCTATCAGATTTCTTAAGCATTTTCTATGGTAAATCCTTATCGATTTTCAACCAGAATCCTTAAGGATTTTCTATACAAAATCCTCATCGATTTTCAACCAGAATCCTTAAGCGTTTGCTCCCGAGATTTCTAAAGGAGTTTCTATTTAAAACCATTAAAGATTTTCTATACAAAATCCTAATCGATTTTCAACCAGAATCCTTAAGTGTTTTCTACCAGATTTCTTAAGGATTTTAGATACAAAATCTTTAGAGATTTTCTATAAAAAATCCTCATCGATTTTCAACCAGAATCCTTAAGGATTTTCTATATAAAATCCTTAAAGATTTCCCATGAAAATGCTCAGAGATTTTCAATTGAAATCCTCATCGATTTTCAACCAGAATCCTTAAGGATTTTCTATCAGATTTCTTAAGGATTTTCTATACAAAATCCATAGAGATTTTCTACTAGAATCCTTAAGGATTTTCTATGCAAAATCCTTGAAGATTTTCTACTAAAACGCATAAGGATTTTCTATGCGTCTCTGTGTTAAAATCCTTTTTTCCCCAGACGACCATTCCTTATTCATTGTATTGTATATTGTAGGCGGCGGTTTGCGTGCACGTTTGGTTGCGTGACTGCAATTTTTTAACTGATCGATAATTTTAACCTTAAATGTTTGCCCTTCCATCATCAACCATTCCATCACCATCAAAATCAAAACAAAATCAACATCATCAATCCATTTCATTGAACCCCGTATATCACATATATGATAACAAATTAATAATAATGAGATGAGATGAGCCCAAATAAAAAAAGAACGAAAAAAAAGCACACATACTCGCACTCACACACAAAACAACAAAACAAAAAAAAACTCTCAATCAAAATCAAGTAAAATAATTAATGAAAAAAAAAACTTCTTCCGCATCAGAAATCCCCCGTTTTTACAAATTATAATAATTTTTGTTACAGACATAATAATAAAAGAAGAACCACGAAGTCCACCAACAACACCGTCATTGTCGTCCTCTTCAACTGCAATAACATCTTTAACATCTTTAACGTCGTCCTCAGCATCAACATCATCAATTCCATCAATTCCATCAATTCCATCTACCGCATTTAATTTTGATCGCATTTATACAAATAATCAATATCAAAATACAACATCACAATCAAAATTGAATGCATTGACGGGATCAATCAATAATAATAATCAAAATCAATCAACAACAACACTATTATTTAAATGTAATGAATGTGATTATTTAACAGAATTTAAAGATAATTGTGAACAACATATAATACGTGAACATAATTTAGCCTATCGTCGATGTTCATTAACGTTGTCCAATTCAACAAATTCAACGAATTCAAATTCAATTCCAACAAATTTAAATTTATTTTATACAAAATTATCAATTGATAATAATAATACAAATATAATTGATCAACAACAACAACAACAACAACAACGATTAATGAATGGCGGTCATCATTTCATTGACAATCAACAACAATCCATTTTGGAATCAAATCAAAGATGGTCAAAAATGTGTCATGATCAAAAACAAAATGATTTAAATGATGATGAAAGTCGTGAAACTCGTGAAACTGAAAAACTATTAAGGATCCGTTCATTAAATGAACATGGACATGAACAACAGAATGATGATGAAGATGATCTAAATAATAATAATAATAATGATAATGTTGTTGTTAATTCCGTTCCTGCCCATGATCCTGCCCATGATCCTGCCGATGCCGATGCTAATGATCATGATGATGTTAATAAAATATCAAATGATAAGCTTATGAATACAATGTGTCCATTGTGTCAAGAAACATTTACATTAAAATCAACATTGGAAACCCATTTAATGACCATTCACAGTGTAAACACTGATGGATTACAACGTCTATTGAATTTAGTCGATGCCAGCCATTGGTTAAATATGAATAATAATAATAATAATAAAAAAAGAAATAATAAATTGGATATGAATTCATTAAAGGATGAAGGCGGCAATCGAATAAACAATGATGGCAATGGTGATTCAATGACAATGACATCCATAATCCTGAATAATGACAACAATGGAAAAATAATTACTGGTAATAATACAGTAACAGTAACGGCTTCCGTTCAGTCTCCGGTGCAAACTCCCACTCCCACTCCCACTCAACCTCAACATCAAACCAATGATTTATCCATAGAAAATGTTAATTGTATGGAATGCCGACAGCCATTTAAAACAATGACTGATTTATATTTACATGCAAATAAATATGAACATTATCAATTGACAACGGAACAAATTGATCAATCAACAACAACAACATCCTCATCATCAACATCATCCACATCAACAACGGTTCATTATAAATGTTTAATTGGTGATTGTGAATCGGTATTTTTGAATTTAACCCAAATGTTACAACATTTTAAAGACGTTCATATAAATCGTAATATGGTTGTGATTTCAGAACGTCACGTTTATAAATATCGATGTAAAAAATGTTCGTTGGCCTTTAAAACACCGGAAAAATTAAAAATTCATTCATTATATCATACGATGCGTGACGCAACCAAATGTAATTTATGTATGCGTAGTTTTCGTAGTACCCTATCATTACAAAAGCATAAAGAACAAATCCATAATGAACCATTAATGGTAAAATTGCCAACAACGCCATCAACGACAGCGACAACGACAACGGCAGATTCGTTGCCAATCCCATCAATATCCAATAAATCATTGTCGACAAAAGAAATTTCATCAATTGATTTAACAGAAACAGAAAGTACAAGTAAATCATCATCCAACATTAATTGTAATGATAATATTCAATTGGGAATGATGGAACGAAATGAAACGATGCCGACAAAATTTCAAAAAACCCATACCGTAACGGATCAAATAATGATGATGAATAATAACATTGATAATGAAACAAATCAATATCGTAAAGATGATGATGATGATGAATTAATCGATGGAAACAATTCAAAGTCAATCATCAAAACAAATAAATCTATTAACGATGGGGAATTAATCAATGATGATGATGGCGGAGATGGCGGAGATGGCGGAGATGATTTAGATGATTGTGAAAATGTTCATCCATCCATTGATGAATTAGATACAATAATAAATGCTGATGATTATGTTATTGATGAACGTGATCCAGATGATGATGATGATGATGATGATGATGGTGATGATGAAGATGACGAAGGCATTGATTCAAAACAAATACAATCCCATCAATCAACCGCCTCATCATCCATTATCGATCTTGCTGATGATCTACCGTCCGATAATGTACAAATAATGAAATTGATGAAAAATCAAAATCAACAATCATCCAGAGATGATGATCAAATACCAATAAATTTAGATTTTACCGATCAATATTTTCATAATTTATTACAATGTGAATTAAATTATGGTGATTTAAAAATCACATTAAAATGTCATAAATGTAAATTTGGTTTTGTGTCCAATCAACAATTACAAGATCATTTAAAAACAAAATTACATGAACGTCTATCATCGAATAATAATAATACAAATACAAATACAAATACAAATTTGTCATCATCATTGGCAACAGCAGCAGGATCAGCAGCCGGAACATCAGCAGGGATCGTAGGAATTGCAGGAATTTCAACGACAACAACCAATCAAATGATGATGAAATCATTAACGTCAACATCCACTTCATCATCCACTTCATCATCCACTTCATCCACATCATCCGCATCAAATACAAATCATAATCATCATCCCATTGAAAAATATTTAGATCCAAATCGTCCATTTAAATGTGACATTTGTCGTGAAAGTTTTACACAAAAAAATATTTTACTTGTACATTACAATAGCGTTTCGCATTTGAATAAAGAAAAGAAATTACAGCAACAACAGCAACAACAACAACAACAGCAACAACAACAATTACATTCACCAAATTCA
The DNA here is from genome assembly GCA_958336335.1 of Dilophus febrilis. Classification (NCBI taxonomy): domain Eukaryota; kingdom Metazoa; phylum Arthropoda; class Insecta; order Diptera; family Bibionidae; genus Dilophus; species Dilophus febrilis. The sequence goes on along the minus strand of OY284473.1, from coordinate 29,564,067 downwards.
ACATCACCAAATTTAACATCATCGTCATCAACTTTACCAATTATAACGGCTAGCACCGGTCAAATGATGATTGATGGCGGATGTAAAATTAATTCAATAATTGGTGGCAATGGCGGTAATGGCGGCAATGGCGGTGGCTCCCATCCTCCAGAGCAAATGCAAATGATGGATTATGATATTGAATTGTTACAACAACAATTATTAACTCAACAACAACAACAACAACAACAACAACAACAACAGCAACAGCAACAACAATTTCAACAACAAAATACTGGAAATTTTCCGTATCCATCATCCATCCAACATCAACATTTAAGTCAATTGCAAACGCATCAACAAAATCAACCGCAACAACACAATCAAAAACGTAAATTAAGTCCGGAAAATGATTATGATAGTCCAAAAAAACGATTTAAATGTGACATTTGTCGGGTGGCTTATGTACAGGGTGAGTAAAAATAAAAAAGAATATAGAAAAAACATGACAAAATTTTTATTTGCTTCTTTTTTTTTGTTTTTTTTTTTATTTTGATTTGGTGGGTGCTTTTTTGGTTTGGGGTTTGGTTTGGTTTGGATTTTTTTTTGTTTATTTAAAGCTTTTTTTGGTTTATTGGGGAGGGGGGGGGGGATGGTTGGTTGGTTGTTTGGTTGTTTCTAATTCTGAGGGTGTTCGGAAGTGCCTTTTTTTTTTTTGAATTTGTTATGATTTTGTTTTTTGCGCTGTGAAAGAAGTTTGCTTGCGGGATTTTTAACGGGGTTTTGTTGATTGATTGTGGGAATGTTTGGTTTATACTTTTTTTTTTTTTTAATGTTATTATTCTCTCTCTCTCTCTCTGTCTCTCTCTCTCTCTGTTCGGTTCTCTATCCTTCTATTCGATTCCGCGAAATTTTTCCCCAAAATAAGAAATCTTATAAAGTTCTGTGTATCTGTAAAGACACATTTATTAGAATAAGGCAAAAGGGATTAAGGGATTTTTTTTTTGTTTGACTAACGAATTGACTAACAAAAGGACTAACAAAAGGACTAAAGAAAAAAAAAGAAAGGAATTTGACTGCGTCGGCAGCGACCACCAACGGAATTGATTAGAAATTCTAAGGATTTTTTTTTTTTGGTGTTTTGTTTCTCGATTTTACACAGAACAGAATTCTCTGTCTGTGTGAATTAATCCATTAATATTTTTTTTTGTAAGGACGGTTGCCGAAGCCGCCGCCGCTGCCTCCTTGTCTGTCTCTTCTACCTCCTTAAGGTCATCCTTCTATGGCTCCGCCGCTTTCTCACTCTCTCCAGAGATCTCACCTTCTATATTGATTTATAAATCACAGAATAACTTCTGTGGGAATTGTCTAGGTTTTTTTATTTGGAATTTTAACTGCTTTATGTTTTATGTTTTTTTTTTTAAAATGCAACCGCTTTATTATTTTATTATTATTATTATTATTATGATTATGATTAGGATTAAAAGCCTATTAAGAGATTAGAAATTCATTATAATATAATTTTTTTTCTAATGTTTGTTTCTTTCCTTACTCTCCTATACAATATTTAGGAAGTACATTAGATATTCATATGCGAAGTGTTTTACATCAAACGCGTGCTTGTCGTTTACAAGAACAACAACAACAACAACAACAATCAAATATTAATAAATTGGGAGGACTAACGGCTGTAACATCATCATCATCATCAATATCACCAGCACAATCTCCCCATTCATCATCACCGTCCTCTACATCTGCCTTATCGCCAAATATTCAACAGCAAACGTCCTCGTTAACAAATTCGTCAACATCAACAAATTCAACAACAATGGAATTAACAAATCAAAATCAAACAATTCAATCAATAACCAATTCAAATAATAATCCATTGACAATGACAATGGGCGGCAGTGGTCATAATACAATTCAACAATATCATTCAATGAATAAAATTAATGAAAATGATCCACCACCAAAATTAAATAATCAAATTTATAAAACCCTATTGGAAAACTATGGTTTTGATATTGTTAAACAATATAATGAAGTTAATAAATCATCGGTGGGAACTTCGTCATCAGCATCGACGACATCTTCATTGACGACATCTTCAATGACGACATCTTCAATGATGACATCGTCCTCAACCAATTCAACAACGATTAATTCAATAAAAACAAATCCTTCATCATCCGCATCATTATCATCATCATCAATTGGTCAATTCAATTCGAATGCGTCAGTAAACGAAATGAATTCCAATGAAAATAATAATAATAATAATAATAATAAAAATTTAACAAAATCCAATCAAAATCATTTAAAACAACAATCCCTTCAATTTCAATCGAACCAACAACAACAACAACAACAGGATGAAAAATATTGGTGTCGTCATTGTAAAAATGTTTTCTCAAGTATATTCGTATTGAAAACACATTGTGAAGAAGTTCATAATGATAAGATTCCGTTAGATGTTTTAGAAAAATTTGCTGAAGGTTTTAAAAATTACTATTTAGATTTTAATAATCAACAACAACAACAACAACAACAACAGCAACAACAAAATTTAGATTTAAGTGGAACGGCAACGGGGATCGCTTCCGGTTCCGCTTCTTCTACTGCTTCTGGTGCTGGTAGTAGTGGACATTATCAAAAATCATTAAAAACGTCAACGCCACCGGTAACAACGTCCTCAACCAGCGGATTTTCCCATTTAAACAATGACAATGAAATATTAGATTTTTCAACAAATAAATTACTAGATATGGAACAATTATTATTGCAGCAACAACAGCAACAACAGCAACAACAACAACAATTGATGATGAAATCATCAACATCAAAACAATCATCATCGATGAGTGAATCCGAATTACAACAACAAAATTATATAATAGCACAAAAAATGTTATTAGAACAAAATTTTGCAGCTGTTGCAGCAGCTGCAGCAGCAGCCGCAACCACATCATCATCATCATCAAATCAATCAATAGAATCTTCATCCAATAATAATAATAATAACAGTAACAGTAATAATCATAGTGGAAATTCCACTCATCAACAACGTCCATCAACACCAAATACAAATGCTGTTTGTTTACAACAACTGAATTTACAACAACAAATACAAAATCTATCACATTTTTCCAATTTACAAGCAGCGGCAGCCGCTGCAGTTGCAGCAGCCGCATCACCATCACCATCACCAGCAGCATCACCAGCATCGTTATCGTCGACGACGACAACAACAACAACGACGCCAATGGACGTTTATAATAATCTATTACAATTCCATCAATTTATGTCATTTAATTTTATGAATTTACAACCACCATTGGTTTATGGTCAATCAATTGGATCGGGTGGTGGTGGTGGTGGTGGTGGCTCATCTGCATCATCAGGTACTGGAACAACATCAACAATAACATCATCAACATCATCCACATCTGGATCCGGATCCGGATCATCATCAACATTATCATCATCATCATCGGCAACGAATATTGCAATGAAAAATGCCGGTTTAATGGGAAATAATGAAACAACTAATTCTTCATCGAATTGTGGCGGTGGTGTAAATTCAATGGATTTAGTTTCTGCTATTCGATCAACATCATCACCATCAACGGTATCCGTTCAAATGTTACAACAACAACAACAACAACAACAAGCTGCTGCTGCGGCAGCAGCGGCTGCCGTTCAACAGGTAAATATTTTTAATTAAATTGTAATTATGAATTAATTTGATTTATTATTAATCTGAAAATGACAAAATATAGGCAACAAATAATCAAAAACGGGCTCGTACACGAATCACCGATGAACAATTGAAAATTTTACGAGGACATTTTGATATAAATAATTCACCGAGTGAAGAAAGTATTATGGATATGTCAAAGAAGGCAAATTTACCGATGAAGGTAAGTTTTTTTTTTTGTAATTTTGGAATTTTGTAATTTTGGAAGTTCCATAACTTCCTTATTCCCAGAGATAATCGAACCGGGACAGTGACATTTTCTGGCTATTTTTAATACCTTTAAGTGCCTTGAATGTTTCATGTTTCTATCTCTAACCATTCCAAAGGTATTCTCAAAAAACCACTTTTTTCATCCCAAAAAAATGACTTCCAGGAGGTTTTTCATAGATAATCACTGCAAAACATAAGTTAATAACTTCCAAACCATGACAAATCGATTGGTAATAAAATTCTCTAGTGATTTATGTATCTGGGTAACCTCGGGCATGGTCTGGATCCTTTGAAATCATGAGATTTTCCTTAAAAAATCCATAGAAAATTTGCGATTTTGCATGAAAAAGTTAAAAAAATGAAAATTTCTAATTTTGAACTTTTTGCATTTTTTGGCCGATTTCAAGCAAAACGAAGAAATTTTTAGGGTTTTTCTCAATCTTGATGCAGGAAAATGGGATTTGTGAAGCTTCCACGGATTGGATTAACTTCAAATTTGGATATGTTATAGTTTAAGGATAGATTTAAGTGTCTGGAAAGTTTGGGATTTGTATCTGGTCCAGGAGCGATTTGGTGGAACCTTGAAAATGACCTATTTCCAATTTTGGAAGTTCCATAACTTCCTTATTCCCAGAGATAATCGAACCGGGACAGTGACATTTTCTGGCTTTTTTTAATACCTTTAAGTGCCTTGAATGTTTCATGTTTCTATCTCTAACCATTATAAAGGCATTCTCAAAAAACCACTTTTTTAATCCCAAAAAAATGACTTCCAGGAGGTTTTTCATAGATAATCACCGGAAAACATAAGTTTATCAATTCCAAATTGCCACAAATCGATTGGTAATAAAATTCTATAGCAATTTATGTATCTGGGTAACCTCGGACATGGTCTGGATCCTTTGGAATCATGAGATTTTCCTTAAAAAATCCATAGAAATTTTGCGATTTTGCATGAAAAAGTTAAAAAAATGAAAATTTCTAATTTTGAACTTTTTGCATTTTTTGGCCGATTTCAAGCAAAACGAAGAAATTTTTAGGGTTTTCCAAATCTTGGTGCAGGAAAATGGGATTTGTGAAGCTTCCACCGATTGGATTAACTTCAAATTTGGATATGTTATAGTTTAAGGATAGATTTAAGAGTCTGCAAAGTCTGGGATTTGTATCTGGTCCAGGAGCGATTTGGTGGAACCTTGAAAATGACCTATTTCCAATTTTGGAAGTTCCATAACTTCCTTATTCCCAGAGATAATCGAACCGGGGCAGTGAGATTTTCTGCCTTTTTTTAATACCTTTAAGTGCCTTGAATGTTTCATGTTTCTATCTCTAACCATTCCAACGGTATTCTCAAAAAACCACTTTTTTCATCCCAAAAAAATGACTTGCAGGAGGTTTTTCATAGATTATCACTCCAAAACATAAGTTTATAAATTCCAAACCATGACAAATCGATTGGTAATAAAATTCTCTAGTGATTTATGTATCTGGGAATCCTCCTGTGTGGTATGGATCCTTTGGAATCATGAGATTTTCCTTAAAAAATCCATAGAAATTTTGCGATTTTGCATGAAAAAGTTAAAAAAATGAAAATTTCTAATTTTGAACTTTTTGCATTTTTTGGCCGATTGCAAGCAAAACGAAGAAATTTTTAGGGTTTTTCCAAATCTTAATGCAGGAAAATGTGGTTTGTGGAGCTTCCACCGATTGGATTAACTTCAAATTTGGATATGTTATAGTTTAAGGATAGATTTAAGAGTCTGGAAAGTTTGGGATTTGTATCTGGTCCAGGAGCGATTTAGTGGAACCTTGAAAATGACCTATTTCCAATTTTGGAAGTTCCATAACTTCCTTATTCCCAGAGATAATCGAACCGGGGCACTGACATTTTCTGGCTTTTTTTAATACCTTTAAGTGCCTTGAATGTTTCATGTTTCTATCTCTAACCATTTCAAAGGTATTCTCAAAAAACCACTTTTTTCATCCCAAAAAAATGACTTCCAGGAGGTTATTCATAGATTATCACTCCAAAACATAAGTTTATAACTTCCAAACCATGACAAATCGATTGGTAATAAAATTCTATAGCGATTTATGTATCTGGGAATCTTCGTACGCAATTTTGGAAGTTCCATAACTTCCTTAATCCCAGAGATAATCGAACCGGGACAGTGACATTTTCTGGCTATTTCGAATACCTTTCTTTGTGTCAATGATTCCGTGATTCTATCTTTAACCATTCCAAAGGTATTCTCAAAAAACCACTTTTTGAATGAATTTCCAGGAGGTTTTTTTTTTAAATACAATTTTTTTTTTTTGTTTTTCTGCAGGTCGTCAAACACTGGTTCCGCAATACCCTATTCAAAGAACGTCAACGTAATAAAGATTCACCGTATAATTTTAATAATCCACCGTCGACCACCCTCAATTTGGAGGAATACGAACGAACTGGACAAACAAAGGTAACGCCCGTGGTAATGCGTACCGGTACCGGCGGTAGTAGCAGCATTGGTAGTCCACCGCCTTGTGACAATTCACCATCGTCACCAATTGGACAATTACCATTAACCGGTGGCATTCATCAACATCATCATCATCATCTTATACCGGGTCATCTTAGCCGACCGTCAGCAAATGGTTCAGGAGCATCGTCCGCTTGCTCATCCACCTCGTCCTCCTCCGCTGCCGCTGCGGCCGCCGCCGCCGCTATTGTCAATTCCACGGCATATGAAAATCTTTTAGAAAATTCCAGTTCGGATGTCATTCAACAACAACAACAACAACAACAATATCTATTACAAAAACAAATGCAAGCTCTGCAACAACAGCAGCAGCAACAACAACAACAACAAATGGATAATCGTCCATTAAGTCAAACATCATCAACGGGTAGTTTTTCGGGTAGTGTCACTAGTGGTTTGGATTTTACCATTACGGCCGGCGTTCACATTAAAAGTGAATATGGTGATCATGGTTCGGATCCAGTCGCCGCCGCCGCCGCCGCCGGAACTACCGCAATTAATTTAGACCACGACGACGACGATGGTTTAGATATGACAATGGCAATGCAACAAAAAAATGGTGGTGGAAGCAATAATATTGAAAATAATGATTTATTAATGATGGAATCAAATCATTTACATTCGGTTAATCTCACAAATACCGATAATAATACATTAAATTTATCAATAACAGCTCCATGCTCTTCAACAACATCTTCTTCTTCAACAACATCATCATCATCATTGGCAACATCTTCAGCTTCTGGTTCTGGTTTACACCATCAATTACACCATACAAATCCATTAATTTCACATCAACATTCTGCGGCAGCAGCCATCGCGGCCGCTGCGGCCGCCGCCGCCGCATCTTCGCATTCTTTATCGGGATTACATAATTTTACCGGTTTACAACAACAACAACAACAACAACATCATCAATTTTTTACCAATCAAAATAGTTATGAAACAAAATCAGAAAGTGGTAGTTCTGGTATTTTATCACGTCCACAATCACCAATCATAAATAATAATAATAATAATAATATTACAATAAATAGTTCCTATGGTCAAAATCAATCGATGATGATTAATGATTTATTAAATCATCAAATTGAAAGTATACCAATAAATAATATTGTAAATATTGTTGGTGGTGGTGGTGGTGGTGGTGGCTCTGGTGGTGGTGGCGGAATGAATCTTACAACTGGAAATATTGGTCATATTCCAAATGATCGTAATCCAATTCAAAGTATGGGACCACCGAAAAAATTTCAATTAAATAAAATATTTGATAAAAGTTTTGAAACGGCACTATTAAATTCACCATCATCATCATCATCATCCTCATCATCATCATCCTCATCATCATCATCATCATCATCAACATCATCGTCGTCAACAACTACAAATAGTAGTGGCAATGGTGGTGGTGGTGGTGGTGGCGGTGGTGGTGGAGGTTCTTCATCATCATCCTCATCATCGTCGTCGTCATCCAGTGGAAAACGAGCGAATCGTACACGTTTTACAGATTATCAAATTAAAGTGTTACAGGAATTTTTTGAAAATAATTCCTATCCAAAGGATAGCGATTTGGAATATTTAAGTAAATTGTTATTATTATCACCGCGAGTTATCGTCGTTTGGTTTCAGGTAAGTTTGGGATTTTATGTTTTGGAAAAATAATTTTGCTTTGTTTTTGAACAGCGATTACGGAAAACCCATCGATTTGATTTTATTGAAACTTTATCAATCTTTTCTTATAACTATCCAAAGCTTAAGTCTAAATTTTCAGGTCAATCCGTTGAAAACTTGAATTTTAAAAAATCACCAATGGATTTATTGGAAAAAATTCTTATTAATTCTTATAATTTTTCTTATGGATCGTTTTGAGGGAAATTTTCCTACCGCGCGTTTTATTTTACAATATCAAAATTTATATTTTTCAATAATTTCAGAATGCCCGTCAAAAACAACGTAAAATCTATGAAAATCAACCGAATAATACATCAACAGGAATGGTTGTTGGATCCGGCTCCGGTTCCGGTAGCCTTTCTTCTGGAACTGGAACTGGTCTATCTTCCGGATTATCATCCTCCGGTGGTGGTGGTGGTGGTTCAATGAATTCAATGTGCAACAGCAACAATAATAATAATAATAATAGTGCTTTAAATTGTTCTGGTAATTCGGCTTTATTGAATAATACAACAACTGGAGGTGATCGTAATAATTGTGAAATGTCACCGCCGGCGGCGGTTACCGGTACCGGATCAAATAATTATGGAAGTGATACGGATATGGATATAAAAAAATCAAATTCTCAAATAAATTATACATGTAAAAAATGTAATTTAGTATTTCAACGATATTATGAATTGATTCGTCATCAAAAAAATCATTGTTTCAAAGAGGAAAATAATAAAAAATCAGCAAAAGCTCAAATTGCAGCCGCACAAATTGCTCAAAGTTTATCATCAGAAGATTCAAATTCATCGATGGACATCAATAACACTCTATTGACAAACAGTTTAAGTATGATAATGGGTGCAGCAGCGGCAGCAGCCGCAGCTGCAGCAGCTGCTGGTTCTAATTCTTCATCATCGGCATCAACAACAGGTACTTTATCTTCATCTGCTGGTGGAAATCATCATCATCAGCATCATCAGCATCATCCACATCATCGTAATGATAATCAATCACCATCGACTATAGATGGATTACGGCAACGTCAACAACAACATTCACCGATAGCGACAAGTGTTATACAAAATTTAAATGGTCCTCATCATAATTTATCATCATCCGGTTCATCAAATTTTGGTCGTCATTCAACAATTGTTAGTCCAACAATATCACAAAACAATCAAATTGATAATGATAATCAATTTTTAATTCCATCATCACATCATCTTCAACAACAACAACAACAACATCATCATCCATCGAACAATAATAATAATAATGATGAAAAATATCAATGTGATAAATGTCCAAGACAATTTAATCAATTGGAACAATATAAAGAACATCAATTAATGCATTTAATGAATACAAATGTATTTTTACAACAACAACAACAACAACAACAACAACATCATCAAAATTATAAAGAACATACACCATTTGGTATTTTACAAAATATAAATAATGCAATAAGTGCTGCTGCTGCTGCGGCCGCACAATCACCATCATCAACTGTAACCGGTGCATCTGCCGCATCAGGAAGTTCTTCTTCTTCTTCTGCCGCCATTGAACAAAAACAACAATTAAAACGTTATCAACAATTACAACAATTACAACAATTACAACAATTACAACAACAACAACAACAAACGATTGATGGTGATTTAATTGATTATCAACAACAATTACAACAACTTCATCATCATCATCAACAACAACAACAACATCCTGGTTATCATCAACAAAAATCATCATTATCATCACCATCGGCAATGATGATGATGATGAATGAACGTGATTTATCAACAACTTGTAGTATTGATGAAACAACAATGGATTTATCACAAAAACATCGTCGTCGAAAATATTCTGATGATCAAAAATCTATTATAAATGATAATGATGATGATAATAATCAACAATCATCATCAACAACATTAAATAATCAACAACAACAACAACAATTGTTAGAAACAACAAAACGTGATCAATTTGATTTTTTATACCAATATTTTTTACAAAATGAAGTAGCAACAGCAAATGGTGGCGGCGGCACAGGCACAGGCGCAGGCGGTAATAATAATAATAATAATAATAATAATGGCGGTAGCGGCGCAAATGACATTATCATCAATAATAACGATGATGATAATGATAATGATAATGATAATGATGCCGTTGTTGCTACTTCATCTTCAACTTCAATTACAAATTGTATTATAAAACCACAAAAAAATAATAATCAAAAACAAAACGCCGCAGACGCCGCTGCAGACGCCGCCGCCGACCCCGTCGACCCATCCCGTGATCCTGATCAAATTTTAAATGAATTAAAAAAATTAAATGTTGATTTTGAATTTTTATTAAATTATTATCATCAAACAGAAAAAACAAAAAATAAAAGTATAAAGTTTGATTTTTTATATCAATATTATTTAAAAAATAATAATAATAATGATAATAATGATGATGGTAATAATGATGAAAATGACGATGATGATGATGATGATGATATGGATCAAGAAGATATCAATCATCATGACATTGAACAAAAAAGATCTAAACAACAACAATCTCAACAACAATCTCAACAGACAAAAAAACGTTTATTACGTAATAATCGTCGTCCGTCATCATCCATCATTGATCATTTAAATAATGATGATGAAACAATGATGATGATGATTGCGAAAAGACGTCGTTTAAATACTACAATTCCAGATAATTTAGAAACGACTGGAACTACAACTACAATTACTAGTGATAAGGAACAATCATCATCATCATCGTTAACTAATTGTGGCACAAACATCGCAATCATCAATAATAATACTGATGATGATAATGATAATGATAATGATAATGATAATGATAATAATAATAATAATAATATTGATAATGCAAATGAAAATCAACGATTAACGAGACAAAGCCGAAGACAACGAAGACGTCAGAAACGACGACGACGACCACAATCATCAAAAACAGATGGTATGGATGGTACAATTAGTAATGCAGACAAAGCAAACGATGAAGAACATGATGATGATGATGATGATGATAATGATGAAGAAAACGATGAAGATCAAGATGATGATGATGATGAAGACAATGACAACGATGATGACGATAACGATGATAAGAATAAAAATGATAATAATAAAAATAATAATAATAACGATCATGACGATCATGATGAAGATGACAATAATAACAGTAATAATAATAATAACAATAATAATAATAATAACAACAATAATAATGATAATACAAATCAATTTAATGATAGCAGTGATGATTATTATGATGATGATGATAATAATAATACAACAACACCTAATAATAATAATAATAATAATGATAATGATGGCAATGGTGGTGATGATGACGATGATAATAATAGATATTATCAAAATGATAATGTTATTGCCGTTTATCATGATGATGATGATGATAATGAAAATGAAAATGAATGCGGCGGCAACGGCGACGGTGACCATGTCAACGACGCCGATGCCGACAATGACGAAGGCACGCCATCAACTGTACCAACCAATATTAACGGTCCTCCAACGATTATTTCTAATGGACAAAAAAAGCGGTTTAAGAAGAATAAGCAAAGGAGGAGGGAAGGGAAAAAACCAAATTTTGATTTTTTATTTAATTATTATCAAATAACAGAATCAAAAAAATTGTTAAAACAATTATCAATGGGTGGTGGTGATGGTGGAGGATCATTACCAGGAATGGGAATGATGACTACTGCTGCTTCATCATCGGTAACATCACCATCCGCGTTGTTGACATCCAAACAACAACAACAACCGTTAATGTTAAATAATAATAATAATACATCAAAACAAACGTCTGTTATAACATCTGTAATTACGTCTGGATCACATGATCAATCCAAAGATTATGATAATAAAAACGATGATGAGGATAATGCGAATGACAATGATGATGATGATGATCATATCATTCATACAAATGAATATGTTGTTAATAATAATATTGTTGATAATGATGATGATGATGATGACAATACAATAAACAATCATCATCATCATCATCATCATCATCAACAGCATTATGATATTGAAGATGAAGATAATGATGACGATGATGGAGATATGGAAGATGATAATAATGAAAATGGCAACGGCAACGGTAACGGTAACGGCGTCAGCTCTTGTGACATCCCTAACGATTATCGACGATTAACAATTGATGAAAATCCGCCATCACAATCACATCAATCACATTATCCATTTAATAATATGCAAATGCCAATGGCCGCCATTTCACCTCTTCCCGTAAATTGTTTATCAACAATTCAACAACAACAACGTCAACAAAAAAATGAACGTAGTGTTATTGTTTCAAATCAATCATCATCCATATCATCAGTATTAACAGCCACTTCAGGTTTACCATATTCTTCTCAACAACAATCACATCAACATACAAATTCCCATTCGAAATCAAATTCTAATCAATCAATTACGGATAAACAACAACAAAATATTAATAGTAATAATAGTAACAGTAACAGTAACAGTAACAGTAATAATAAACGTTTACGTACAACAATTTTACCAGAACAATTAAATTATCTATTTGAATGCTATCAAAATGAATCGAATCCAAGCCGGAAAATGCTTGAGGAAATCTCAAAAAAGGTCAATTTAAAGAAACGTGTCGTTCAGGTTAGTTAAAATCCTATTAAAATCCTATATATTTTTTATTATTAGTTTTTTTTATGTGTTAAGTATTTTTGCATTGTTTTAAAAAAAAAACAGTTATAAAAACAGTTAAAAAAACAGTTATAAAAAAAAAAACAGTTAAAAAATGGTTTTGTTTGTTAATTTAATTGATAAATTGGACGATTGGATGAATTTTTTATTGATTTTTTTATTCAATTATTAGTTGTATGAGAATGTGAGATAAACACAAATGATTTTTTGGGTTATGGAAAACTGGTGGGGGTGGGGGGGTTTGTTTGTAAACTAAAAAAATAAAATCTCTTAAATTGAAATCCGCAAACCCGAAAAAAATTCTTTCACCCAAAAACCTTTCACTTATTCCTTACAATCTCCGCAGCAACCCTACCAATAAAAAAAAATTATAATATCAAAACAACAAAAACAACAACAACAACAACAACAACAACAATAAAATTCAAATCACATTTCATTTCAAATGACACAAAAAATCCAATGATTCATCATCATCATTAAAAATTCGCATCAAAAATTTCATCGCAATCACAATTCAAGCACTCAAACACACACACTCACACAATCACACATCATGAGACCTGACACAAACAACAACAACAACAATAAAAAACAATGAAATTAATTATCAATCAATCAATCAATCAATCATTAAGGTATGGTATCAAAATGCCCGAGCACGTGAACGTAAAGGTCAAATGTGTCCAAGGAAATTACGTCAACAACAAAATCGAAAGCAATGGCAAAAACAACAACAACGGCAACAACAACAACAACATAATAATAATTTACAACATCATCATAATCATCATGATGATGATCATCAGAAAGAACAACAACTGAAACACGACGAACTGGAACCTGTACTTGAACTTCATCCGAATCTAATAAACGATCATCAAAATAAAAAAAACTCCTCTTTCACCTCTCTCATTAAATCCCATTTAATAAACCCAAAAAATAGTAATAATCCAATTGATAATGATAATGATGATTGTGATGATGATTGTGTTGATGATTGTGATGATAAAAATCAAAATATAAATCATAATCTTGATGATGATGATAAAGATGATGAAGAAGAAGAAGACAATGATTTTGATTGTTATGTGAATTTTAATTCAGAAATCTATGATAAAGATCATAAAACAAATGCGGTTGATCATCAACGATCATTAAATTCATCAATGCAATTACAAAAATCAGTACCGTCGCCGTCGCCGCCGCCTCTGCCGACATTCCAACGACAACAAACGATAAGAAAATTACAAAATTCAGAATTCCCTTCGTTTATTCCATTACAATTAAAATTAAAACGTAAACAATCCAGTGAACTTAACGTCCTTTATCATCATCAGGATCAGGATCAGGATCAAAATCAAAATCATAATCAACAGAATTCAGAACATTCAAATTTAAATCATCAATATCGTAATAATGTAATAATGATAAAAAATTATGTAAATCAATTCGGAGGCAAATTCCAAACTAAATTAAATTTTCCAAAAAATGTTGATTTTGAAATGGAATTTTGGAATAATAATGGAAAGGATTTAAAGGATTTAAAGGATTCAAATGATTCTAATGATGGTGCAAATGATTCACAAATTGATCATCCTATTATTGATTTATATTCTAATACAATTCATTTGAATCATCATCAATTATCATATTATGATGATGGCAATGACGACAATGGCAATGGCAATGACGGCGATTACAATAATTTTCAAATAAATAATCGTTTAATTAATGATCAAGATCAAAATCAAGATCAACGTTCAGATGAAGGATATGTTGATGATGATGATGATGATAATAGAAATTATGATGATGATGACGGAAGATTCATTATTACAGGACAGGACCAGGACCAGGACCAGCAATCCATTATTGAAAGAAATGCCATTGAAAATCATCAACTATTTTATGGAAGTAATCAATTTATTAATAATGGAAATGGAAATGGAAATGGAAGTTTTTATGGAAAAATGGGAATTGATTCAGGAAAACGTTTCGAATGCGAAACGGATGCGGATGAATGGAAATTCAATAATAATAATAATAATACAATGGAAAATCATAAAGTAAAAAAATTCAATTATGATGGAAATAGAATTGTTTCCGTGGCGGCGGCGGCCGCGGACGATTCCAGTCAAGCAACCGATCCATTATCCATTATTAATGGTCAATTAATGGTAAACGTTAAGAATTCAGCAAAATATCATAATGAAGATTTACATCATCATCCGTATCTTAATCATCATGATCATCAACAGGATCCGCATCCGCATCAAAATCAAAATCATTATCAAAATTGCGATCTTCATCATCAAAATTATTCATATTATAACGGCGGTAAATTACCGTATATTCATCAATAATCAAATAAAAATCATCATCAAGATCATCATCATCATCATTACGATCATCATCATTATTACGATCATCATCAGCTGATCCTTCCTTCTTTTCCTTTCACAAAAAAAGTAAAAGCAAATTTTATTGATTTTCCTTTAAATTTTTATCGAATTTTTTCCCCGACCCAAATTCCCTTCTGATCCTTCTGTTTTTTGATCCTGAGGAAGGAGAGGTGGAAGGGGTTTTTTTTTACGATTTCATTTTCTTCTTTGTTTTGTTTGTTTAACTACACCTCTATCATGCCATTCCGTAAAGGTAGGTGAAGGAAGAAAACGTAATTTGAATGAAATAATAATGTTTTTGATGTGTATTTAAAAAAAAAATTCATCAAGTTTAAAAAATTTCCTTACCCTTTTAACTTATTTATTATATGTATATATATATATATGTTATTGTTGTTGTTTCTCTCTCTTCCACTCTCTCTCTCTCTATCTCTCTCTTACTCTCTTTCTCTCTTTCATTCATTTGTATTATTGTTTGTTTGTTTGCCAATCAAACAAACATTTTTTCATTCATTCATTCATTTTTTTTATTTTTCGCCATTATTCAATTCCATTTGATCGTCGATGTTTTTTTTTTATGTTTGTTGTTGTTGTTGTTGTTGTTGACATATTGATATTTTATATGTTTTTTTTCGCATTTCATCCCCCGTTCCGTCCCCCCCCCCCCAATCAATTCTGTGAAAGTAATTTATTTTATAAATTTACAGAAGATTTTTTTGCGGAGAAGTTTTTTACCCTAATCCACTATCTCCTGAATCCCGGATCCTCTGAATCGTTAATCCTTTACTCATCTTGATCCTCTATCCACTATCTCCTGAATCCCGGATCCTCTGAATCGTTAATCCTTTACTCATCTTGATCCTCTATCCGCTATCTCCTGAATCCCGGATCCTCTGAATCCTTAATCCTTTACTCATCTTGATCCTCTATCCTCTGTCTCCTGAATCCCGGATCCTCTGAATCGTTAATCCTTTACTCATCTTGATCCTCTATCCTCTGTCTCCTGAATCCCGGATCCTCTGAATCCTTAATCCTTTACTCATCTTGATCCTCTATCCGCTATCTCCTGAATCCCGGATCCTCTGAATCGTTAATCCTTTACTCATCTTGATCCTCTATCCGCTATCTCCTGAATCCCGAATCCTCTGAATCCATAATCCATTATCACTGTCTCTTCTCCAGACCAGACAGTAGTGCGCGTTAGAGAGATTATCAAAAGATTATCAAAAGAAAAAAAAAAATAATTTTTATCTCTCCAATCCACAAAACCGATTCCTTCCACTACCTACGCAGATCCTTTCCTTTCATTTCAACGCTCCATCCGTTCGCTGTTGTGTAAAAAATTAGATATTTTTTTTTGTTTTCTGTAATTTTCCTAAATTTACTTAAAAAAAAACCCCCCCTTTTTTTTTTTTGTTTTTGCTTATTCTTTTTGATGTATTTGAATTATTCATTTTCATATTATATTTCAAAAATATATATTAAATAACACAAATTATTTTTTGAATCCACCCCCTCCAAAAAAAAACAGGTTTGGTTTCAAAATGCCCGTGCCAAAGATAAAAAAAGTCGTAATAGTCGTTTTACCGATGACGAAAGTATTAGTAGTGGTATATTAACGGGAGGACAAGCAACGACGACGACGTCCGCAACGACGTCCGCAATGCTAACAACTGGAAATTCTAACAATAATAATACAATAGGTGGCGGTAATAACAATAATAATAATAATACAACATTAGCTGGTATCTTACAAGCAGCCGCAGCAGCAGCAGCTGCGGCAGCCGCCGCCTCTTCATCAACATCATCATCATCGGTCAATTCTAACTGTACAAATCCATCCATTTCAGCTGCAGCTGCCGGTTTATTATCAACAATGACAGGAGGAGGAGGATTAGGATTAGGATTAGGAAATCATCAATCATCATCATCATCATCATCATCATCATCAATCAATGATATTCTATCAGCTGATGAATGTAAAATTTGTGATGAACGAATTTTAAATGTTCATGAACATGCCTATTCACGTGAACATTTGGAAAAAGTTAAAGCATTTATTATGAGTTGTGCAATGAATAATTTTGATGTTGGTGGTGGCGGTGCTTCTACTGCAATGTTTAATCATCAATCATCAGGATTAGGATTAGGATTATTCAATCAACAACTCAATCATAATAATATTAATAATAGTATTTTATTAACAGACGATGATCATGATAATGATGATGATCACGATCACGATCACGTTGATGATGATAATAAAAGAAATCAACATAAAGATAATAATAATTTTATTAGTGAATTTATTAATGACGATGACGATGATGATGTTAATAACAATCAAGATAATAATCGTAATGTCGATGATTGTGATGACGATGACCGTGATCATGATCATGATGATGATGATGATGATGACCGTGATCATGATCATGATCATGATGATGATGACTGTGATGATCATCAATCCGGAAGAATAGCAGCAATCGCATCAACATCCCAATCCCATTCACCAATCAGAACGCAAACATCAACTACGACTGTGACTACGACGACAGCTACAACGGCAATAACTGCAATTACAACAAATTCAACAACAACCCATTCAAATGACATAATGATGCAACAACAACAACAACAACAGCATCAACAACACCAGCAACAACATCAACAACATCAACAACAACATCAACAACAACAACTGCTTTATAATAATAATTATAATAATCAAATGAGCGGTGAGTTAATTAAATAATAATAATAATAATAATAGATAAATAGATAAATAGATAAATAGATAAATAGATAATAGATAATAGATAAAAAAAAAAAAAAAAGATAATTTTATTATTTTTTTCGTTTTGTTAATTGTTTTTTTGTTTTATTATTATTTTTATGTTTTGATTGTCCAAAAATCTGTCTTCGTTTTTGTGTTTGTGTTATTTTTTAAAGTCTGATTGAAATTATTGCGGGCTATTGCGGTATTTCGGCCGCTATTTCGGCCGCCATTTCGGCCGCCATTTCGCCCTTCAGATGAGATTTTTCTGATATTTTAGCGTAAGCGAAAATTCCATCCATTTCGAAGAACAAAGATTTCATCTAAAATCAAAAAAAAAAACCATAAAAAACCAAAAAACAAAAAAAAACAAAAAAACCAAAAAACAAAAAAAAACGATAATTTATCGAAACGAAAACAAACAAAAAAAGGTAAAAGCAGTCTGGGACCTAGTATCTTATGAAAAATATCTTATGAAAAATAATGCCAAAAGGATTCAATTCTAACTAATTAATTATTAAATAATAAATAATTTAATTTAATTTAATTAAATTTTAAATTTTAAATTTTTAAATTTTATTGTCCTGTTGTGTGACACAGTTGGTTGGTGTATTAGGTAGTTGGTGCATTTAAAATTTTGAATTTTTAAAACAAATTGAAATTATTATTATTATTATTATTATTATTTTATTACAATACATATTATTGTAAAAATGGCCTTTGGAAAAAACTACTGAATATTGAGCAAAAAAAATTAATTAATTAATTAATTAAAAAATTATTTTTTTTTTGTATTTTGTTTTGTTTTTTCTCTTTTTTTTATTTTTAATTTAGTATAATTTAATTATTAATTATAATTTAATTATTAATTATTAAAATTTTAATTAATTATTAAAATTAACAAAAAAAAAAAACAAAAAAACAAAAACAACCGCCACATTCCTATAATTTTAATTTAATTTTTAATTATCAATTATTTTTAAACATAAAAAAGAAAAAAATTTAATTTTAATTTCATTTCATTGAAAGAAACAACAAAAAAAATAATTAAAATTAAAATTAAAATTAAAATTAAAAAATTAAAAAATCATTTTTAATTTTAATTTTAATTTAGGATTTTGAATTTTATTTTTAATTTTAGTATTTTTATTTTTAATTTTAATTTTAGTATTTTATTTTATAGAATTTCGATTTAGTTAACAAAAAAAAAAAAAATAAATTAAATTTTTTTTTTTTTTTATTATTAGTTTTAATAAAAATTAATTAATTAAAATAATAATTATAATAATAATAAATCGAAAGCCTCGCAAAATGAAAAAAAAAAATAAATAAATACATAAAAATACTACTCGTTTTTTTAAGAAAGCAAAACGTGCAGTTAGTTCCATTATAAAATAATTAATTAAAAAATTAATTAATTAATTTTAAAATTAAATTAAATTAAAATTAAAATAATTAAAATCATTCCTTAAAAAATTAAATTTTAAACTCTCCTAATCCTAAGAAATCATCTTCAGTTCAGACTTCATCCCTTGCTGACGAAATGAGAATGAATTAAATTATGAATTAAATTTTTAATTTTTTTTTTGTTTGTCAAACAACTCCCCTTTTGTCTTCTACACTATCCCTTGCTTCCCCCCAACCCGTTCCTTTAACCCATCACCATAACAATTCCATAACTTTCCCCATTCCGTTTTTTTCCGTTTTTTATTCGTTCCGTTTTTTTTTTTGGCATGTCTCAATAAAATTTTTGCTTGTTATTTGTTTCTTTTCATCGCCTAATTTTTAAATTTTTATTTTTTTTTTATCATTTAATTAGAGTATTATTATTAATTATTAATTATTATTTAATTTAATTTAATTAGTATTTAATTTATAATTTAATTAGTATTATTAATTATTATTATTTGTATTATTATTATTAATAATAAAATTAAAATTCAAACAAATCCTAATTTTTTTTTAATTTTTAAACAAATTACAAAAAAAAATTAAAAATTAAAAAAAAAATTAAGATTTAATTATTAAAAATTAATTAAAATTAATTAATTGAAATTAAAATTAATTAATTAAAATTAATTAATTTAAAAAAAAATGACAAGGAAAAAAATTAAAACACAAAAAATAATCAAATTTTTAATTAATTAAATTAATTTTAATTAAATTAGACAATGAAATGAAAATGAAAATGAAAATGAAAATGAAATTTTAATTAAACAATTTAAAAAAACTATTATAAAACAACAACAACCACAACAACAACAACAACAAAAAGAAGAAGATGAAAAAATAAAAAAAAAAGAATTGAGAGAAAGAGAGATAAAAAAAAAGTAAAAAAATTAAGAAAATTAACAAAAAAAAATGAAATAAAAATAAAAATCTTTTATTTAAAATAATTTTTAATATTTTTTTTATTGTTTTTTATTTTTTTTAGGTTAGGTTTTTTGGTTTATTGTTTTTTTGTCCTTTAAAAATTTAATTAATTAAAAATTAATTCATAAAAAAAATTTCGATTAATTTTAAAAATTAAAAATCGTGAAATCGCGTGGGGGGGGGGGGCGCTAAAAAATGTTTTATTTTTTTAATTTATTTATTTATTTATTTTGTGTTTGTGTTTTTTATTTTTTTTTTTTTAATTAATTAATTATTTTATTATTAATTTATTTTTTTTTGCTTAATTTTGATTTTTATTTTGTGTTTTTGTTTTTGTTTTGTTTTTTTGTGTTTTTTTATTTTTTTGTTTTTTCTGTTAAGGTACGTATCGTTTTTTTTAATTAAACGTTTGTAAATTTTGCAAAAATTTTGTTCAATTTTAATAGAAGAAAGACGAAAGAAGAAAGAAGAAAAAAAAAAAACCCCCTTCAGTTTTTTATTAATCAAATTAATAAATAATTTGTTATTTTCTCCCGTTTCTTCCCCTTTTTTTTTAGGTTATTAACAGCCAATCATCAATGGAAAATTTGGAAAAAAACAAATGTTTGTTTGTTTGATGCCAAAAACAAAAAAAAAAAAAAATAGACGTTAAAAATAATAATAAAAATAAAAAAATAAACATATCAAAAATTAATTAATCAAAAAACGCAAACATCGCTCTATTTGAAAAACAATTTTTTTTTTTATTACATTATTTAATAACAAAAAAAAAAAAATGTGGTGAAAATCAAACGATGACCAAAAATGACGAATGTGAGTGATGAGTGATGAGTGATGAGTGATGAAGATATGGATGAGTGATGAGTGATGAGGATAAGATGGTGGAAAAATTGCAATGGGCGATCGATTGGTGGGCTTTTTGGCTTTTTGGAAGTCGTCGCTGACCCAGCGCAGTTGCCAGTTGCCGAAGTCGGAGCCGACGGAGTTCCCAAATCCATTTTTCTTCAACTTCTTCATCAAAAACCACATCATAATCAAAAAAAAAACTCACAAAACCAATCTCTAACGATCAAAAAATCAAGAAAAAAAATTAATTTAATTAAAAAATAAAAATTAATTTTCAACAACAACAACAACAACAACAAAACGATGATGTAAAAATAATCAACAACAACAACAACAATAAAAAAATTTATTATACGTAAGTTAATTAAAAAAAAATTAATTAAAAAACAAAAAATTATATCAAAATTTTAATTTTATTAATAAAAATAGAGCAAACATAAAAAAAAAACTAATTAATTAATTAATTAAATAACAAAAACATTAAATTAATTTTTAAGAATATTTTTTAGCAAAAAAAAAAACAAACAAAAAAAAAAAAATAGTCTCGCAAATAAGCAAATCTCCTATTTTATAGAAAATAAGAAAACAAATTTTTTTTAATTAATTAAGCATTTGCAAATTAATTAATTAATTAATTAAAAAAAAAATAATCCAATTAATTGTAATGCAACAATTAATTGGGTGGGGGAATTATCAATCAAATGGAAAACGATTATTCAAAATAAATTTTTTGTTATTTTAATTAATAAAAAAAAAGTAATTATTAATTAATTATAATTAATAAATAATTAATAATAATTAATGAACAAAATAATCAAGCCAGAAATCTCTTTTTTTTTCTTTTTTTTTCATAATAATAATAATAAATTTTTATTTTTTATTTTAATTTTAATTATTATCATTAATTAATTAATTAATTAACTATTAATTATATTATATTATATTATATTATATTTTATTATTAAAATTAATTATATTATTATTATAATTATTATAATTATTATTATTATAAAAAGGCGATAAACAAAAGTTCCTATTTTACAAAAAAAAAATTAAAATTAATTAATTAATAATTAAATATAAATAAAAATTAATAATTAAATATATATAAATAAATAAAAAAATAATTAATAATTTAAAAAAAAAATTAAAAATGAATTAATTTAAAAAAAAAAACGCAAAAATTTTTTTTCAATGAATCAAAGAAAGAATTAATTTTTTTTTTTAATTTTTTTAATTATATTTTTTTGATTAATTTTTTTTTTTTTAAAATATAATTAAAAAAAATGATTAAACACACTTTTAAAAAAATAGTTCAAAAGAAAAATTAGAATTTAAACAAAAACAAAAACCGATCTGACTAAAAAAAAAATGAAAATGAAAATCAAAATCAAAATTATTAAAAAAAAAAATTATTTGAAAGGGTTTTTTTTTTTAAATTAATTAATTAATTAATTTTGGAAATTACCCAAAATTAAATAATTCATTAACAAAAAAAAATAAAAACCAAAACAAAACGGTAACTGTTCCTGTACGATGATGATGATGATGATGATGATAAAGGTTTGATTTCCTCCGCCCTTCCCCACCGTTCCGTTCCGTTCCGTTTCGTAGTTCATGCTTGGACTTGGACTCCGCGGACTTGGGGGGTTGGGAATGGGGGGTGGGGGACAATGACGACGACGACGAATCAAACGCCGAAAATCAAACGCAAATGGCAAATGGCTTGGCTAATCCAAATTTTATTTCAACTTCCTATTTCAATTCCTTTCTTTTCTTTTTCCTAATTTTTCCTGATTCAAATCAAATTTTTTTGATTGATGACCCTTTCCTCGACCCATTCCATCGACTTTGACCTTAACACGGCGACTACGGCGACACCGACTCCAAGCCAACCAAACACCAAAACTCACCACCATCCACCAAACAACATGAATCCTAAACAACATGAATCCTAAACAAAAGAATCCTAAACAAACAAAACAAAAAAACACTTCTGAAAGTTACTAAAACCGAAACTGTTTTTTTTTTTTAATTTTAATTTTTATTTTTAATGTTAACAAAAAAAAACCCAATTTATTTAATTAATTAATTTTTTTTTTAAATTAATTAATGACACTTTATAAAAAAAAAAAATAATCAAAAATCAAATACTCGCAGCAAATTTTAAATTCCTATAAATCATAAAAAATAAAATTCCTAATAAATTAATTAATTAATTAATTAAAATTCCTATAAACAAACAAAAAAAACTAATTAATTAATTAATTAATTAATTAAATTATAATATAATAAAAATTATAATAAAAAATGAATGATTCCTATTAAAAAATAATAAAATATTATTAATAAATAAATAAATAAATAAAAAAAAACCTATTTATATATTGAAAAAAAAAAAAAAAATTAATTAATTAATTAATATTTATTTATTTAAATTTAAAATTAAAATTAAAAATAAAAAAAAAATTAATTCCTAATCATTAATTAATTAATTAATTAATTATTAAAAAAATTATGTACTAAAATTAAGTTTTTTATTTTTTATTTTAATTTAATTAATTAATTAATTATGTGTGTAATTTATAAATAAATAAATAATTAATTAATTAATTAATAAACAAAAAAATTATTCCTAAAACCAAAAAACTAAAACTAAAACCGACTAAAAAAACGAAACATTTATAATCAATTTTGCAAAACAAAAAAATTTATTAAAATTAATTAAAATTAACAATAAAATTAACAATAAATTTAATTAATTTAAAACAATAACAACAACAACAACAACAACAACCAACAAAAAAAAAGTACTATTTAAATATTAAGCATAAAAAAAAATAAATAAAAAAAATCAATAGTTCCTAAAATAAAAATTAAAATTTAATTAAAATTAATTAATTAAAATTAATTAATAATAATTAAAATGAAGGCAAATGAAGCAAAAAAAAAATAAAAATATTAATATTTAAGTTTAATAAAATTAAGTTCAATACACTACTATTATTAATAATAATAATAATAATAATTTAAAAATAAAAAAACTAATTAATTAATTAA